>CM014735.1:55457122-56057122 GCA_004329165.1 Spatholobus suberectus
CGGTGCAAAACGAAGGTTATATTACAGTGTGGTGTCATGTTGGGACTTATGATACTATTTTTGAGATAATTCTAATATAAATATTGTATGTTTAGTACAAAATTGTATGATTTTCAAGGTTTACAAACTCATACCGAAATTCTCAAGTGATATAAGTTGTTATTATTGTATCTTTTACCCAAGAGAAACGGATTAATGGAATCATGATCTTAGCAATTTCAAACCTCTAGGTGACTGTTTGCACATTTACTTTCGTGGTTTCTGTTTCTCTGTTCTGTTCAAGAAGTCAAAAACAACTTCCCCAAGATGTCTAGATCCAAATTTTGGTGTATGAAAATTTTGTGGATTGTCGTTTGAGACGGGATTTGATCAAGACTTCGGGCCACAAATGAGAAATCTTAGCATAAAATTTGGTTAACAAATCCCTAAATTTCTCAATAAACTGGAGTCTAAAGAGTAGAATATTTTGATATACTCTCTTTGGTCTTATTTATAAGAGTCAAATTGAAAATGTTATTTCGTCTTTTTAATAAGATCAATCTATAATGGCTCTTGTATTAATATTTTTTTTACAAAATTACCCTTAATTAAAATCAATTATTTGAGTTTAATAAGTAGTTAATAGATACATTAAATTTAAACTCATTAAGAGACAAAAAGTCTAATGTTAGGGGTAATTTTGAAAAATATATATATATAAATTTAAGACAAATTGAATGCTATCAATTAAATTAACTAATTTCTTTAATTCTAGTGATATAATTAAGTGGGTCTTATAAATAGGACTAGAGGGAGTAGTTTGAAAAAAGGGAGAAATTTTACTGAAGGGGCTCTTTTATTGAACGTAATATATTTGATTGGTTGCATCTTTTTTGTTGTTTGTAGGGTAGATTGTGGTGTGGTTATGATGCATTTTTTTTTTCATTTTAATTAATAACTTGTGTGCATTCTTGTTATTTTCCTTTTATTTGTGTTTTTTTTTGTTTAGTGGATAGGTCACATATTTGTGTCTTTTTTTGCATTATTTTATATCTTTTGTTTTGGTACTTTTAATATTTTTTATTTATTTAGACTTAATTGGGTGTTCATACATTATGAGAATATGCTAAATTTCTCCTTTTTTTTCTTTTTTTTTTGTCAAAGCTTTTTTTTGTTTTTCTTTTTGTTCTATTTCATTTCTCTTCCTTTTATATTTTTATCATTATTTATTTATTTATTTATGAATATTATTTTAATTTTGTAAAATTTTTTAATTTAATATTTTAAAAAATCGAATGCAAAAAATATAAAGCAAATAAAATAAAAATTGAAATAATATTAAATGTGTAATTTTGGTCTTTGAAGTATTACGATTATGTAATTTTAGTCTCTAGTGTCATGTCAGCATATCAGTGTCACGTCAACATATGTGTAAAACTATCATGTTAGCATGTGAGTTTGATGTCATCTGTCACGTCAATATGTCAATGTCACATCATCATTAGCATATCATGTCAACAATTTTTGTTAAAAAATTGACGTTAGACTAATGACTAGACCAAAATTGTACAATCAAAAAACCATGAGGGACTAAATGTGGAAAAAAAATTTTAGAAAACCAAAATTGCACAATCATGAAACTATAGAGATCAAAAGTGAATTTAAGCCTTTCTTTTAATGATATGTTACCATATTATTTAATGAATTTAATAGCACATGACGTGACAAATTTATTAAATGATATCTCTATATCCTTATCTTTATATATGATTATGTAATTTTAGTCTCTAGTGTCATATTAGCATATTAGTGTAACGTTAGCATGTGTCAGACCATCATGTTAGTATGTTAGTATGAGGTCATTCGTCACGTCAACATGTCAGTGTCACATCATCACTAGCACATCATGTCAACAATTTTTGTTAAAAAATTGACGTTATACCAACAATTGAACCAAAATTGTACAATCAAAAAAACGATAGGGACTAAATGTGGACTAAAATTTTAGGAAACCAAAATTGCATAATCATGAAACTACGGAGACCAAAAGTGAATTTAAGTGTTTCTTTTAATGATATGTTATCATACTATTTAATGAATTTAATAGCACATGAGATGACAAATTTATTAAATGATATCTTTATATCCTTATTTTATATATATAAAAGAAAGGTTTATAGAGTTTCAGGGACATTAATTGATGACATTAAGGTTTCAGTAACTTTAAATAGGACTCCTTAGTGTTTTCATTAGGGTTTCGTAATCAATCAATAATTTTATAATAATTTCATATTGAATTGTTTCCAAAAATAATTTCATATTAAATTGTTTCCAAAAATAAATTTATTGATTGATTACGAAAACATATATAAAGATTTAAACATTTGAAATAAATTTAAATAAAAATTTTAAATATATATAAAGATTCAAATATATATGAAATTTTAAAATAAAGTTTAATTAAGAATATATATATATATATATATATATATTGAAATAAAAAAAGCGTCCAAGAAAAAGGAGTTAAATTGTACGTTTAAAACTTTTTCGAAACAAGTAAATCATATATATATATATATATATATATATATATTGAAATAAAAAAGCGTCCAAGAAAGGGGAGTTAAATTGTATGTTTAAAAACTTTTTCGAAACAAGTAAATCAGTATGAAAACGTTTTCAAGCATAGGGATAGAGAGAAGAAGAACACAGAAAATTTTATACTGGTTCACTCAACCTGAGCTACGTCCAGTCCCTTCACCCAGAAGGTATTCACTAACCAACCTTAGGTTACAAGTATTGTTCACGGCCTCTTCAGGCTTTACAACACAATCACCCTGGATTGCTTAACTCAAGTATTCTTTTACATTAAGCCTCTCCAGGCTTTCACAACACAAGTGTTTATATAAAAGATATCAACTCATGTAGTAAGGATTTGAAAGATTAGGCTCAAAAACGCTCTGAAAATCTTTACACGATTTTTGCTATCGTCCACTGGACATTTCTATCAAAATATTGCTAAAATCTTTTTGTTCTTGTTCTTTTTCTTGATCGTTCGTCACTATCTTTGTATTGCTTCTTCCTTAGTGCATGTATATAGAGTCTTCAGGGAAAAGATTTGTTGTAGAAGACTTTGACTTCGTTATGCAATAAGAAGCGTGCAAACTATCCCTTCAGAGAGGTCAGGCGCGACAGCTTTTAGACTTGTACTAAAATGGAAAGTGTAGGACTGCGCTGGCAGTCTGTTTTTCTGAACATTCTTCATTCAGTCTCAGCAGCTTAATAAGTTGACTTGCTTTATCTATTTTGCTACGCTTTTTCATTGAATGATTCTAATGTTATTTAATGCTTCAAACAATTTGAACGTTAGATCACAGAAGTAGTAATATGTTAGTTTCAAGAAAAACTAGCATAAATAAATTGGACGTTCAAAATAGAACTTAGCCGTTTGAATATTTGTCGTTGAAAGCTTGCATCAGATATTTGAATTTGTTCTTCAGACGATCATCTTAAGTTGTTCATTGGATGATCTTCTTTAAGCACGTTTATTGGACAGTCTTCCTTAATACTTCTACTGGACTGTCTTCTTTGACACGTCTACTGGACGGTATTCAAAAAGAAACTTGAACATTAATAAGTTTGTTATCTTCAAAACCTTAAGGGTCTAGACGCTTCTACGTCTTTGGTTCCAACAATCTCCCCCTTTTTGATGATAACAAAGCTTATTAATTTTTAAGTTTTTGTTAGAATATAAAAGGACGCATTAAGAAGTTTTCTAAAGACTTACTATGCTCCCCCTGAGTCTGATATTCCAAGTTTTTTGTTCTTTGAGACACAAGATATATTAGTTTAAATCCATATCAAATAACGTTCAAAGTATCAAGCATATTATATCTAATAGTTATAGGATTTAATATAAGCAAAGTAACATTTGTAGTATATCAGGACAAAGCATGTATTTTATTGTACTAGAAGATCATACAAAACAGCAAAAAAAAAGAAACATAATTTTCCAGTTCTCTCTCTTTTGTCATTAGCAAAAGGTAGACAGAGAGATAAGGGAGACGTCATCATAGTCACTGTTGTGACGGCGAAGGAGGAGGTGGGGAAGGTTAAGAAGGGTGTAAGAGAGCTTGTTGGTTCTGGAGAATTTGGTGAAGATGGGTTGCAGCTGGTTTGCAACGTATTGTTGAACAACGGGGTCAACAGGGGGTATAGGGAAAGGGGCAGAAGAAGAGATAGGGAGGCTTGAGAGTTAGGAGTAGGCGGTGGTGGAGGTGTAGGTGATAGTGATTGGGAAGAAGTGGGTGGAAGAGCTTCAGAGGGGGAAAGAGGTGCTTTGAGAAGCTTCAAGTCTTGTACTTCTAGTTGGTATAGACGTGGAGTGGTTCAAAGGTAGGGTGGTTGAAAAATTGTGTGGTAAGTAAGAATGGCAATCATAGTGTATAGGATAGAAGTTTCTGTACCAAGGAGTGGACACTCGTTTGTTGGACGGACAAAGACAGTTGAAGAGTCCGAAAAGTGAAATACACGAGCTGAACGCTACGTGACTTCACAGTTCGTTGCAGTTGGGATATCGGCTTTGTCGTCTACTGAAACTCCACTACTGTATGCTTCTTATTCGCATAGGAACATATGGTGATGCCAGAAACGTTCAGCATCGGCCTCGTCCAAGTCTGTATGAAGACGCTAAGCTAGGAACCATTAACGAGAATGAGTTGAATGTTGTTGAAAATCATCTCTGGACAACAAGGGTAGGAACGGTGCCTTGGTCAGAATCTTCTTCTTTTTGTGGTAGTCATCTATGATTGGCAGTCTTGGGTAGACGCGATCTGGTTGGATGCAGATGGATGTTGAAGGTTGGATGTGTTGTGATGGGGGAATGAAGAGTTGAAACTTCAAAGTGGCGAAACCTCTGAGAGTGTTGCAAAACATATGCTCAAAGGCAGATGAAAAGAATCCATCTTCTATTGGGTCTAGAGGCCGAAACTTCAAAACCGTAGGCCTTATGTAAACAGTCTGCTCGCCCCAAGGTTTCCTTTGTTGTAGAGCTTGCTCGATGTGTTCTACTGGAGGTACTCTATGTTGAAGTACTCCAAGAGGATGTGCATTGATGCGCCAAGCTCGTACAACTCTAGGGTACCTCCATCTGATAAACCACTTGAGCGATAAGTGTTCAATAGCTCTAGGAAGCAGTACTAGATAAGCTTCCGAAGGTTTATGGACATAGTCGTCCATATACTTGTCCAGATCAAGTGGAGAGTAATTAAAACCGAAAACAAGTTTAGGAAGCTCTAGACGCAAGATAATAGCATTGTCGTCCATGCGGTTTTAGGGGTTGCCTTCAACAAAGAGTAGAGGCTAAAGTTGTTTGGTTTTGGTCAAGGTTTCTGAGGGGGTGGAAGATGTAGGTAAGGAAATGATCGTTAAGGGGAAGGTGATTTAGTAGGTTTGATGGAGAGATGTGTCTTAGATATGTTGGGGTGGGGATGGTGCAGGTATAACCTTCATCACCAAGCAATAGCATGTCTGGTTTAGGTGTGGCTTGTGTGTCGGCTTGTGTTTGGGTAAGAGGTTTAGAAGGTTCAATAATAATTGATGCAGCCAAGTCACTAATAGGTTTATTTTCAACAAGAGAGGAAAGTTTACTTTTCTTGGATTATGCTTCCCTTGGCAATACTTCTGTTGGTCGTTTGGATGAGGCAGATGGTTGTGGTTATGGTTGAACAAGAACATCAACCATGGTAGCTTTTTGCTTCTTGACAAGCTTACCAATTGGCTCATCGTCTTCGTCGTCAGATGCGACGATCAATCGTCTCTTAGCAGAAGCTTGTGCTGGAGTAGGTGAAGGAGCAGAGGCAATGATAGGAGCAGTTGCAAAAGGAGCAGATGGAGCTAAAGGTCGTTGGGTCTTGGACCTTGTAACTCTGGTTGATTGCATCTTGGATGACCTCCTCTTGGTGGACGGTCTGGCAACAACTGGATTCACAAATAGTGCCTCGTCGTCCATCGGCTTAGCAAATTGGGCGATTGGCTCAATTGTTTGTAGAGGTGCCATCTCAACAATTTCCTTTTTATCGTCCACTAGTTTGGACGTGGTTTCCAAGGGCTTCAACATGAATCTAGCCTTCATCTATGCAACATTGTTGCGTCCAAATGGCAGTTGAGTGAAACGATGGCCACCACCCAGAATCCTAATCTAATTTTGCTCTCCAAGAGATAGAGCAAAGAAAGCATAATACACCTGCTGTTGCCAGAAAAGTCTGTTAAGGAGAGCGGCGTAGGTGATCTGGTCGCGCTCTCCGCATCCTCTCATGGTCCTGAAGATGTTGCTCAGGATGAGGTGCAGCAGGTTAGACTGTTGGCTTGTGATCATGTGGAACAACGCGAACCTGTGCAGGAAGGTAACGTTGTCCTTCAATCCAGCCTTGTGAAGAATTCCCTTGTTCAGAAACTGCTGGAAAATCTTCCCCTCTTTTGTTAGCTTACTGTATTCCACTGGCCCTTTGCCTTCTGGACCCATCAGTGCAGCATCAACCGTGTCATGTCCTCCAAAACTGCTTTCCCAGCCATTCTTGATGCAGGACCCAGCCTGCTCACAGCCAATAGCTTGGGCGATAGTGCTAAGATCCATAGTGACCTTGACGCCTAGAACAGTTCCCGCAATATCTATCTTGGAGAAGACGACAGAGTTCTAGAACTGTCTAATGAGCTCTGGGTATATGATCTCATTTAAGTGGAAGTAGTTGAGAATTCCACATCTGAGCAGTTTGTCCTTTACATTCACACCCATGTCTTCTAGAGCTTGGATATCGAAACGGCTTTCGATAAGAACAACAACCTTGTCTAGGCTCTCCACACGAGCCACGGCCTTTGCAGCAAGACCAGCCTTTTCAGTTGTCATATCTAAGAGCTTGAAAGATTGTTAGGGTTTGAGAGGTTTTGAGAGACTGAGAGAGTTCAAGTGGATTTGAGAAGAGATGAGTGTTTGGTTTTAGGTTTGAGTGTATATGAAGAAACCGAAGAGTTTTGCTTTTGGCGGTTCTTTCAATTTCGAAGAGAAAGGTGATGTGCAATAAATGCTGGTCAGGCGCTTACACTTTTCGAGGTTGGTTATATGGTGCTTCAGTGACTCAGATAGGAGTAAAGCATTTATTTTCAAATCATTATCAGGGAAAACATGATTAAGTACGGATAGAGATTTTTATGTATACATAAATGTAAGCTGTTTATGGAATGCGAAAAGCTATGCAAGTGATCAATGAAATATTGGACGCTACAAAACATTGGACGATCAAGTCCTTGGATGGTCAAGGCATGTTGAATAAAACTATTCATTTATAAATTCCATACCAAGAAGATCTCGAATATGGATGAGTTTATCTTCAAGAAGGGCTTTTGTAAATATATCGGCCAATTGATTTTCAGTGTTGACAAACTGAATATCGACAATTCCCTTTTAAGCATAATCTCTTATAAAATGATGTTTTATTTCAATGTGCTTTGCCCGAGAATGTAAAATAGGATTTTTAGACAGATTTATAGTAGCAGTGTTATCACAAAAGATAAGAATGTTACTCTCGTAGATATTGTAGTCTTCTAACTGATGCTTGATCCATAAAAGTTGTGAGCAACAAAATGCAACTGAGACATACTCTGCTTCCGTTGTGGACAGGGCAATCGTCCCTCATCTTTTGCTCGTCCAGGAGACTAGATTCCCACCAATGAGGTGACATCCTCCATTGGTGCTTTTGCGTTCTATTCTATCTCCCGCATAGTCAGCATCGTAGTAACCAACTAACCTGTATTCTTTGTTTGACTTAAAACACAAACCAAGGTTAGTGGTCCTTTTAAGTATCTAAAAATTCTTTTAACTACTATTAGATGAGTTTCTCTAAGGTCAGACTGAAAACAAGCACATAAGCATACACTGAACATAATGTCAAGTCTGGACACTGTGAGATATAAAAGAGACCCAATCATACCTCGGTATGTAGTTTGGTCTACCTTTTTAGAAGAGTCGTCCAAGCTGAGTATTGACGATGGATGCATAGGTATACTCATTTCCTTGGCATCGTCCATCTTGTACTTCTTGAGAAGTTCGTTGACATATTTTGTTTGATGTATGAATATGCCATTTGCAGTCTACTTTACTTGCAATCCCAGGAAGAATTTTAATTCTCCCATCATACTCATCTCAAATTTTGTTGTCATGATCTTAGAAAAATCCTTGCATAAAGCGTTATTAGTAGCACCGAATATAATATCGTCTACATATATTTGCGCAATAATAAAGTGTGATTTAACCTTTTTGCAAAAGAAAGTGGTGTCTACTTTTCCTCTAGTAAAACGATTTTCTAAAAGAAAAGAACTTAGCTTTTCATACCAAGCTCTTGGAGCTTGTTTAAGTCCATACAAAGCCTTTTTGAGTTTGAAAACATGTTTTGGAAAAGTATCACACTTAAAGCCAGGAGGTTGTTTCACATAGACTTTCTCGTTTATTATGCCATTTAAGAATACACTTTTTACGTCCATTTGATAGAGCTTCATATTACTATGAGTAGCAAATGAAAGTAAGATGCGGATGGTTTCTAATCTAGCTACTGGTGCAAAGGTTTTGGTAAAGTCTATACCTTCTTGTTGAGAGTAGCCTTGAGCTACAAGTTTTGCTTTATTTCTTACCACTTTGCCAGTTTCATCTAGCTTATTGTGGAACACCCATTTTGTTCCAATGATAGACTTGTCCTTAGGTGCAAGAACTAGCATCCAGACATCATTCTTTTCGAATTGACTAAGTTCGTCCTTCATGGCGCTAATCCAGCCATCATCCAGGAGAGCTTCGTCCACTGTCTTTGGTTCCAGTTGAGAAATCAAAGCAATTTGAGCTTGTTCCTTAAAGGTCAATCTTGTCATGACATGATCTTGAACGTTTCCAAGAATTTGATTATCTAGATGATAGGTCTTCATTTGCCAAGAGTGTCCAGTTGGTTTCTTTTCTTCTTCTTTTGGATCGTCCATCTGATCTTTGGACGCTTAAGGACTAGCATCTTCTAGCTTCATATCTGCAAATGAATCGTCTAGCTCTGATATTTCTTTATCAGGCTTATTGTCATTGAATTTAACATGGATGGCTTCTTCAACTGTTAAGGTTCTAGAGTTGTAAACTCTATAGGCCTTGGATGTTTCGGAATAGCCTAACAATATTCCATCATCACACTTAGAATCAAACTTTCCAAGATTGTCCTTAGTGTTTAAGATGAAACATTGACATCCAGAGGGATGAAGATATGATATGTTGGGCATTCAACCTTTCCATAATTCATAAGGAGTCTTTTTCAAAATAGGTCTTATATAAATTCTATTTTGTAAATAACATGCAGTGTTTATTGTTTCAGCCCAAAAGTGCTTAAGAGTGGAATTATCATTTACCATGGTTCTAGCCATTTCTTGCAATGACATGTTCTTTCTCTCTACCACACCATTTTGTTGTGGTGTTCGTGGTACAGAGAAGTTGTGGAGAATTCTGTTCTCCTCACAGAACCCTTGAAAACTTTTGTTTTCGAACTCTCCTTCGTGATCACTTTTGATTGAAGCTATGCAAACGCCTTTTCATTTTGAATTCTTTTGCAAAAGATTGAAAAGATCTTGTAAGACTCATCCTTGTGTTTTAAGAACATAACCCATGTCCATCTAGAGTAGTCATCCACTACGACTAATCCATATCATTTTCCACTAAGGGAGGCTGTTTTGGTTGGACCAAAAAAATCAATATGTAGTAGCTCAAGAGGTTTAGTTATGGAAACAATATTTTTTTATTCAAAAGAGCTTTTTACTTGTTTCCCTTTTTGACATGCATCACAGAGAACATCAGACTTGTAAGCAAGATTTGGAAGTCCTCTTACAAGGTTATGCTTATTTAGCTTTGAGATTAGTCTCAAGCTTGCATGTCCAAGCTTCTTGTGCTAAGTCCATTGATTCTCTTTGATGGATACTAGACATGATACATTTTGATTTGTGGGGTCATTGAGATCAATCTTATAAAGATTACTTTGCCTCTTAGCAAAGAATACTATGGATCCATCTAAATTCCTGACAATACATTTTTCTTTGTCAAAGGAGACATTGTGTCTACTGTCACATAATTAACTTATGCTTAGTAGATTGTGTTTGAGTCCTTCAACATATAAAACATTTGCAATGGAAGGGAAGGAGTGCTTACCGATGGTTCCTATACCTGTGATCTTTCCCTTCTAGTTTCCTCCAAAGGTGACCCATCCACCATTCTTGGGTTGTAGGCTTTGAAACATACACCTTTCTCCCGTCATGTGTCGTGAGCAACAGCTGTCCAGGTACCATGACTAGGGTCTTCTTTTGATTGTCAAGCAAATCTGCAATAGGTATTATCATAGACTTAGGTACCTAAATGGACTTAGGTCCTTTTTTATTAGTTTTGAAGGCATTGGACGCCTTCTTTGTTGGACGATATCTACATTTTGTTGATTCATATCCATTCTTTCCATATATTTTACAGAAGTTATGTTTTTACTAGGTTTGTAATTTTCTTTAACAAAACCAAGTCTAGATTTGTCATGAGGACTTCTTCTATAAGATAGAATCTTATTTAGGTTCTCTGTTCTGCTGACAAATTTTGACAAACTTTCTTTCAGATGAGTGACTTCTTTTTGAAGTTCTAAAACTTCATAAGAAGATGTCTCTTCTGAAATGTTCTTTGTTTTTAAAAACTCATTTTCTTTTAAAACCTTTTTATGCTCTTTGTTGAGCAAATTGAATTCTTTTGTTATTTTTGAAAATTTCTTTTTTAGTTCTTTATATCCTATTGAAAGAGTTGAGGAGTTAGCAAGCAAATCATTATAGGCTTCGTGTAGAGAGATTAACTTATCGAAGTTTACCTCTTCGTCTTGCTCATTATCTAAGCTATCGGAGCTGGTCCCCGCCATGAGACACAGGTTAGCTTCTTCCTCTCCTTCTTCTTCTAATGAAGATAGGTCCATGTCTTCCCAAGTAGCCATGAGACCCTTTTTCTTGAAGAACATCTTCTTTTTGTCCTTCTGTAGACTGGGACATTCAGCCCTGAAATGTCTAGGCTTCTTACATTCATAACATACTAAAGGACTCTTTTCTTTTAGTTCCTTGTTAAACTTCTTTGTAAAGTTTTTGGCTCTAAATCCTCATTTCTTCCTCCACATAGCCTGTATTTTTCTGGAGTTGAAGGATATCTCATCTTCATTAGAATCGTCCTTTTTGGACTCTTCCTCAGAGAATTCTTCCACATTTAGAGCTTTGGACGATAATCCTCTAGATAGACGCTGGACGCTTAGAGCAATGGACTTTTTCTTTTTTCCTTCGTCTTGCTTCAGCTCCAGTTCATGGACTTTAAGAGTTCCAAGTAACTCTTCCATTGAGAATGTTGTTAGATCCTTGGAAGCTTTTAAAGCTATAACCTACAGTCTCCATTGCCTAGGCAAACTTCTCAAGATTTTGTCAATGTGATCATAATTGTCATAGGTTTTGCCTAAGGATCTTAGGTTATTTATTATGGTCTGAAATCTACCAAACATGAGTTCGATAGTTTCATTCTCTTCAATAGTAAAGAGTTCATATTGTCTTACTAGTAAGCTCAACTTGGACTTCTTTACTTGTGAAGTTCCATCGTAGGCAAAAGCGAGGGTGTCCCACATTTTCTTAGCACTTTTTAAGCTATGTACCTTTTCATATTGAGATTCAGATAAGGCACACATCATAGCATTTCTAGCTTTTGAGTTTAGAAGATACCTCTGTTTGTAAGATTTTGTCCATTGATTTCTTGGAAACTCCACTCCATCATGGTCAAAGGGCAGGTAGTCGCCAATTTTTACTACGTCCCACATGTCTATGTGACATGCATCAAAGAATGCTATCATTCTTTGCTTCTAGTAATCGTAGTTCTGACCTTTAAAAAGAGGCGGTCTGTTAACGACTTGTCCTTCGTTTTCCATGAGTGGCCAAGATCATTTTTATCCCTGTAGTGTTAGATGCTCAACCCCAAGAGGCCGAGCTCTGATACCATTTGAAATAGAAAAGGCGCACAAGAAAGGGGGGTTGAATTGTGCGTTTAAAAACTTTTTCGAAACAAGTAAATCAGTATGAAAACGTTTTCAAGCGTAGGGATAGAGAGAAGAAGAACACAGAAAGTTTTATACTAGTTCACTCAACCTGAGCTACGTCCAATCCCTTCACCCAGAAGGTATTCACTAACCAACCTTAGATTACAAGTATTGTTCGCGACCTCTTCAAGCTTTACAACGCAATCACCCTAGATTGCTTAACCCAAGTATTCTTTTACACTAAGCCTCTCCAGGCTTTCACAACACAACAAGTGTTTATACAAAAGATATCAACTCATGTAGTAAGGATTTGAAAGATTAGGCTAAAAAACGCTCTGAAAATCTTTACACAATTTTTGTTATCGTCCACTAGACACTTCTATCATAATATTGCTAATATCTTTTTGTTCTTGTTCTTTTTTTTTATTGTTCATCACTATCTCTGTATTACTTCTTCCTTGGTGCATGTATATATAGTCTTCAGGGAAAAGATCTGTTGTAGAAAACTTTGACTTCGTTATGCAATGAGAAGCATGTAAACTATCTTTTCAAAGAGGTCAGGCACGATAGCTTTTAGACTTGCACTAAAATGGAAAGTGCAGGACTGCGCTGGCGATCTATTTTTCTAAACATTCTTCATTCGTCTTGGCAGCTTGATAAGTTGACTTACTTTATCTATTCTGCTGCGCTTTTGCACTAGAATGATTCTGATGTTATTTAATGCTTCAAACAATTTGAACGTTAGATCATAGAAGTAGTAATATGTTAGTTTCAAGAAAAACTAGCATAAATAAATTGGACATTCAAAATAGAACTTAGCCATTTGAATATTTGTCGTTGGAAGATTGCATCAAATATTTGAATTTGTTCTTCAGACGATCATCTTAAGATATTCATTGGACGATCTTCTTTAAGCACGTCTATTGGACGATCTTCCTTAATACGTCTACTGGACGGTCTTCTTTGACATGTCTACTGGACGATCTTCAAAGATAAGTTTGTATGCTGTAAAGAGTTCAGTTCTTTGGCAGAAACTTGAACATTAATAAGTTTGTTATCTTCAAAACTTTTAGGGTCTAGATGCTTTTACGTCTTTGGTTCCAACATATATATATATATATATATATATATATATATATATATTAGTAGTTTTGATTAAACAAACTTATCTTTATATATATAAAAGAAAGGTTTTGTAGGGTTTCAGAAGCATTAATTGGCGACATTAGGGTTTTAGTAACTTTAAATAAGATTCCTTAAGATTTTCGTTAAGGTTTCGTAATCAATCAACAATTTCATATTAAATTGTTTCTAAAAATAATTCATATTAAATTGTTTCCAAAGATAAATTTATTTATTGATTACGAAAATATATATAAAGATATAAACATTTGAAATAAATTTAAAATAAAGATTTCAAATCTTTATATCTTTATATATATATATATATAGAAGAAAAGTTTTGTAAGGTTTCTCGAGTATTAATTGGCGACATTAGGAATTTTGGGGCATTAATTGTTGACATTAAGATTTCTGAGACATTAATTTGCAACTTTAGGGTTTCGTATTTTATATTCAAATTTTCCTATTTTTGACTAATTTTAATTTTAATTTTTATATATATAAAAGAAAGGTTTTGTAGGATTTCTGAAGCATTAATTAGCGACATTAGGATTTTTGGGACATTAATTGGCAACATTAGGGTTTCTAGGGCATTAATTGGCGACATTAGGGTTTTGTATTTTATATTTAAATTCTCCTATTATTGACTGATTTTAATTTTAATCAATCAATAATTTCATATTGATTTCATATTTAATTGTTTTCAAAAATAAATTGGTGAACAAATTTCATATTAATTTATCTTAGTAAAAATTTGGTGATATCTTTATATATATAAAAGAAAGGTTTTGTAAGGTTTCTGGAGTATTAATTAGAGACATTAGGGTTTTCAAGATATTAATTGGCTACATTGGGATTTCTAAGGCATTAATTGGCGGCATTAAGGTTTTGTATTTTATATTCAAATCCTCCTATTATTGACCAATTTTAATTTTAATCAATCAATAATTTCATATTGATTTCATATTCAATTATTTCTAAAAATAAATTGGCGTGCAAATTTCATATTAATTTATTTTAGTAAAAATTTAGTGATATTTTATTTTATATCGAATATTCTTAAATAAATAAAAATATTCTTAAACAAATAATAACTTAGAATTTTAATATAAATATATAATAGATCTTTATTTGTAGGATTTCTGGAGTATTAACTGGCAACATTAGGGTTTTTTGGGCATTAATTGACAATATTAGGGCTTTTGGGGTATTAATTAAGCTTTCATATTTTATAATTGAATTCACCTATTATTGACTGATTTTAATTTTAATCAATCAATAATTTCATATTCAATTATTTTCGAAAATAAATTGGTACCCAAATTTCACTATAATTTATCTTAGTAAAAATTTGGTGCTATTTTATTTTATATCGAATATTCTTAAACAAATAATAAATTTCTATTTTAATAGAATATATAATAGATTAAACAAATAAATTATTTATATTTACATACTATATAATTGATTAAAATACTAACAAATTAAAATCAGTCAATAATAGAGAAATTAGAATATAAAATACGAAACGCTAATGTCACCAATTAATGATAAAGATATATATATATATATATAAAGATAAAGATATAAATAATTATAAATTATTCATATATAAATAATTATAAATATAAATATATTACTCATTAAATCATAAATTGACTAAGAGAGAGATAATTTCAAAATCCAACAATTTGTTATTTTATAAACTCAAATTGATTTTTGTATATTATATTGAGATTTTCCTATTATTGACTAACTTTAATCAATCAATTATTTCATATTAAATTATTTCCAAAAATAAATTTTAGTACAAATTTCATATTAATTTATTTTAGTAAAAACTCAAAGATATTTTATTTTGGACTGATTTCAATCAATCAATAATTTCATATTAAATTATTTTGATAAATATTTTCCAGTATAATATACATAATAATTTAAAATAAATTTATTGTAATTTATAGTATTTTAATCTATTATATTTAAATTCTCCTATTATTGACTGGTTTTAATCAATCAATAATTTCATATTGATTTCATATTAAATTGTTTCTAAAAAAATTTTAGTAAAAAATTGAACAATATAATAAATAAATTAACCTCCACAGTATTAGCTAACTAGAATTGATTCAATTTAAAATAATCAATTTGAATGAATTTGAATCAATTAGAATAAATAAATAAATAATCAATAAATTAACTAAGAGAGAGAAAGAGATAATTTCAATACAAAATTTTATTACAAAATTGAATGTGTTAATAAATAAACGTCCACATTATTAACTAAGTAGAATTGAATAAATAAATTTGAATAAATTCAAATCAAATTTAAATAAATAAATAATCAATAAATTGACTGGGAAAGAGAGATAATTTCCTTATCTTTATATCTTTATCTCTATATTTATAAAAGAAAGGTTTAGTAGAGTTTCAAGGACATCAATTGGCAACATTAATGTTTTAGCAGCTTTAAATAAGATTTCTTAGTGTTTTTTTAAGGTTTCGTAAGTATTAAATTATAAATTCAATTTGAATTATTGGGTAATAAAAACTAATTATATTGATTATAAAAACTTATTATTATATATATTAAATAGTACTTTTATATTATATTTAAAGTATATATTATAGTAGTTGAATATATAATCTATTGGTATATAGTATAATATATAGCGTAATAATAATTATTATGGTAATGATTATTGTTTTAATAAAGGTAATTATTTTAAAACAAGGTAATTCAAATTTACAAAAAGATTGTATATATTTATTATATATTATAATAATTAAAGGTAAGTATATTATTTCAAAATGCAAAATTAAAGACATTAATGTAATTCATAAATATATGTAATTAAGGTAATTGCCCTTAATTATAAATTATAAATCATGTTATTTAAAAATATTTAATTATATTAAATATCAATTATGGTAACTTACACAATTGAATAGAAAGTATAAAACTCCTTTATTTGATTAATAAATTTCAATCAAATATATATATTTTAATTTAAGAAAGCTCAGCCTATCGTGGTAAGAATTAATCTTAAATGTGATAAGAATTGATGTATAGTGTAATAAAGGAGTGAAATTTATTTTTATTTATTATTCTTTTATATGATGAATATTTCCAAATTCACATACTTTTTCATATAAGTAATGAAAAATATTTTCCAAAAGGTATTTATATATATATATATATATATATATATATATATATATATATATATATATATAAGGGCAGGATCCGTTGACACCAAGTGTAAGAGTTAGTCAAATTACACCTTCAATAAATTTTTGTATAATGCAAATTTAACCAATCCAACCATTGAATTGATGTTCTTATTAATTAGATTAAGTATACAAAATTTCATACAATTCTAAAATTATTTAATAGTTCATTAAATCAATTTATTTTAACGTACAATATGATATTAAAATATATGTAAATATTCAATACTAGATAACATATTTAGAAAAGTCCAAATGATGTGAAATTTGATATACATAATCATAAAGATAATATCATCAAATTCAACGGTTAAATTGGTTAAATTTGTATTATACAAAAAGTTATTGAAAGTGTAATTTGACTAACTCTTATACCTGGTGTCAACGGATCCTGCCCCATACACACACACACACACACACATATGAGAAAATAAGCTATGCATTGGCACTATAAAGCAATTTAAGTTTGTTGACTTTTACAATAACTGCATTAAAATTCATTCCAACTGTGATTTCTAATTAATTGGCAGTGTAAAACTTTTTACACTAACAGTTCATAGCCATTAAACTCTCTCCCTCCCTCCCTCTCTCTCTCTCTCTCTCTTTATATATATATATATATATATGTATGTATGTATGTATGTATAAGAAAGGTTGATGGAACATTTTTTCTCTCCCAAACTAAAGGCATATAAGTCATTTTTAATTTTTTGCATTTAATAGGTTATATTAGTTATTTGAAATTTTACAAATTAAATTTATTTATAGAAAAATTATATTAAATAGGTGGGTTTTGAGAATTAAATTTGAATGGTAATTGTAAAACACAGGAATAACACAAGAAGGGGGGGTTAAATTGTGTTATTAAAAATTTTCACAAAACCTTTCCAAAGAGATGTTTTCGCTTGAGAAATAAATATTTTGAAAGAGATTTTTGAAAACAAACGTAAGTAGTAAACGAGAGAAACACAAAGTTTTATACTAGTTCATCTCACCCTAGAGACTACATCCAATTCTTGGTATACTACCAAGTCCCACTATAACTTAATCAAATTGCAAGTATTCTTTTATCCAAGCCTGTTCAGGCTTAACCCAAGCAGTCTTTCACTTGCCTTTCCAACAAATACCCAAGTATTCTTTGATCCAAGCCTCTTCAGGCTTTTACCAATTTCACAAAGAAATGGTCGAGGGTAAGTTATCACACTAAACTAGTGTCTTATCGGACGAATATACAATAAAGTTTAGAAAAGTATTACAAGAGAAAATATGTTCAAGATTACAGATTGAGCGAAAGAAAAGTTTGCCAAGAGTTCCGTTAAAGTGACAATGATCTTCTCTTCTATTTATATGGTTTTCCCAAAAATGTCTATTGTGAGTGCTTTTGGAGACACCCTTTATTTGGCGTTGCAAAAAGAAGAAAATAGTCGTTGGAGCATTAAATGCCACATTTAATGCTTTTCACCAATCGATCACTGTGATAAGATAAAGCAGTCTGCTTATCTAGCCTTTCTCGTACTCAATCTTGTTGCAGTGGGCATATTTGGTTTTAGTACTGACATTTGTACACAAATTTCTTCTTTTAAGTATAAAGTTAAACCTTTTTAGAGATAAGTACGTAGAAGTCTTCTTTTTTCGAGTGGGTCCGCAAATATCAACACTAAAAAGTTTATCGTGTTGCAGAGCTTTTGAATAAACAAATAGATTCAACCTATATATCATCTGAAGGAGTTAGTTGGCATAACATCTTTATTTGTAAAATATTAGAGAGCAGACGATAGTGAGATCATACAATAGAAACGTGTAATCAGACGATTAGGCATAAGACTATTTGTTATTATCAAAACGAAGTAAGGGTCATAAATTTGTCCTTTGTCTTAACAGTAATTGTGCATTTAATTAAGTCATTAAAAGTCACTATTGTTTCCAACTCATTGTCTTTTTCTTTTACCATAGCACTTCATATGCCAATATTTTCTCTCTTATTCTTTTTCGTATTAGTTTAAATCTCTTCGAATATCCTTCCTTGTTTTTTATTTATTAAAACCCCATTATCTTAGGGTTTGACAACATTGTGTTTCCAATGTTTTGTCGTCTTGCACAACATTTGAACTTTTACCGAGAGTGATAAAATAGAGATTAAGGTTAGCCAAATTAGGAGATTTATAATAAATGACATGAGACGAAAGCTCCTATACTCATTTCCTTTATTTCTTTTAAGGTTAAAACATAAACTTGTATGTGGTATTTTTTTTTCTCATTCCTTCTCTTTTTTTTCTTTTTTCTTTTTTTGGATTTTTCTATGTATAACATTAGTGTAAACTTTTCTTGGCTAAGGCTTGCATGATGATGTCGGGATTGACAATAAGAGTTCAAAGATGGTAAGGTTTCTGCAATAGGTCGTGGGTTACAATGCAAAGATATGATTGTGTTTTTGAAAAACATTAATGAGAGAGGCATGGTGGTGGTTTCATGTTGTTGCAGTGTTTTCTATATTTACTCTTTCTTTATTTTTCATATTCCTCTTTCTCTTTTTTTTCTTGCCTTTTTCTTTGGTCTTTGGTTATAGGTGGTGGGCATAAAGGATGATTGTGGCTCTAGAAAGGGAAAGAGAAGTGTACTTTAGAATACATTTACATATATTTGTTCATTATGATAAAAGTGTATTGCTATTATTTTATAAATTTTTTGTTTATGCTATTGGAACAAGAATATCAAAGGGTGGAGCCTATAGATATATATGGCAACAGATAACAAATGGTTAGGAAGTTCACGTAATCATTTTTACGCTATGCCTAATCTTACAATTGCAAATTGCGTTTTTCATTGGATTTTATTTTTAATTAAAATTAAATGATATCAAATTACAATTTAAAAAAAAACACAAGTTGGGGCTAAATAATTAAATTCAAATTTATTAATTTTAAATTTAAAGAAAGCATTTATAATAATAGTTGGGTTAAATAATTTTATAAATAAGACAATAGTTGGGGTTAAATAATTAAATTTAAATTTATTAATTTTAATTATATAAAACTATTATAAATACTTAAAATTTTGAATTTTTAAAAATGTTATAAATACTTTTTTGAAAATAAGAATAGCTAAGGTTAAATTAGTAATTTTAAAATTACTAATTTTAATTATTTAATAATTTTTATACATGATTTTTTAAAATTTTAAACTTTTACAAAATGTTATGAGTGTTTTCTTGAAAATAGGAATAGTATGGGACTTCTTAATCGGTAAATTTATTGATAGAAAAATTATTTTAAATGGGTGGGTTTTGAGTATTAAATTTGAATGGTAATTGTGCCATTTAATTAGGTCATTAAAAGTCACTATTGTTTTCAACTCACTGTCTTTTTCTTTTACCATAGCACAACTTCATATTCCAATATATTCTCTCTCATTCTTTTTGTATTAGTTCAAATCCTTTCAAACATCCTTCCTCTTTTTCTTTTTTTTTATATTAAACCCACATTATCTTAGGGTTTAACAACATTGTACTTCCAATCCTATGTCATCTTGCACAACATTTAAACTCTTATCGAAAGCGATAAAGCTAAGAATAAGGTTAGCCAAATTAAAAGTAAATTCACCTGATCATCTAACTTTCATATTAATAAGGTCTTCTCATTTGACACATCATTCTTAATTTTCAAATAAAATTCTTGTGAAGTATGATTCTTATTTTTCAATAATCAACAAAATTTTCATGTTAATTTTACTATTAAACATTTCTACCATCAACAAACAACTATAAGCTAATCAATGTCTCTATGATCTACAATATTTTCTTTAGTAAATAAACTAATTTAAAAACTAAAATAGAATTTGGCATGAGAGGTAATTCATTGTAGACCTATTTACCATTTTTTCGTGCAAATTTAATATTTAAAATCTTAATAAGTTTTAAGCAAATCATTATTTATTTTTTATTTGTTATTTTTTCATCTAATTAATTTATAAAAGACTTTATTTTAGTACAATGATAAATTTTCATGCATTGCACGGTGATATCATTATTATTACTATTTTATTATTAATATTTTTATTAGTTATTAATAATTTTATCAATAAAAAATGAAATAGATGACTAATTTATGAGGTTCATGAGAATTTGTAGTAATTGATAGTTGTGATTCTTATTGGTCTTTTATGTCCATATACCTTACAAAAAAAAAGTAGGCAATTATTATAATAAAAATATTAATTTGTTTTTATTGTTTTTAAGTTTAAATATAAATTGTCTTTCAAAATAATAGAAAAAAACTTTCCCACACATAATTTATTCATCTATCACATTAGATCATATTCAATACAAATAAATGTGATATTTGATATAAATTGTATTGACATTTAATCATTTAAATATGTGTTCTTAAATTTACATTGTTTCGTTCAATCACTTTATTTTATTTCCAATATTTTTATAGGATGTTAAATTAATGGACTCTATAAAAATGGTTTTAATAGAATGATCTGAGTTGTTTTAATTAAACTTAACTTTCTTATTTTTGTTATGTAATTAAATTTGTCTATGTTCTTGATTTCAAGAATACAATGTGAAATTTAACTTTATACCTGTATTGAAAAATAAGCACATTCAATTATCTTTTATTTTTTTATTAATGAATAAGTTCATATTTAATTGATATTTTATTATTTTATAATAATATAGTAAATTAAGTTTCTTATTGTAAAAATTTTTAACTTATTTTAGATCCTTTTTCTGCAATATAAGAAGTTAACAAAATTGTTAATATACTTTTTTTTATACATACAAAACATGGCAAAACTTATATGTAGTTTCATAGGTGTTTTGGTACTGTTCTCTAATTAGAATTGAATTTCACCTCGGTAATTTGTGTAATAAAGATTGTTATTAAAGTTCACCATAGATTATCGAGGTGAAACTTCAATTTTGATTGAAGAGAAACACTAAAAGTATCTATAAAATTATATCTAAGTGTTGTTCTACAAAAATTACTTTCTCCACAATTCACCCTTGCATCGCACAGGTTCACGCTCTAGTATATAAAAAAAAGAAAAGTTTTGTACGGTTTCAAGGACATTAATTGGTGACATTAGGATATCAGTAACTTTAAATAGGATTCTTTAGGGTTTTCGTTAGGATTTTGCAATCAATCAATAATTTTATATTAAATTATTTCTAAAATAATTTCAAATTAAATTGTTTCCAAAAATAAATTTAGTGATTGATTATGTGTGTGTGTGTGTGTGTGTGTGTGTGTGTGTGTGTATATATATATATATATATATATATATAAAGATATAAACATTTGAAATAAATTTAAAATAAAGATTTCAAATATATACAAAGATTTGAATATATATTAGTAGTTTTGATTAAATAGACTTGCACAATAAATTTAATCTCAGTGTACTATTTATTAAAACAAATATTGACTGGTTTCTATCAATCAAAAATTGACGTATTCAAAATTAGGATTTTGAATAAATAAGAATATTCTTAAACAAATAATAAATTAGCATTTTAATTTATTAGTTTTTTAATCTATTACATAAATATAAATAATTATAAATTATTCAATAGAAAAGAAAAGAGATGTTTTTGTTACAGGTCATAAAAATCAATTTGAATTTTGGTGTATAATATCTTTATATCTTTATATATATAAATAAAAGATGATGGAGCAATTTTTCTTGCCTAAACTAGAGGTATATAAGCCATTTCAAAATTTTGCAATTATAATAGTTAAATTAGTCTTTTAAAATTTTAATTAAATTAAAATTATAAAAAAAATATTTTTAGTAGGCTGGCTTTAAAAATTAAAGTTAAAAAATATTTCACGAAACAGAATCACATAATTAGTTAGACCTAAAGCCCAATGTACCGCTTTAGGTCTAACTAATTCTGTGATTCAGTTTCGTAAAATTGAATAAATGTTTCAATAATCATCGTGTGTTTATTCTCTCTTATATATTCTTCCACTAAGATCTAGGTTTATTTGCATATGTATTTTTTTGTTCTTTGTCTTTTCATTTGCTTACCTAAATTTGATAGAAAGAGAATTTTGCTTAGTATGTTTTAATTAACTCGCAGCAATGACACTTTTTGTGCAAATAAGAGAAGAAAGTTCTTACAGCAATGCATCATTTAATGAATTTGGCGAGGGGTGAGAAATGAGGATTGTGAACCAACATTAGGTATATCATCTTACTCTATGTCTTTTATTATTTCTTTATTTTTTTTACAAGTATTACCTTTGTGCATTTCTTTTCTTTTCTTTTTTAATTTTACTATTATGTTATTTTATGTTTTGATTATTATTGTTCAAGTTTTTGATATATGTTCTTATATTTTTTTTCTTTCACTATTATATTATAAATAATATATATTGTTAGTCTTTCTCATTTTGAGCAACAAAGAATCAATAATATTCCTTTTACTTTATATCTTCAACTTATAATTTATTTTTTGTTTGTTTGACAGGACATAAAGTCAGTATATTATTGTTGCAAGTTTACTTCTTATTCATTAATTTTCTTCTTTGTTATATTTTTTTATGTAATTCACTTGACACAATTTAATGAATTTTATATAGTTAAATTATTCAATTAATTATTTTTATTTTTCTACTTAATTCAATTGCTTAATTATATGTTCATGCATGTTATTTATATAGTCTATCATGTACCAAAAAATATACTTTAATGTTTATTAATTGGTACAAATGAATTATGATATTAAAAATAATTAATAATTTTCATAAAATAATTAATTATAGACTAATCTCTTTATCTCTACAAGGTTTACTTTTAATAAACAATTAAATTGATTACATTAATGATAATAATCACACAATTTTAATAATTATAAGTTAATAATAATAATCATAAATAGACTCCTTCAAATTCTTAAGAGTCTATTTTAACATTATAATTTTTTATTCTTATAAATTGAAACCTTAATAACAACAACAAGAACAGTAATAGTAATAATAGTAGTAGGTTTACTTAATTGTATTTCATAATTTTTTCTACACATATGTATAACATTTTGAAAATGATAATTAAAAGGATGCAATAATCTCATATGTATATTTTAATATATAAATAAGACAATAATAATTACATATAATAAATAAAGTTTTTTGATAACAATCAATTTATGATTTTTTATTCTTATAAATTCAGTTATTAAATAATAATAAATATTCATTATATATCATAAATATAAAATAGTTGTTGAGTACGCAATATTAGTGTAATTATTATTATTAATAGCATTGTCTTTCTGAATTCACTTAGAATTAGAAGAAAAAAAAACAGTAACATATGCAAAGTAGTATGCAATAATATTAAAAAAAAATAGTAACACACATAGATAATAATTCTTATAAATAAACAATCCTTATAATAGTTAAATTATAAGATATAAAGTCTGCGACATATAATAATTCTTATAGATAAATAAATTTAAAAAGTAGCAAGTAATGAAATTAAAATTAAATAACAAATAAAATTAAAAACAACAATAATAATAATATACAAATCTCATTATACATATCAAGAGTGTTCAATTTATGTTGCCTTTAGGTTAACCAACTCAAAACTTTAACAATATTAAATAATTAAAATCAATATCTTCTAAATAATTAAAAATATCGTTTTAAAATAATTAACAACTATATATATATATATATATATATATATATATATATAATAATAATAATAATAATAATAATAGATAAATAGCTTTAAAAAGTAGCAAGTAATGAAATTAAAATTAAATAACAACAACAACAACAATAATAGACAAATCTCATCTCACTAATCAAAAGTGTTCAATTTATGTCGCATTTAGGTTAACCAACTCAAAACACAATATCTCATAATTAAAATTAATATATTATAAATAATTAAAAACACAATTTAAAAATAATTAATAACTATATATATTTAATAAAAATCATACTATTTCAACAAATTTAAAATAATTTTTATTTTTTACAATAAATATACTTAAAATTATTAATTAGAAACAACACAAAAATCAAAGACGTGTTAACATTATATCTACAATAACAAAATTAAACACTCAAATTTATATACTTATATATTCATATTTATTATTCTTACATTCATTTTTATTTTATGCATTTCATATAGGCTTAATATTTTTGAACACAACATTTGCTCAAATAAAAATATAATTAATCATCTTCCTTAATTTCAGTGTAATTATATTTAATTTACTATTAAATATTTTTTAAAACTAATAATTTTATTTATATATATTTTTTAAATAATAATAAATATAAATATAAAAAATATATAGTTTAAATAAACTCGTGCAATGCACCGGTTTAAAATCTAGTGATTGTATTAAAAGATAGGCCGTAACATTTTTACACTAATAATTCGTATAAATTAATTCTGATCGGATTTGCTTCCTTTAAAATGCAAGTACTATTAAACTTCATTGATAAATGTAATATAAGCTCTAGTGATCACTTTCATTGACGAGCTTCATCGATAACCATTATTGAACTAAGTGCACGTTTGGTTATATGTTGAGTAGCACTCACTATAATTTTTGATTTTTTGAAGCTAAAAATAATTATTTTTGTGTTGATTTTATCGTAATTTTACTCTTCCTATGATTTTCTACCACCAATCCAAACACATTTTAAATAACCCAGCCCGACTTACTGACATAAAAGTCTTGATAATTGAAATCCATTACTAGTCATATGATTCTTATCCAGTATTATTTCGTTAAGTTCCGTTTTGAATCGGATGAACTCTTCATTCAATAGACCAATTAACTAATTCAAATTGTATTCTTTCTAATTTAATATCTCATTAAGAAAAAGAAAAATAAAAGATTGCAATAGTATATTTGGAGGAGTCGTGTTTAGCAGGCAACAATGAGAAAAAGAAAACGCATGAACAAATTTAGTATTTTTTTGTTGGAAAAAAGATTGTTGGACATCCAATGGGTATTTACATACAGAGAAAGATAGGATGAAGAAAAAGATAAATGATTGATATAATTAGTTATGTGATATAATCAAGGACGGATCCAAACTTAGATGAAGGTGTGTAAATGCACTCCCTCAATTTGATAAAATTACAAATAAATATGTTAAATTTTTATATTTTGCCCTCTCTATTTTAATATATTTGAACCCACTACTAAGGGTGGATCTATAATTAGATAAGAGTGTGCAAATGTACCCCTTAATTTGATAAAATTACAAATAAATATGTTAATTTTTTATATTTTGCCTCCCATATTTTTATATATTTGAATCTATTATTTTCAATTTTGTACTCCTTTCATGTATTTATTATTATTTTTATTGACAATGAGTTGATCATTCAATGATTTCAAAATATAAAATCACGTAGAGGACAATTATAAGGTATGTAATTTATTTGATTAGATATATTAAAATTTTATGATTTTAACATGTATGTCTTTATGTTTATATGTATGATAATTATTATTATAATAATTATTTATTTTTTAAATAGATTGCCCCCACCAGCCCGAGATCTTGGATCCACCACTGGATATGATAAGAAGAGAAAAATAAAATAAAAATTAGAAAATGTGTAGAATAAGGTGAAGCAGCACTACTCATAGAAAATGTACTTTAACAATGAATTCAAATATATCTATTTGTATTTCAAACAACTCAAAATTAGATTCAGACGAGGGACCAATTATTTATAGATATTCAATTTTAGTTTGTGGAGGTACTAAGTCAAGATGAATAAATAATGCAAGAGATTTCATGGACCCAGAAGGGACGTGTATTGAGGTTTGACAGGTTAATAAAAAAACCAGAGTCCACTCGTCGCCTGAGAGATTCGAACTCTCGCGGGGAAACCCCATGTACTTAGCAGGCACACGCCTTAACCACTCGGCCAAAGCGACTTGTTTGCTAGTGGTTGAACTTATTAGCTATAGCTAAATGGCATTTTAGTGGAAATGGTCTTCCTTTTAAATTTCATGCTTTAATTAAGGGACACTTCAGACCCCGTTTTTAAAAAAACTGATTTTCATTGAATTCGTAATAACATGAATAGTTAAAAATATTCTATAAACTAACCATTGCTTTTGGAAAAGAGTTAACTTTTTTTATAAAAATAATATTTTAAGTGATGTTTTAATTTCCATGTTTATAATGTCTTTTAAAATTTTTAACTCTAAAATTATATATATAGATAGACAGACACACACACCCTCGTTGTTTAGAAAAATTACAAACATGTTTATGAAAAAGAGTTAAGTGTTCATTTTTAAAAAAAAATAAAAAAACTACAAAAACGACAATAGGAAAAAATGATGTAATAATTTGAAATGTGGGTTTCTCCTCGACGTACGGTTTTATTATATAGCTGATAACAGGAGTTATACATCTGACCACTTGTTTGATCATGTTACGTGAATCAACCTTGTTTAACATATAAATTCATCGTTTACCACGGCACTAGTAGTCCCATGAACTTTACACAGCCCCACACCAAGCCACATTCTTTGACTTGGTTCACAAATGTAACCAAGTCCCTTGCGCACCATAACTCAGTTCAATTCAGTCCCTTGCGCACGGACTCCACAAACCAATCTTAACGATGTGAACGAAACTGGATTTCTCCCGACCGCACTAATCTTTTGAGTCAAACCCATTAGGGAGATTTTTTATGCTTTATAATAAAAATTAGGGAGTTTAACGTCGTCTTAACAGCCCTATAATGCTTTTTAGTTTAATACTTAATAGCAATCATTGTACAGTTAAATTTTCAAAATATTTAATAAATTAGGATATGTTTGATAAAAATACCTAAAAATTAGCTGAAAGTAAGAAAAAAACACTAGCTGATAACCGAGAGTTATTAACTAAAAGTTTGAAAGTTGTTAAACTAGCTTAGCTTATCGAATTATAAGTGTTTGAAAAATTATGTGTAGAAATAGATAATAAGTGTAAAATGACCAAAATAGACATATTTATATGATACTTCTATATAAATTTTAATTTTATTTTATGTGTAAAAATATATTTTTGGATATTTATAATTTTATATTTTTTAATTAATTCTAAACTCTTATAATCTTTTATTTAAAGATAATTAATTTTAATTATATTTTTTATTTTCAATTATTTGATTTTTTTCATAATGTATTCAGCTATTAATTTTATATTATATCTTAAAATATTCTCAATCAAGTTTAAAATAAAATAAAAATAATATACACTTAAATAGATGTCATACTTTTTTTTATATACTTTCATTATGTTGATTAGTATAATAATATCATTGTGTAATTTTAAATATCATTGTATATTACTTCCATTATAAATATCTTGAAGTATAATACCAAAATAATAAAATAAATGATGTAAATAGTGTAATGGCAAAAAATATTGTAATATAAAAAAATTCAAAAAAGAATAATAAAAAACAAAAAGAAACAATAAAACCTTATCTGCTTATACAAAAAAGGGTAAAAGGATAAATTTAATAAATATTTTAATGATAAAAAGATAATAAAATATAAGAAACTAGAAGCTCAAATTACTTGAAGTAGCGTCTTGCAAAATGATACAAACTACTAAAATAATCTTATTTACCAAATACTATTAATATGATCAAGCAAGCTTCTTAACTATGAAAAAAAAAATAGAAGCTAATTTTAAAATTCTTGCCAAATATATTCTTAATAATTTTTTAAAATAATTCGATTCTAACTTAGGTCAGTTTACAAAAATAATAATTTTAATAAATTAATAAAATAATATGTTTTTAGGAAGATAGTTATATAAATATATAATCGGTGCTAATGTTATAAACTAATAATTTTCTAAAATTATAAACATAATTAAGAGAATTTAGTAAAATACGAACACATTATTATTTGCTTTTTCTTCAAATTTAAATTTCAGTAGATTTTATCTCTAACTTTTCTCATGTCATTGAAATGAACTAGTATTGTATTCTCGAATTGCAACAAATTTTTTGAAGAACTGTTATAGTTATAAATACTTCCTTTCGTGTAATTGGTTCCAACAATATTTAATCATCTTAGGTTTTATCCTCAATTGAATTTTTAAAGATACTAGTCACAATTTCTTCTAAGTTATGAATCTCTCTAAATATAAATCGTTTTCACTCGGGTAATTCAACGGGTAATTGACATTAATAATTTTGTCAAGCTCGTGAATGTTATCTTCAGAAGTTGCTTAATTTAAGTTCATTGTGGTTTTTTCATCCCTGAATGAATTTTGTAGTGATGGAAATAATTTGTCGTTGACATGTTGTCTCTTGTTGAATATTTATTGTCTAAGTTGAGACTGCAAGATTTTTTTTTGGTATAGATAACCAATATCTTTTATGGGAGATAATCTTGTTTGGGTTGGTAAGACTACTTTAGGCGGCGAAGTTATCTTTCCAAGTATTTAATGTAGTTGCATATCCAAAGTTTGAATTCAAGGCTATTGGTTAAACTAAAACAACTCCACACAATTGATCTCCATGCTCGATGGTGTTGAGACTGCAAGATTGATGACATCTAAAACATTAATCTTTCCTAGAATAGAGATTCCCAACTTATAACTTTCCAGCATCTCATGATAAATTTATATATTCTGAAATGAAAAAGTACCCTTTAAATTGATAAATTATTAGTTTATCGATTAATTAATACCTCTCTAAATTAATAAAATTCCATGGTTTCCCAACATCATCAATTTATTAAGATTTTATTGTATTAAAGTTAATTACATCTTCTTTTAGCTTTACTTATCTATTTATTAGAGGGTAACTCGATCATTTTCAGGGACACAAGCAAGGTCAAGATTGATAGATCTAATCATTGGTCAAACATGCATATTGCAAAATTATTATAGTTATATATAGTGATAGTATAACATATCCAATTTTGGGACTAATTAATAATTTAAGAGAAATTCACATAATTAAGAATTTTTATAAAAAGTGTTAGATGAAATTAATATAACATAATTAATTAAAATCAATAATCTTCTTAACATATATTATGTGTAGGATAAGGCCTTATTAGAATTATTAAAATAGACAAGAATTGAAAATAAAATAATGTAAAGAGAGTCTTTTGTAATAGGACAAGAGTGGGAGGTGCAAAGAGCAAATATAGGCGAAGATATTTTCTTCTTTCTTCAACTGTTAATTGGTTGCCTCTCCACCTGTTGTAAGACATACAAAACATAGATACACCATGAGAAGAGATAGGGTAGGGGGGGGGGGGGGGGTGAGGAACGAAGAAGAAAGGAGAAAAGAGAAGCAAAAAATCATGGAAGAGGAACAAGAAGAGAAAAGGAGGAAAGCTAAGACTTAAGGAGAGAAAAGGAAAATTAAATCTTGAGAAGAGGAGATTAAGAACAAGGAGTTTGGCATAAATTGCCTCTTTCTAAGAGGCTCAAGTGATAATGGATTACCCTCTTAAACTTAAAATCTCTTTTATTCTTATGTTTATTTGTGTTCCTTGGATTTGTATATGACATGCTTTTATGTATCAAAGATTAAGACGTTTACTTAATTTGGTAATAATTTCATATTTTGATTTGTTGTTGATGCTTGAATTTGAATGTTTAAAAGTGAAATTGCATGATTGAAGGATGTTGTTATGGTTGGATAGTTTTAATGGTGAAAGCTGTAGATTAATGTCAATTAATTGTCTTTTATTCTTTCCATTTGAATTCAAACATTCATTTTTTTATTTCATGGTTATAGAATGTTTTTTACCGCTGGTGTTATATGTTGCTTTTTTCTTTAAAAGGCTTTAATAGCCATTCAATTTTTTTTCGTACATTTTGTCCAAAGAATTAAAAGTCATTCTTAATTTGTTGCCAACAGACAACAAGAGTATTGACACACCAAGAGAACATTTTTCTACCTCTCAAAGTTTCTCTCTTTCCTTTCTCTATAATTTTTCTTCTGCTCTGTGTTCTTCTGGGCATTGTTTGTGAGGATTCAATATGTTTGTCCTCGAGTGCAAAAGTTTAAACACGTCGCTGTGTAAACCTTGGGGAGCAAATCGGATATTGGGTTGCACCAGAGGTCCACCAGAATTTGCTTTTAGGATAGTGATTTTTGCCACGACACAACATTCCTCCTTCTTAATTTCCAACAAAGACTAGTGGATTCTAATGTTAGTTATATTCCCTAGTTGGTGATATGGTGCACTTTAGCACTTAGGCACCAAAAGCTCAAGAAGTTGAGTGTTGTTGTGGAACCCAAAGGTTAGTGCCAAGGCGCTAGGCCAACACTCTAGCACCTAAAAGTGAAAATAGGTTAATATTTTTATTCAAATTTCATAATAATTAGAAAGGAATGCTTCTACAAATATATTATGAATTTGAAATTAAGCCTTCTAACTCCTCTAATAGAATAAGAAATATGAGAAAGGAGATATAAGACAAAGTTACCCTATCATGTTTTAATTTATACCAAAAAAATATTAAAATGCCAAGAATATTAGTTTAAATCTTAGCTCCAACTAAGAACATTAATAAATAATTACTTTCTTCGTATCTATATACAATAACTACATATTTAACATTAGTTTTCCCTATAAATTATTAGGTTCTTATCCTATCCAAAATTATTAATTTCGCATTATATTATTTTATATTTATTATTCCTTATATAGAAAATCTCCGTAACATTTCATTTTGGTTCATCATAACAACAATCAACAAAATAAACTGACCACAATTGTGAATGTATTCCTTTAGATAGTTGGTTCTTATTGTATTAGTTAGACCATTTGCATTGTTTAAATACTAGAAGTTTCAAATGGGTCCAACTCAGCGGGTCAACCCGTATAACTTGATAAAAACAGGTTGGGTTTGGTTATGCAATTCAGCCCTCCAACCCGCATAACCCAACCCGTTCAACTGCCAACCTGACAGGCTAAATGATAGGTTGGGTTGGTTGGCTCGTCGGGTTAGTTTTTTTTTTTTTTAGCTTGAGCCTTTGAGTTGAGATTGTATTACAACTCATGTAATATTTGAGATTATAGTTTTTTTTTTATTTAAATATTTCATATGTGAAGTCCAAAGATAAAAAAGAAAATTTTTGTGGTCATTAAAATTTAGGACAAATAAAAATTGTTACTTAAAGTTTATGATGAATTGATTATTTCTTAAGTATTAAGTAGGTTTTTTTATTTACTAGTTTTATAACATTTTTCTTTTTTTAATTTTATATTTGATCATAAAATTTGAAAAAAATTAAAGCAACAAAAAATTAAATGATTTATAAATTTTTTTAATGGGTTGGTAGGTCAACCCAACCTAACCTGCTATGGGATGGGGTTCGATTGGGATTCCCAACCCAATCAAAAACCGATTCAACCCAACCCATCTCGTTTTTTGGCAGGTTGAGGGAGAGCTGAGTTGAGTTGGGTTGGGTTGGGTTGGGTTTGGTTGACCCACTTTGACATCCCTATTAAATACCCAAAAAATAGAAAATCACATACATGGTAGAAAACCATACTAAGCAAAAAAAGAATTTTAAGAATTAACACATTAATTGAAGAAACCATACTATGTAGAAAACCTTCCTAATGTCTTAAATACCTAGCATCCAACTTAATTGTAATTAGAAACTATTTCAGACTACGCCTTTAGGGCTAGCCCAATCTTATGGGTGTGACTCCTAAGGTTGCTAAGTCACTAGCCTGACATGATACAACCCAACATGATAGTTATATCATCTTGTCTGAAGAGCCTCAAAGCCATAATTGCCCTCAAGGCCTAACTTACCTTAGTTTGAAGTTGATATACTCCATTCTGACCTCGGTTCACCTAATAAGTCCTACATGAACATGTATTACAAGGGTAGTCTAATTGCATCAAGGAGGTAAGGTTCTTTCAAAAGGTTCTAAGAACTCTACCGATCACATCCTATTATACCTTGTCACACCTAGCTTAAGAAGACTACAAGCTCAACCTTAAATGTTGATCTTGGGCACTGTGACAAACATCCTATGGCCTTTTGTACTTCACGCCAAGATGCGGCTATTGACTAGTACAAACCCATTGGGATTGGTAATTACCACAGACATCAAGGTTAGCAACCCTTAACTATAAATACCTGATTTAGGTGTTAAAGTCCTTGTACATGCAATCACCTCTTTTGTTGTGCTCCACTGCACTCCATCATTGCTAGAATAACAGAACACTTGAAGAACTATCTAGTCTAAGCATGGGCTAAGACCTGTTAGGAACCTTGAATAAAAAAACTCAATCCATTCAAAGTCATAAAAAATAATACAACCATCAACCCCTAATTTGCAACAAGGAACCACTATCACCACCTAATCTTCATCATTTAGAACTTTACATTGAGACTTAGTAACAATATTCAAAGCTCATAGAATACAAATTGCTTAATTGCACATGTAATCAAAGATAATGTGATTTTTTTTAAATGATTCAATTCGTAAAGCAATAAGAAAGAAAAAAGAACTTTTGGAGGTTCAAGTTCATTTAACAATTTAAATCCACTATTGTAGAGGAAGATTTAGATTAAGAAAAAATTAATTTGTAAAGGTCACTCACCTTTGAAGAGCAAGAGAGAAAAAGTAGATTTTAGGAAAGAGAAAGAGAGAGAGAGAGAGAGAGACCAAGACTTAGATATGTGTTTAAGCCAAGATGAAAAGAAATAAAAATACAAAGAGAAAGAAATATAAACACAATAAAAGGGAGTATGTAGATTTATTTTTCCATTCAAAGATAAATAAATTTATAAAAATATTGTAGCTAATTGGTAGTTGATTAGTTTAGAATTAACTACGAATTTTATTGGTAGCTAAAGTTAGTAGTAACATTTAAAATTTTCAGTAATGCAAATTATATTTAGGGACATTAATAGTTTGTTTGTTTTGAGTTAAAATGGCTGAAAAGAAAATAAGTGATTGAAAAATGGTGAGATAATTATAACTTCTCTATTTCAGTCAAGACATGGAAATTGCTAGAAATGAAAAATAACGGTGTTTTTAATTGTGTTTTTGTTTTTTAGTTACTAAAAAGTATTTAATAAAATTGTTGGGAAATACGAGGGCGTAGACACCAGGGATATCTCCATCAATGGGCCACGAGCTGACCACACAAGTGAACTTAACACCACATCCAACTCAAAACCTTAAGGCATCAGGTTTATGGGTCTTTGTCTCTTATATGTTACTCAACATATCCATTTCTATCCAATATGAGACTTCTTAGTTACAGTACTCACACTTGTATGCCAATAATCTCCCCTTCAAGTGTGACTCTCTTTCACGTGATATGACTCCCTCTCAAGCAAAAGCCTTTTTCATCCACGAGTATAACTAGCCCTTAGAACTTAGCCATTGTTGTGAACAAGCTTTAGATACTTGCACTGCCATCATCCTTCAAGTAGAGGCTTTTTCCATCCAAGAGTTTCAGTGATGGCCCTTGCATTGCCATTATGGTGCATAAAGCTTAGCCATTGTCATTAATATTTTCTAGATACTTGCACCGCCGTTAGTTCATGTCAACAGGACATGCCGCTTGACCTCTACATCGTTAGGAAGACTTTTGATAGAAGGGATTTCCATACATAAATCCACACATAGATCTACCGCCAATTCCACTACTCATTTAAACTGGTCACCTAGTCTAACCATCGGCTCTAATACCACTTATTGGGATATAGGAGGGTCAAACACTGAGGAGGAACTCTTTCAACGGGCCATGAGCAAACTACACAAGTGAACTTGACACCATATCCAATCCAAAACCTTAAGGCATCAGGTCTATGGGTCTTTGTTACTTATATGTTACTCAACATATCTATTTCTATCCACTATGGAACTTCTTAGTTACATTACTCACACTTGTACACCAATAAAAATAATTTTCAAATATTGATTTTTAGAAAATAGAAGTGAAAGAGGATGTAAAAGTGTAAGAAAATATGTAAATAATATAAAACTGAAAATAGAAAATTAAAACAACTTAGAGATGTTTTGGTTTTCTAGTTTTAAAACTAAAATAGAGATATTAGTTTTGAAAACAATTTTCAAAAAGTACTCTTATCAGACACTTTTTGTTTTTCTATTTTAAAATAGAAAATAGTTTTTTAATAGCAAGGAACAAACTACCAAATTTCATGGCTTTAGTTTTTTTGCCCCCTTAGCACGAAAAAATGGAAGAGCACTCTAATAATATTCTCTAATATGTGTGAAATGATAAAAATATCTCTAATAATGTATACATGCACATCAAGTAAATACAGGATAAAATCTCTTACATGCATCAAGTAAATATACAAGATAAAATAGTAATTATTTATTATAATCATTTTGTTTCCTCATACTTTTCTATCAATCTAAATAGAGGGAGGAAAAAAAAGTACTTTTCTTTCTTTTTCTTCCTTTCTTTTAATCTAAACAACTTAAAATTTCATTCATTTTCTCAACCTTTGAATTTCTTTCCTCATATTTTTTCCTTTTATTTTCATTTCACATCCAAACATATTGTTAGTCTTTGTTTTATACATTCAAAATAATATAATTCTATTTTAAAAATTGAAAATATTTATATTTTTGAAAAATAATCTGTTTTTTCCTCTTGTTTGTTGAACTTGTTTAGTTTGGGTTTATAAAGCAATTTGATTTGAATTTAAGAGAAAATGAAATTCAAATCAATCCAATTTGTCTGTGAGGGTACGTTAAGAGGAAGTTTTAAAAGACAATAAAAGGGAAGATAATTTTTATTTTAAAATTAAAAAAGTTATATAATATTTATAAAAATAAATAAAAGATTGAGACATTAAATTTATATTTATATATTATTTTATTTCTTTCATTTTAAAAAGTATCAAATTAGATTTTATTTATTGAAAATGAATTTTGTAACACCCTTAATTTTAGGAAATATTAATATTAATATTTTATTTTTAATAGACGCTTATATATTATTGTTTCTATTATTACTATCATTCCGATATATAGGAACATGGCTTAAAAGTCTAAATATCAATTCTGTATCTGAGAAATTAACATTTTCCCAGAACAAAGGATTGTATTTACACTTACACAAGTTAGAGATCTATAGAATTAACTAAGGACTCTGACCGTTAGAAATATATGTACATTAGGATAGAAAAATACTAAATAAATATAAAAATATGATAAAATGATATTCTGAACATGGAAACATGCTTAGAGTATTATTTTATATTATTGTGAATTTTTTCGTAATTTTTGGAGATTCTTTAATTTTGACTCAAAGTGCTCACCAGTAATTTTGCAAGCTCAACTGTAGATACTTAGAGAATTTCAAAAATTATAAAAAAAATTAGGAAGCTAATTTAATGTGCTTAGAAGATTTTTATAAAGAAAAATTATAGATTCTACTCTCTAAATTATTAATGAATTATAACGTTTTAAGAGGAGTACCAACATGTGTTATACAAAGGGAAGAAAGGAGCAGCTGTAACCTTTCTTTTTCTACAAACCTAAGTCAGATTTCAGCATCCCTCTCTTAAACCCATCACTAATTTCATTTCCCTTGAGGCATACACACATCCAAGGGCTTGTTTATCTCTTGATCAAGCTTGTAGGAGTCTTGAGACTTGGCATCTTCACACCTTTCTGTTGTCATCTTCACGTGGCAGTACATAAGGTAAGGGGAGGAGGTTTTGTTTGCCTTTATGTGGTCTGAAATTGAATGATAATGGAGATTCTCTTGATCTCCTTGATTGTATATATCCATTGAATCCAATCCATGATTGTTATGGTGTATGTTTTATGATATTAACTCTCTTTTTTTTTTTAAATAGGTAGATTGCTCACTCTTTCTTGCTAATTAAATCTGTTTAAAGATCATATTCCTCATGTAAATCATGCCCTAAATGGTTGTAGGTTGAAGCTCTAACTTGTATGCATGTGTATGAAGCTCAATGATTTGATCTTGTCTCTTGAAAAGCATAGAATTTGTCAAAAACGTGATTACTGTTTGGGTCTGAATTGGTGTGATGAATTAGGAAATTAACTTACTTTTGATCATAATTTTAAGCTACAAAAGTTGTTATGTCATTACCAAACTTGAAGAGAGTGAAATTATGCTCAGACTATGTGTTAGAAGCATGAAATTAATGAGTTTTCTGCATAATTTTATTGCTGCTGTCCTGCTATGTTTAAGGCTAATAAAATCACATTTTTGCGAGCTAAATGTTACCTATTAATTGTATTTTGATTTGTATATGATCTATCTAAAATTTGGCAAGCATTAGAGGCCATTTGAACATGATTTACTACTTTAAATCACCTTGTGACAGCAAAAAACGAAAATCTGTTTTGCTCTAGTTTAAGCATGAAAAATTGTACTTAAATGAGATTTAAAGTGTGCTAATGGTAGAAATTAGGTGCCTTATAGTTAATATAGGGTACCTTTAAAGTTTGGTGAATATTGATAGTCATTTTGACATGTTTTGACACTTGAAATTAACCATTATATAGCATATACGACTTGTTGTCCTGTTGTTATGCAACAGTGAAAAATTTATATTTCTTAGTGTTTAAATGATATATAATTGACTAATAATGGATGTCACCACATTAAAGAACATAAAGGAAGAGCATTGAGTGAACTAGGATGCATTTTGAGTCATAGAGAGCATGTTTATGTACATGAGTTACATGCTGTCCTAATTTTAAACATGACAGCAAAAATCAGTTTTGAGATAGAGTTTTAGTATATTGGAAGGGTAGAGATCTAGTTAATAAGGTCATGGACAATTAAGGAGTGAAAATAACTTGAATTGGTGAAAGAAACTCGGTATATGTTGTAAAAGGAAGTCAAGCCAACAAGGAGAAGCTTTTTAGAACCATGAACAAGAATAGTGAGTTAATTAAAGTAGCCTAGACTTAACAATTAGTTTTAATAACTAGACTTTTAGTATATATTGTCAAGTGACTTTAATGGTGTGTGGTGGTAAAGTGACATAACATTAGTGAACTAAAACCCTAAAAATGAAGTTATAGTAATGGTAATATAATGATCAACCACTTATAATAAAATTTAGAACACTAACTTTAGTTAATTAAATTTGATTCCTATTTTGAGAAAGAATATTAATATCTAGAGTAAATGAAGACAATGAGCAAAATACTTTTTGATCGAATATTAGTAAAGGATCTAGAACTAAAGAATCATGTGTGGGAACTAAAATTAATCTTGCTAACTATATAAGTGGAATATGGCTATTGTGTAGTATTAGATGGAATGATGATTTTATTTTGACTATTTTATTCGAGTTAAAGTGTTGGGATGCTATGTTTTTGTAGTTTTAGAATTGAGATTGAGATATAATGATTGTGGTAAGCTTGAAAGCTACCAAATGATAAGGCCATGAAAGCCTATGTGAAAATGAACTGAGTATTGATATTGAAATGAAATTGAGATTAAGAATGGTTGGAAATTGTGGATTGTATTATTTAACAGGTGGTGTCTCTGTTGTTAATTGACCATACCCTTGTTGTGGTATATGAGATAGTACCAAGAAACAGAGGAGACTCTGCCGGATTTCTGGGAGAAATTTCACAACCATTAGTTAAGTATTTGGGTTAAGATAGAAAGCATACATCATATGCATTGAGTAAAGTAAAATGTGAGATGGGTGGACCACGGTATGGTACCTGAGGGATGTATGTAGGACTCTCGGAGTCTTGAGGGTGTAAGGAATTGGGTTGTGAAATCCCAAGAGCCAGTACTTGCAATCTTGAGCAGGGAGTATTCACCTTATCCGGCTCAATAACCTCGACAGCTGCTGAGCATTCCCATGGTTGGGAGAGTATTCCTTCAAAAGAAAAGACTCGTGTTTGTCTATAAAAAGAAGTGTCACGAAGGAATATGTACTCCCGATCGTCACCCAAATGAAAAGTAAAGTCCTCTAATCATGAGAATTGGAGGCATAGGCCCACATGTATGAGTCTATCAAAACTTAGATGAAACTTTAGTATCCTTTTGCATTGCATACTCAGGTGATCACTCATAGTGATTATTCTGTTTGTTTGGAACCATTAAGGTTCGTTGTTTTTGACCTTGAATATAAAGGTGATGTGACCTCACTCCTTTTTCTTCCATTTCCATGTTTTGTATGTGTTACTGATTTATCGGAGAGCAGCTGACATTGATGGAGCCCTTTATCTCGTTCCTGAGGATGGTCGTGCACTGCACTAGCATGGGTCATTAGACCTATGACCCCTAGTACTTCAAGGGTACTTTTCAGGGGGTTGTTACTATCACGTATATGCTCGTTTTTACAACTATGCCAGTACAGACTGCTTTAATTAGCTTACCCATGATCTATACTCAGTCATCTACCCTTGGATATGTGTGAGCGACTCCACCTTTGTCTGATTCACCAATGCCATATTTTCAATCTGCATCAGTGGTGCAGTATTATGAGTCCCCATCACCTAGGAGCGTTTTGCCTCTACTACTTGTGCCACTACCTGTATATGATCCTGCTCTCCAGTATGAATTTTTGTTTCTTGGACATACTACTGATTAACAATGGCCATGTCGCTGAGGACGAGGATCCTGAGGAGGACTATTAATAAGGATTCCATGGATGGGGTAGATTGAGGATGTAGATAGCTGACAACTCTAATCTATAGGCTTTTACCCTTTTGATGTATTATATATGGGTAGGCTATGATCCTTATCTTTTGATGTTATGTATATACTAGTCAACTAGGCTCATCCTTTTCTTTTTGAGATACTATGAATTTCATGATGCTGGTTTGTACACCCTTATCACCACATACTTCTGGTGGTTGTTACTTATAACGTGTGTATGTGTGTGTGTGTGTGTGTATGGATAAGCATGTGTTGATATTAGTTTTATGTTATATATATATATATATATATATATATGAGATTATGAATTCACTAATTATTTCCATCATGATTACACTTGAAAGAAAAAAACCTGTAAAATGATTATTAAAGACTAGCGTTTAAATAAAATATTAGAGAAAATAAGTATTGTGACAAAGGGCGTCACAAATTTGTCCTCTCTTCCTTTCTCCTCCAAAACTCAACTCCCAAACAGACTCATATGATTTTTTATACTATTCAATCATTTGGTTTGAGTTATTAAGTTAGCAAACAATGAGCGTGTTTAGAACACATAAATTATAAAGAGTTTATTTAGACTTATCAAATAGCCAATAAGTTTTGTAAAGTTTTTTTTAACTTATTTCAATGAGTTTCTTAGTAAAACTTATCAAAATAGATTCTATTTAACTTAATTTAATAAATTCAATAATTAAATTTATGATATAATCTTTCATATAATAAAACTTTATTAAATAACTATTTAATTAAGGTTTTTTTTATGAGTGAATCATTATAATTTAGTCTCTGAAATTGTAATGGTTGGTTTAATTAGTCCTTAAAATTAATAAAAAAGACAAAATAGTCTTAAAATTGCACATTATCAATCAATTTAGTCATTGAAATTGTAATGGATAGTTAAATTGGTTTCTGAAATACATAAAATGGCAAAATGGACCTTGAAATTGTAATGACCAGTCAAATTGGTCCTTAAATTAAAAAGGCTTAATTGCATTTTTTTGTCTCCTAACATTCAAAATTTCACACAAATTATGTCCTTAAAGTTTTTTCTCGCACATTTTGACCTTAAACTTACATAATGTCACAAATTTTATCCTAACATTAATTGACCATCCATGTTGTGAACACGTGACACTGACCTGGACCACTAACACTTTCAAATTTCATGTATTTTGCTCATTAAGTGCAATTAAGCCTTTAGAAAATGATAAAAATGTTGAAATAGGATTTGAACCCATAACCCTCTCTTTCTTCACTACTATCAAAGTCACTAATTCATTTGACTTGTTTACTTTATATATAAAAATATTATATATATATATATATATATATGTATGTATGTATGTATGTATATATATATGTATATATATGTGTATGTATGTATATGTATGTATATATATATGTATCTATATATATATGTATCTATATATATATATCATCTCTGCATTTGTTAATAGCACTTTAATCTCCTAAGTGTATGTTATATTTGTATGAAAAAAATATTAAAAGTTAAGATCATAAATTGATTTATTGAATACTTTTATTTTGATTTCAACTATACAAATTAATTTATAAATTAGGCTAATTAATGTAGTTAGTTATACAAAATTATTTATTATTTATAAATTATTTATACATCTTCCACCCTTTTATTTATAAGGTAGTTATTCAGAAATAAAAATATTTAATTAATTAATTAATTTATATGATATTGTATAATTTAAATAATAAATAATTTTATATAATTTAATAAATAAACTTGTATAATAAAATAAAAATATTTTAATAAATAAATTTATCATCTTAACTTTTAATATTTTTTTATACAATAAATTTAAACATACACTTAGAAAACTAAATCTGTAATTAACAAATGCAAAAATGGTAGATATAATATATATATATATATATATATATATATATATATATATATATATATATATATATATATATATATATATATATATATATATATATAAGCCAAATGACTTGGTGACTTTGGTGGTTGGGAGAAGGAAGGAGTCAAGAGTTCAAATTTTACCTCAAACACTTTTACCATTTTTAAAAGGCTTATTGCGCTTTAGGGGCAATGCACAAATTTTTTAATGTTAGGACAAAATTTGCAAAATTACATAAATTTAGGGTCAAAATGTGCAAAAAAACTTAAGGAAAAAATTCGTAAAATTTTAAAAGTTAGGAGACAAAAAATGTAATTAAGCTTTTTTAATTTTAAAGATCAATTTGACTTATTATTACAATTTGAGGACTAAATTGATTGATAATTTACAACTTTAGGAATTATTTTGCCATTTTATTTATTTCAGGGACTAATTTGACCGTCCATTATAATTTTAGGAACTAAATTGATTGACAATGTACAATTTCATGACCATATTAGCATTTTATTAATTTTAGGAACCAATTTGATTGACCATTACAATTTTAGGGACTAAATTGGTGATTCACTCATTTTTTCATATTTATTAAAGAACTTGATTTGAGGTGGCCCTATACCCAAGGTCCACACTCAAATGTAGGAGTTTCTCTAGTGAGCTACTGCTCTAGTTATGGCTAAGCATGGTGGATGTAAGTGGTGCCACTTATAAAAACTCTAAATACAGAATCTAGTAAAATAACAACATTTTAGAATGAAGAAGATATCTAATTGTGAAAAGAGTTTTGGTATTTATAAGAGTGCAATGTTGGTTAAGGGGGCAAAGGCAATTACCAACCAACATAGGTAGTTACCAATCAACCATCTGTCTCAGCATGAAAGGTGAGAAGTCATTGGATGTAAATGCTTGGTTGATCACAAAATATCACAAAATAAATGTTTATGTTCACGAAATATATCTCGACCATATTAGTCACTCGCTGATGTGTACGTTCCAACATTAACTTAATTTTGGAGAGTTATAACCCAAGATTAAACTTACGTGATGGCCCATTCCAAAACAAACCACTAGTACTAAGATTAAGAAGATAAATGAATTTTGTGAAAACTCATTATATATTTTGAGGATTTGACTCCTCTAAAGTAAGGAAAAAAGAATAAAGTGTACTCACAATCGTTGATTAAAAAATTGATGGTTAAAGATTGTTATATATATATATATATATATAATTTCAATCGTTAATTTTTAATTAATAATTATTATTACACTTTATCTTCTGAAGTGTACTTTCCTCATTTAGAAGATCCAAATTCATATTCCTTTTGGTATTGAATATAAGCAAAAAAAAAAAAATATGTTGGTCTCAAATATAAGCAAATCTTAACTAATTTCACCTCATTTAAAGAAATCATTCCCAAAATACCCTTTATTTAATTCAAATTCTATTTTCAATGGTTTTTTTTTAATATCAAGTTCCAGTGAAGGATAGTTTAAAAGAATATTTATTTTCTAAATGGAGTTAATGAAATTAAATTATGTTATCTAACTTAGTTAGCATGAATTAATTTTTTTTTTTCTTATATTCCAAATCCGATTAAATATTTGAATATATATCGCAGCTCCTAGCCAAGTGTCTCGTTCCAACAAGAGTCGTGTATTAATCAACTAAAACTAATTAGCTTTTTGTTACAGCTTTTCATTTTCATTGTTTTTGTATCAGTTCATATGTGCATAATTAAAAGCTTTAAAAATTAGGAAAGATAAAAGTAAAATGTTATGTAAAATTAATTATATAAATTAAAAATATTATATAATTTATTGAATAAATTACTGATAAATATTTTTTAAATATATTATCATTATTAATTAGTGATGGAGTTCAAGTTTCTTATTTTTAGTAGTTTCTTATTTTTCTTCTTCTCCATGAACATTTCCAAAGTTGAATTTCTTGCGGCCATGTTTGCTTGCTGAGGGAAAAGGTCAAGATTATTCATTATCCATTACAGTTCAGGTGAATTATATGGGAGAACTATCAAATCAAGTGATCTACCGATAGACTACTAATTTAAATCGTTAGATATATAAATAAAAAAAATTAACAGTTGAGATTATACTTAAATAAATAAATCTTAACTGTTAATTTTTTTATTTATATATCTAACAGTTTAAATTAGTGATCCACTGATAAACCAGCTATTTGATGTTCACAGTAAAATTTGCCTACAGTTCAAAGGCTTCAAGTTCAAAGAACCAAGTGTCATTTATTCAGAAAATGGTGCCAAATTTTCTCCCACAGGTTCGTATGAGCCACTAAAAAAACAAAGGGTGAGCCAATTATATACCGACATGCGGCCTAGATATTCTCTTCCTTGCAGAACCTAGTCCAGCTAAGTCCATGCTTTAGCTTTACGGTCAATTTTATTAATTAATATTATTATTAATTTAATTTAACTAATCCAGTTATGCGATGCATGCTCGACCCAAGTAATCCGGCCAAGTTTGAGGGGCAGAAATTCAAAACATATGAAAAAACTGACTTAGATGAGTTCTAGTTTGATACTTTAAAAATAATTTAACTTGAACTAATTTAATTAAATTTAAATTGATCAGCGTTAAATTATTAACTTGAGATATATTTATATTTTAAAATAAAATTTAATTAAAAAAATTATAGATTGAATCACATTTTGTAGAGTCCACAAGTGGAATATTCAAATGGAATTTTAACAAGTTCTCATGAGTTGAACTCTAGTAGTGTACTTGCAAGACTCTGAAGCTCAAGTCGTGCTTGCAAGGGTATAAGTAGAATGTAAAATGAGAGAGAGACAATGACATACCTTATGTCTTTTTGGCCTATATATATCATTCTCGATTCAATTATCTTGGAGTTTCTTATGTGAGGTGGCATGGAAAATGCCTCTTAGGGTGAATCTTGTAGGAATTGCTACCTTTAATGGATTTTGGGCTATGATCAAGTGTTTTGAGATTGTAATGAGATTGATCCTCTACTAGAAGATTCTCAATATTGACTTTTAGAGCCTAGTTATTGGGTCTGCACATTGGCTTAATTTACCAAAATGGGCCTAAATTCTATAAAGAGGGGTTCAAAACAGTTGCCCTAAGTCAATGGTTGGCTTTGTCCATTGGAGATTATTTCTTTGTATTAGTTTGATGTGTCTTCATCGTTACTATGGTTTTAACTAGCCTTTTTCATTTTTGGGATCCAGGTTTAAAAAGTCTTTCATCTTTTAAATTTGGTGGCATGTCTATATGATTTCTTATTTTGATGGAAGCTTCTTTCCAACGTTTCGTGTTCTACTTTTCCTACTTTCCCCTTTGACTAAAGAGTTATTCTTGCTTCTGGTGTTTCTATAGTTTATTCTTGGGTGGAGTGAGTTTGCATTTTATTTCTACGCTAGTTGTGTTTGATTTTATTGGTTCACATTGTTTTTGTAGAGGATGATGCATCTCTTCAACTTTCACATATGTTGTTTCTATTGTATTTGTAGTTTAGATGATATGTCTCCCTGCCTCTTTTATTTCCATTTGAGTTGTAATTTGTTTATATCTCTTTGATTGGCTTAGAGTGCCCCGAGTTTTATTTTTGGGTAGTTGTGTTTTATGTTCATTTAATCATTGATTGCATTGGCATGGATTCCCCACTTATGAGTTTTCATGGTTTATATTTGTGAAAATCTTTTTGAAAACTCACTAACTCTTTTATAATGATCATTTTTGTGGGCAAATAACTATTGGGTAATCATTACATAATAGATTGCTCATAGGCTACATTTAGTACCCAAACTAATCAATTATTAGATGAAGTATTCAAATACTCTAGAGAGTTTCAATATTTTTGTGAGTAGTAATCGATTATTTGAGGAAGTAATTAATTACTATATTGATTACATGATAAAGTAGTTAAATACTACTGAGACTTGAAAATTTTGAAAACTTGTGATAGGAAATTGATTACCCATTAGAATAATTGATTACTTCATAGCAAACTAATCAATTACTATACAAAGTAATTGATTACTCTATTATAGAGACTCATTTCGAAGCCCACTCATTTATTATAAAAGGAGTCCATTTTTCTTTAAATCTATTACATTTTCATTGGTCTTACAGTGGGGAAATTATGTCCAATTGGTCTCTTAAGTGATCTAATTGGTTTCTTAAAGAATTGCTTCAAGTTTTGCATAATAGGATTGTGTGTTTTTGGTTATTGTTGAGTTTCTGTGAGATTAGAAGTCTTAAAAGTGTTTCAAACACCTTGGAGTGAGGATATCCTTAGGGTTTTGGGGTGAGGCATCCTAAAGGCATCAAAGTGAGGTATCATTGATTGTTCAAGTGAATTTTAGTAAAAAATCTCAATCAATTTGATTAGGGACTAGATGTAGCTCTCTAATGGTTAAGAGTGAACTAGGATAAATCTCTTGTGCTATGTTCTAAACTTTAATCTCTTTAATTTTTTGGTTTACTTCTTGTTCTTGATTCAATTGCTTTGTTTCTTGGATAAATTGACTTGTATTGATCAAGATTCTTTGGCAAGTGTTGTTAGACATTATTGTTGAGTAATTGGACATTTGAATTGGTATTGTTCATTATTTTACTGTTGTGATTTGATTGAAATTGATCGTTGATTACATTTCATTACATTATTAAGTGACATATTGCACTACATTGTGTCACCATATATTAGGATTACATTAGAACTTGAGTTTGAGGTTACAAGCATAATATATATCCATCAATTACCTCAAAAGGGAATTTCATATAACGATTCATTACGAATGAGACTTTGAGTCTTTGCAAACTATTTTCAAAAACATATTTGAAAAGGGAAATAAGCTTGTTTTTGAAAAATAATTTTATGTACTCAATTGACCCCTTCTTGAGTACTATTTTCGCCAATTTTATTTTCACATTTGGTATTAGAACTTGGGACTTGTATTTTTAGCTTAATCACTTACAAGTTTTTACAAAATTGGTTTTAGTTCAAACGGTGGTGAGTGTATGTCTATTACAAAGCTTTCTATTTACAATGGTGATGGTTATGCTTATTGGAAGGCTAAAATGAAAATCTTTATAGAGGCCATTGAAATGGATATATGGGAAGTTATAGTAAATGATCCATTCATCCCCATGCATAATGTAGGGAATGAAGAAGAGCCTAAACTGAAGAGTCTTTTTACTAGTGAGGAAAAAAGACTAGTACAACTAGATCTTAAAGCTAAGAACATCATAACCACCAATCTAGGCATAAATGAGTTCTTTAGGGCGTTTACATGCACATCAGGTAAGGGGATGTGTTATACATTGCAAGTCACTCATTAGGGAAATAGTGAATTTAAAAGGGTTAGGATGAACACATTTACCAATAACTATAAGATTTTTAGAATGCATCAAGGAGAGTCCACACTAGACATGTAAAAGAGGTTCACACATCTAGTAAATCATCTCAATGTGTTGGAAAAAAAATTAATAATGAGGATCTCATTAACAAAGTGCTAAGATGTCTTAGTATGGAATGACAGCCGAAGGTGACGGCCATAGCAAAAATCCAATGATCTTTCATCAATGTCTGTAGCCATACTCTTCGAAAAGCTTTAAAAGCATGAGTTGAAGCTCTCACAGTTGCAAGCAAGTGAAGAAGCGGATAAGAAGAAAGGGCTAGCACGTGTGATATCTTCAAAGGTAAAAGAAGGGTTTGATAGTGATGATTCCACCTTTGGAAAGCTATAAGAAGAGCACTTCAACATGTTTGTGAGGAAGTTTGGGAAGTTCTTGAAAAACAAAGGAAATGATAACAAGAAGAACTTCATAAGCATGAAGAAGGAGGAAGGTTTCTCAACACCAACATGCTATGAATATAGGAAGCTCGGTCACATTAAGTTTGAGTCTCCAAGCTATAAGAAGAAGAATGAGAAGGATGAGACCTTCAAAGTTAAACCAAGAAGAGCCTTTATAGCATAGGATGACAATGATGTAAGTTCATCAAGAGTGATGATGAGAAGAGTGAAGAAGCAAACCTTTGTATCATGGTCAACCATCAAAGCAATAATGATGAGGCTAGTGATGATGAGTTTGCTCTCTCTTATAATTACAATGAGTTACATCAAGCATTTGAGGAATTGTATGAAAAATATATTACTCTTGCTAGAACGATAACTAGGCAAAAGACTTTATGACATCTAGAGTAAGATAAAAAGAGCATGACTATTGAAATTGAAAAGCTTGGAGGTAGATAACCTTAAGTTTAAAAATGAGACTATGTACAGATTTGTTAATGAAACAACTAATGAAGAAAGAGATCATGCACAAGTATCTCATTGCATCCTCCATCCACTTATTAAATTGCAAGAGACTTGAGCTTGAAAATATATATTTGAAAACCTATCTTGCAAAGCTCACAAATGGTAGGAATAACTTGAATGCCTTGCTTGGTAAACAAAATACTACCTTTGTTAGATCTGACCCTAGATATAACCCCAATGCTAAAAGGAGAAATAAAGGTACTTATTTTGTTAAAACGAGGAAGCAAGTCAAGCGCAACTATTTTTGTAAAGATGGTTGTGTATTTGCTAGGTGCTTGATTAAGAAGAAAGGTATTGAGCATTACAACATGATTTGGGTTCCAAAAGGTTTGGTTCCCAAAGCTAACCTTTAAGGATCTAAACCATAATTAGGTACCCAAATTATTATTGTTGTGTTGTATGTGTGCTTGAATAACCAAAGCAAACAATGGTATCTTGATAACAGTTGTGCAAAGCACATGGCCGGATACCTATCCAAGTTCACCCATCTTTCTCCTAGGAAGGAAGGATATATGACCTATGGAGACAACAATAAAAGGAAGATTTTTGGTGTAAGCAAAGTTGGTAAATCCTACAACACCTCAATAAAAAATGTTTTATAAGAAATTGGTTTGAAACATAATTTGCTCAGCATTAATCAACTATGTGATAAAGGATATAGAGTTATATTTGATGATAAATGTTGCATGGTTAAGCATGTCATTGATAAGCAAATCAAGTTTGTTAGGAATAAGTTTAATAACATTTACATACTTGATATCGATGACATAATAACATTCAATGCTTGTTATCTAAAGAAAAAGATGCATGGCTTTGGCATAAAAGGATTGCACACATTCATATAGATCACTTGAATAAACTAATTGCTAAAGATTTGATTGTTGGTTTACCTAAAATAAAATTTGAACAATATGGCTTGTGTGATGGTTGCTTTAAGGGTAAACAAGATACCATAAATCTTTATAATGAATAAGAAAAGCATTATACACACATGGATAATTAACATCAATAGAACATAAAAATCTTCTTTACAAATTAATCCTTGAAACTTAAAATCCAAGAAATTGTATTGGCCTTTTAAAATACCACGCTATCATATACATGGAGAGGACCAAACTTCAAGTACAAGAGGTCCATATATACAAAACATAAAAAAAACCTGCACGCTCATCATTAGGCCTATAACAAAATAAACATCAAAACATCTCCATGTTAGTTACATAAGAGTTCCATAACTTGCTCAATCTGGAACATGAAGCTTAAACTAGTAAGACAATGTCTCAATGAGTACCTTAGTATGCAATAACAAAAACATATGTCACAAATACATAAATCATGTAAAACTTTTCTTTATGGAAATAACTTGTCACTTTGAATGAAAACTTGTGTAGAAATATTTGCTTTTTTATTAATTCAAATAATAACAGCAGAATAGTACAACTTAAATAGGAAAGCATAGGGAGATAGATCCAATTACATATCCCTTGAGCCATTGATTTGAACTCAGCTTCAGCACTGCCCATAGCAACAACGCTTTGTTTTTTACTCCTCTAGGTGACAAGATTACCCTATAGGAAGGTGCAATATCCTAATGTTGACTTGCTATTCGTAATAGAGCCAACCCAATCAGTATCAGTATATACCTCAATTCCTTATTTTTCAATTTTTCCAAAGAAGAGACCTTTCCTGAGGTGCCCTTTAGGGACCGAATATTGTTGTAAACAACCTCAAGATATTCTTCATATAGGGAATGCATGAACTAACTCACCATGCTTACAGCAAACACAATGTCAAGACGAGCATAAGACAAATAGATAAGATTTCCCACCAGCCTTTGGTACCTGCCTAAATCTATAGAACAACATCTTTGACATCTCCAAGCTTGACTTTGACTTCTATTGGCGTGTCTGAGGATCTACAACTACTCATTCCTATTTCTTTCAAGAGACCTAAGATGTACTTTCATTGTAAGACTACAATGCCTTTCTTTGACCTTACTACTTCTATCACGACAAAATACTAAAGCTGGCCAAGATCTTTAACTTCAAATTCCTTGGCTAAACTTTGTTTCAATATGCTCATTTCTATTATATCATCACCTGTCAATATTATGTCATCTACATAAACAATTAGAACTAAGACCTTACCTTTAATAGACCTTTTTATGAACAATGTATGATCTGATTAGCCTTGACTATATCCCAAACCCTTTTACAAACCTTGTGAATCTTTCAAACCAAGCTCTAGGGTATTGCTTGAGACCATATAATGATTTCTTCAGCATGCATACCAGATCCCCAAATGTCTTAGCAAACCCGAGTGGAGGTTCCATATAGACTTCTTCCTCTAAGTCTCCATTTAGAAATGCATTTTTTTATATCCAATTGAGTTAATGGCTATTCAAGGTTGGCTAATATTGAAAGCAAAACTCGAACTGTGTTTAGCTTTGCTATTAGAGGAAAAGTTTCAGAATAATCCACTCCATATGTCTACGTGAAGCCTTTAGCTACAAGGCGAGCTTTGTATCTTTCCAAGGAACCATTCGAGTTATATTTCAGAGTGAACACCCATTTACAACCAATAATTTTTTTTTCCATTTGGCAAATCCGCTTTCTCCCAAATAGCATTCTTCTCAAGAGCTCTTATCTCCTCAAAAACAGCTTCCCTCTAAAGAACATTTAGAGCTTCCTAAAGAATGTTAGGGATTGTGACACTAGATACTTGTGAGATAAAAGCACAATATGAGGATGAAATATTTTTGTAAGACGCATAGTTTAACAAGGGGTGTTTTGTGCAAGATCTAACACATTTCCTAAGAGCAATAGGAAAATCATCATGAATAAGAGAATTTGTCTAAGAGTCACCTAAAGGATTATTGTCAAGATCTTTTGGAGAATTATCATGAATTTCATGATCCATCCTCTGATTAGATTCTTGGTGGTGCTACTAAACAATGTCTCTTTTCCATTTTTCTACTTGGTGTTCTTTTGTATACACTGGACCTTCGTGCCATTTCACACACTTCTCTATAGGATCAATAAGATCATTTTGAGTTTTGAGATGGCATTACAATGGTCTGCTTATTAGTAGAATCAATAGGATCATTTAATGCATTTGTTTCCATAGAGTTTTCATTTTCTGCCTCATCATTTTTCAGAGAAATGTCAGGAAATTCAAAGCATAAATCAGATGTGTTTAAAAAACCATCTTCACTATTGTGTTCCCCCTAAAGATGGGACTCATTATAAAATGGAGTTCTTTTAAAAAAAGTGACACCATAGACACAAAATGTTTTTTAAAACTAGATCAAAACATTTATATCCTTTTTGGTTAGAGGGATAACTAACAAAAATGCACTTTTGTGCTTTGGGGTCTAGTTTTGAATGCTTGGGATCATGATTATGAACAAAACCTACATTCCTAAAAAATTTTAAGGGTATATATCTATTATGAGACATGAATTTGGAAAACAAGTAGTAAAGATTTGCAAAGGAGTTTTAAATTCCAAAATTCTGGTGGGTATTCTATTTATAGATTAGGTAGCAGTTAAAATAGAATCTCCCCAAAGGTGCTTGGGGACCTTTGTTTGAAAACTTAAAGCCTGAGCAACTTCAAGGAGATGCTTGTTTTTCCTTTATGCAATCCCGTTCTACTGAGGAGTGTTTGTGTAAGAACTTTGGTGCATAATGCCCAGTATTTTGTTCAAAAATCCCTTACTATTATTCACTATAAAATATTTTAATCTAAGTTTGAAATTGTGTTTGGATCATATGATAAAAAATTTTAAACATAAGTGCAGCATCAGATTTTTCCTATAAAAGAAATACCCAAGTGACCCTAGTGTGATCATCAATAAAAGTGATGAACTAGCGTTTTCTAGACATAGTTGCTATTCTAGAAGGACCCTAAACGTCACTGTGAATCATATTAAAAGGTTGAGAATTTTTGTATGGTTGGGGGGGAATGTTTTGCTAATTCACATGATTCGCATTTAAAAGACAACTGATATTTATTCAAAAAAAACTTCAGAAACAAATGTCTTAAATATTGGACATTAGGATGTCCTAATCGGTAATGCCATAACAAAATATCTTTATCAGAAACAGAGATAGAATTAAAACAAGTTTGTTGTTCTGGCCTTCCAAAAATGAGCTAATTATTGAGAAGATAGAGACCATTGACCTGCCTAGCACCCCCAATCTTCTTCCCCGAGGATAAATCCTGAAAATCACAATGAAAAGACCAAACATTAATTTGACAGTTGTGATCAAGGGTTAGTTTACTAGCAGACACGAGGTTATATGACAAATTAGGAACATGTAGGACATTTTTAATGGTTAAGAGAAAGAGTCACACTTCCTTTACCATCTATAGTAGCTAATGAATTATCTGCAAGTTTAATCTTTTGATTCCTTGCACAAGGTGTATATGGGGAGAAATATTATGACATACTAGTCATATGATCAGTGGCACCTAAATCTAGTATCCAGTGGCCATTAGAACCTATACACGTGATTATAGCAATGAAATGATTACTTAACTGGGCTATAGAACAAGATGTATTAGAGGTTCCTATAGAGTGAGATTTGAATAGCTTTAGCAAATGCTTTATTTGTTCCTTTGTGAATAGAAGAGAGTCTGAGCAAGATTGCTACCCTTGATCTGTGATACTTGCTTGCAATGCATGAGTGTCTCCCCCAAACTTGTTATCATTGCCTTGTTTTTTCTTTGAGGGTGGTTTTCCATGTAATTTCCAGCAGGTTTCTTTTGTATGCTATGGCCGTTTGCAGTGGTCGCACCAAGGTTTCTGCTTTCTTCCTCACCTATCTCCTTTTGAGTCTCCACCTTAGGCTACAAGGGCTGACCCTTCATGAGTACTTTTCAGCATCACTTTCCTCCTTGACTCTTCTTTTCATACTTTTAAAAACGCTTCTCTAATATATGGTAGAGGCTTCTTTCCTAAGATACGCCCTCAAACTTCATCAAGTTCTTTGTTTAGCCCTGTTAGGAAGACAAATATCTGCCCTCTTTCCACCTTTTTTTTGTACTGAGCACTAACACTACTGTTTGCCCAGTCTTCTTCTTCAAACATATCTAGCTCTTGCCATACTATCATCATCTCATTATAGTAGGCTGTGACTTCATATTCCCCTTGCTATATTTTCCTCATCCAAGTAGTTAATTCAAACAACTAAGAGTGATTATCTAGGTCTGAATATGTCTTTCACAGCTTTTCATACATCACGAGCTGTTGGTAAAAACATAAATGACTTACCAATCACTGGGTCCATAGAATTGATTAACCACGCAGTAACCATTGAGTTTTTAGAATGCCACTACGATTTTGGATCAGTGGTGGATGGGGTAGCCATTTTTCGATTCAAATATCCAAGGTTCCCCTTGCCGTCAATCACCAACTGCACAGACTTGGCCCTCTCAAGATAATTTTTCCCATTCAATTTATGAATGTTAATATGAAAAGAGTGGTTGCTAGTAGAGATGGCTGCTAGTGCGGGTTAGTAGTTGCCTCCTCTTGAGGACAACACGCCACTATTTGTATTGGAGGTGGCTAAACTAGAATCTGCCATGGCAGCCTTGTAGTTCCTGATCGAACCCTAAAGCTCTTGATACCATGTAGAAATATTTGCTTTTTATTAATTCAAATAATAACTGCAAAATAGTACAACTTAAATAGGAAAACATAGGGAGACAAATCCCTTAATCATAAGGAATTAGAATCCCGTCAAAAAAAAAAAAAAGGAAAGAAAGAAAGGAAAAGGAAGGTAAATCCCATGACTCGGGATTTGACTAATCTTTTCCTTAATCCTAAGATTTTATATTCCTAATTTATTCAAAATAATAAAATCTAAAAATTCCTAAGTTATCTCCCTAATTTATTCAGAATGATAAAATCTAAACATTCCTAATTTATCCACAACTTGCTTAAACACATTTGCACTAGAACATAAATCTTAAACTTTGCATGCTTTATCTTTATCTTTTCCTCTTTTTCGTCTTATGGTCAAATTGAGCTCAAACTTTTCAAGAGGCGTCCTTCTTGCTCTTTGTCATCATTCTTCCCTTACTGAAACGCATCTCTTACCATTCTTTAAGGATCAAAGGAGATGAAAACCCTTCCCTTATCAAAAAGGGTACATAAAAGTTTTGTGCATGCCTATCTTTTTAACTTTCACTCATTGTCATTCTTTAGTGACTGAAGGGGTTATTATTCTCTTTTTACCAAAGGAGACTTCTCATCATTCACACATAGGCATTTATTTCATCATGTATTTATAAATAATATGGAGTTCAAATAATAAAAATGGCAACTTAAATAAAATCATATGCTATTATAGGGTTCTCGTGCTCAGCACAGACATAATTGCGCTTAACGCGATCAACCTTGATGCTTAGCACACACGAATGGCACTTAGCGCCACTACGTAGGGGTTCCATACATGCTCTCTAGAAGTTCCATGCTTAGCATACAAAGGCTACACTTAGTATTGTTGTAACACCTTCAATTTTTTTTAATTTCATTGTTTGTTTATTTATTTTGTATTTATTTCTAGAAAATTGGATAAGAATCTCAAATTTTTGACAAACACGGTTGTGTTTAGAATGATGAGTGCTATTTAGATTTGATTTCTAATAATTTTTCTGAATGGGTGCTCGAAAAATGATAAAATGACCAAATCGTCCCTAAAATATATAAATTAGAAATTAGTGAAATAAGTAAAAAATTAGAAAAATATATTTTAAAGCTTACATAGCATTTAGAAAAATAAAATTAATTTTTGAAATTTTTTTGAAAATTATTTCAAATCCTTGTGAAAATGACCAAAATGGCCTTTGTTAACTGTGTAGGCTTAACTGATGTCATCTTAAAATAGAAAAAATTTAAAAAAATTATTTAAGTGATATTTTTAAGTGAGAAATAATTTAATAATTTTTTTTATTAATTTCAATTTTTTTAGAATTAATTTTAATTGAATTTACAATTTTACCCATGGTCAGTGTGAAAAAGACAAAAATGCCCTTAGCCTTGAGAGCACATTTTCCATCAGCCCACAAAGGGAGTTCCATATCCTTTACTCAATTACCATAAGTTATAGATAATAACAAAAATTTAGATTTAATTTTATTACTTTTTACTGAAAGTTCTAACGACAAATTTTAATGAAATTTGCCTAATTCTTTGCCATAGATTTTTACTCTTATATTTCTCATTCATTTTGGACTAACTCATCTCTCCCTTTCTTCTTCATGTCGACACACACACACACACACAAAAAACACTTCTCCAAAATTTTCTCTCTTTCTCTTGAAAATTCCAGAAGAAGAATCAAGCTTTTGGGTGAAGTTGTCTTGGTAACTTGTTCTTCTCTCCACAAAGCTTGGTGTGGGCTAGAAAGGACCAACTCAAGCTTTTCTCCTCTCCATTTTTCTATTGCTGGCAGTGAGATATAGGTAAGGGGGAGGAGGGGTTTTAATTCTTTTTAGGTCACAAATAGTTCAAGGGATAGGAATTGGTCCCCTAAATCCCATTAGAATGTATTTTGGTATATTTTGATAAGTAAAGTGTGTTGTAATCATTATGTGTTTGATGTGAGTTCATGGGGTTATTTTAGTGCTTCATTTATATGTTGGTATGATTGTGATGAGATTGACTAGAGATTGCTTTTTTGTAGTTGGATAGCTTGAAAAATTGAAATAATTTGGCTTGTTGGATGGTGATATACCACAATTTTATTGATATAAGAGAGTACATGATTTAATTTTTGTTCATTGATCATGTGAAAATGAGAACCTTAAGGTAGTAAACTCATGAAATAAAATTGGAACCATATTACAACTCTTAATGAAAATAAGACATTGGTGCTCTTTGAAGCCCTAAATGCCTTGGCCAACACCTATATTAGGTGCCTTAATTGGTTTTAATTGATCTAATGCTATGGAATGGATATTAAAACATTAAAGTGATAAGGTAAAATTACTTTGGGTAATGAATTAGAATATAAGACAAGATAAGAATTAAGGAACTAACCCAAGTAGTAAATGTTAGGATTAATTTATAAGACTTAGAATAAAATAAAATCTATTCACTTAGGCCCATGAGTGCCACGATTTTGGATGAGTGAAATATGAGGATATTGATTAAATTACTTAAGGAAAACGAACATAAATTAATCTCTTAAGTAGTTTTGAGAGTGCCAATTTAGTGAAATGTAGAACAAAACAAATTTTGCTAAGTTAAAGGCAAAGGATCGCATGCCTTGTTAGTATAGGAAAATGATCAAATTTTCATAATCATAGATAACAAGTTAGTTAGTAAAGTTAGGTAAAAAGGATTAATTAAGAAACACTTGAAAATATGTCAAATTGATTCCTTAGTAAATGGCTAAGTTTAGGGTCAATAAAAAAAATAAGGTTAGCTAATGGAAGTTAAGCTATAACTTATAATATACACCAAATTTGCTTCTAAATGAAAGTTAGTCAGAAGGCTTCGGTGCCTTGTATGTCTTGGCCTTGATGAGAAAAAAATTGGATGAAATATGAATTGATTGATGATGATGAATATTATGTAAATGATATATATGTCTGTATCAGGATCTTGATATTTATTGACTATACCTCTAAATGGGTATGTATGGAAAGTACCACTTTACAAACTTTATCGAAATTTCTAGAGAAAAATTGTGAAATGATGAAACTCTAAGTTAGATGTCTTGAGTATTTGATGATCAACCATGGACTGATGGCATGTGTTGTGGTGAGTTTGAGAATTCATAATTTTGTACATTGTAGGATGAAGGCAGAGACCACTGGAAAGGTCTACAAGGTATAATATCAAGTTGTGAGAATCCCAATGGTCAAGCTAGCAACCTAGAACTGAGATAATCACGTAAGCCGGCTTCATAACCCTAATACCTACTCAATATCACTAGGATTGGTTGATTGTATATCCCCAAAAGAAGCCTTGGTGTGGCTTAATTCTTGAGAAAAAGTATGAAGATGATAGTGTACTATTGTGAGGGGAATACGAGCTCCCAATCACTTCCCAAAGATAAAGATGACTTGATAATGATTATCAAGTGCGGTATGGATCCATATGAGTCACATGATAACTTAGATGAAAACTTTAGGTACCTTTGCATATACTATATTAATTATTTGCTTTATTGTGATTGATTGTGTAGGTTAATCATATGAACTTATTTGTGACTGTAATTTAAGAATTAAATCACCTCATTCTTTCTTTATATGTACGTGGTGCATCATCGCAGTTAGCAACTGACAATTATGGACAACTTTTAAGTGATGGGGAGTGTAACACCCCTATCTTAATTTACAATTATTTTTCTATTTCTTGTGAGTTCATTTCAGAAAAATTAGGCAAGAATATCAAAATTATGATCTTCAAGGTTGTGTTTAGAATTTTGAGAACTATTCAGTCATGATTTTCAATAATTTTTTTGAGTCGAGACCTAGAGAAATGAAAAAAATGATGATCACATTCCCATTTCTTAGCAAAAAAGGTTAACATTTGAAAAAGGTTCAAATGATGATAAAAAGTCATTCTGAATCTAAAACCATGTTATATATATTACAATATAATTTTGAAATTTTTTGAAATTCTTATACAAAATGACTAAAATGCCCCTGATTGACTGCAAAGCTCAACCAATATTTATTTGACATCCAAAAATAGTGAAGATATTATTTTAGGCTTATTTTTATGTGAAATTTAGAATTTAGAATTATAATTATCCTAAAAATTTAGAATTTATTGAGTTAAATTGGATTTATTAGTAATTTTTAACTTAAAATTACTAATTAATTAATAAAAATTAGTTTTAATTTTTAGTAATCATCTAGGAGCTTGATTTTATTTGTATACAAAGTTTCAATAAAAATTTCATTAGTTTAGTATAAAAAAGCAATTAATTTATGAAAACCAAAGTTTATACGTATTAGTCAATTTAATAAATAAAAATTGAATAAAACATAGACAGTGGGAGCAATAGTGCAACACACCTAGCTCACTCTTTCAGGGACCGAATTGAAACAACATAATAAACATGTGTCTATATTAAAATTAAGAGAAAAATATTTGGAATTATGACATCAACTAATGTGACGTCACTTGGATAACCTCATCACCTAACCTTGCCTTTAAATACCCATTTTAGGACACAATCCTCACTCACCTTCTGCTAATCCCCTTGGCCAAAACCACCACCACCTTCTCCTACCTCCATTTTAATTTTCTCTTCACTTAAAATGCTTAGTTCACAACATACCTCCATCACCCTTCAAGGAAGCAAGCTTAAGGCCATAATACAAGTTCACTTCCTCTCCAATTTCTTCACATACTAAAAGGTATAAGGGGAGTGGGGTGTGTTCTCTTTAATGTTGCTTTTACATGGAGGGTAGGAGGGATTTCGACCCCCAAAATCCTTCTAGCTTGCCTTAAATGTTGATTGTGCATATAATTTCCTATTGATTTATCCATTATTATTGTTGGTCTTCTTGACTTTTGATGATGTTTCTTGATTTTATTTTTACAAGTTCTTAATGGATTGTTATTGTAGAAGGCATGAATTGTTGGTTTGATGATGATTATAATGATAAGATGTCGAAAAAATTTTAAAACCTTTGGTTGTTTGCCTGAGAGGCTTCTTGGCCCCATGGTGGTTACTAGAAGGCTTGTCCATTTTTTTTGTTATTTATTGATCCTACATTGCTTATTTGGTTATAATTTGGTTTTGCTTAAGAAAAACAAATTTCCAAAGCCTTGTACAAGTCATAAGCCTTTTGGCGTTAGATTAAAATTTTGAGGATTTGATTAAAAAATTCTATTACTTGATGATCTTAAAATGCTTGTTTGATCTTGGTTTTGATTATAGATTGGTTTGGTAAAAAGAAACTATGGCTATTGATGTTGAAAAGTTAAAAAAATAAATTGCTTGATTACTTATTTAAGGACTCTCAACTATTTGCCATTAAAATGGGTCTTGGAATTTTTATTTTTTGCTATCAACTACTTCCTAGGCCTTAATTAACTATTAGCTTAAAGCATTTTTCTTAAAAAAATAATTAACTAATGTTTAGCAAGACAACAACAAATTTTAGGAACCATGGTTTTTCCAAATAGGCCTCTAGGCCTTTTTAACTTAGGGGTGTCTAAAATCAAGTTTTAATTTCTAACTACTTGGCCTTAATCCTTAATTAAGTACTTAAAATTTAGTAGTATAAGTTTAAATTGAAACTTGCTTGAAAATTGATCATTATAGGCTTAGGGCAATTTGGTCTCACTAGGAATTAAATAACCAAACTTAAAATTTTTATTTATTACTTAAATGATTTTAATCTTTATTTAGGCACCTACGTTAACTAGATAAAAGTTGGTAAAATAAAAAGCAAGTAAATTATGAAAGTAAAATGAAAAAAAAAAAAAAACCCTACTTATTTTACCATAATAATGGCCACAACCATTTTTCCCAAAGTTAGAAGAATTTTAATTCATTTTATCACAAATGTACTTAATTAGGTATTTTTCTTAAATATTGAAGGTTTTACATTTAACTCGTTTAATTGTGATTTTGTGTTAGAAAATTATATATTGGCCTTATGTTATCTTTAAAAAGTTTAAGTTCCAAATTATCATATTATTAAGTCTCTGCATGGCGAAGCAGAGACAATGATGATAAGTATACTAATACTTAGATTACCGAGACCAAAGATATCTTTGCTAAAAGATAAGTTGAGTAGTAATAAACTATTAATTAGATCATCAAATAAGATGTGAGGGTCATGTAGTGGGCATGAATCCCTATGTAGGAAAAGCCATAGTTTGATACATTGCAGAATGAAAGGCAGGGACCCATTTAGCAGAGGTATAGGAGGTAAGGTATCGAGTGGTGAACGTCCTAATGGCTAAGGTACCGCTCTTGAGCTGGGACAATCACTTAATCAGCTTGATAACGCCAACAACTACTCAGCATCCTAGGATTGGTTGAGAATATACCTCTATTTGGACTATGAATGTCTTGAGCTGAAAGATTGCTCATTTTCTTGATAAAAATAAGGGTTGTACCCTTGTGTGAGAAATAGGTATATGTACCCTTAGTCACTTCCTAGTCCTAATGTGAATGTTGTTCATCAGTGGGGAGTATAGATCCATACAAAGTCAAGGGTAGGATAGTATAACTTAGATAAAACCCTAGGTTTCCTTCTTTACCTATGTCAGCTATATTTTATCTTGTGTATGATGGTAGGATTTCCTACCCATCTGTATAAAAGCAATTTAAAGAATAAATCGCCTCACTCCTCTATCTTCTTTCTGTGTAATTTGTGGATGATTACGTGAAGATGGCGACAATTGATGCCCATCTTGTTTAACATACATCTAGACTACAACAATCTTGGGATATGGTACTATGATGAGGAGACTGACTACTTGACCTTCAGGGGTTTCGTTACTATCACAATACTTTCCCTGATCCCTGGTGTACATATGCTACCCATCACTTTCACTATCCTAGTAATGATAGCATCAGAGCCACCTCCTAGCTTTAAGAAAGCTCCACTTCCACCACCTTTTATTGATGGGATGCACCTATCATGGCACCCTTAGTTGATTTCTTCATTCCTCCTGTTGCTACAGACCCACCTGTTGCCGAGGCTCCAGTTGACTCTCCTGAGCCTATGGAGGTAGTATTGGCAGGGTCCTCCATGATTGAGTATTAGGTGGGGATGGCCAATGGCTGGCACACCTCCTCACCATCTTCATCTTCAAGTCTTGGGTCACCCCATGAGAATGCCTAATGGGCATGCTCACTATATAGATGACAACTTGGAGGCGCCATAGACTAATGAGGATCTACAGAGCATTAGGTATTGGTTTTTGGTTATGTCAGCTGAGGAGGGGATAAACAATAGTTACTGCTTTGAGCTAGAACCATTTTGATGTATATAGAAGGGCAGGCCATAGTATCTGATGTATATTTTGATGATTTCCCTATATGCAATTGACCTTTGATGCATGTATGACAAATGATGTATTTTGACTTGACGATGATTATGATCTTTATACAAAGTATATGATGCATATATATAAACTTAGACATTTTATCTTTTACTCCCATTTTCAAATTTTGTTTTACTTTCTGATTTTCTATTTTTAAGATGACGTATGTGAAGTGAAGTGCAAAAACCAAAAAATTTTACACACGTTTTTTGTTAACCAAATAAATAATAAATAAATAAATAGACAATATGGATTAAAATCAATGTGAACAGGTGTCACAGGGAGACTTTCATTGCAATTCAGTAGTTGTGGCTATTGGACACATGATGAGTTCTTTGAAGATAATACCTTTATAGAACTCATGACTTTCAAATTCTTATATGTAGATCCTAATATGTAGATGCCATATGCTCATTTACTATCCTGCTCACACTGACCTTTCCTCCGACACCTGGTATGTCAAAGTCTAACCCCCTCCATTTCCATTAGATGCTTCTATGATGGACATCTAGGTTGTTCTAGTGGTTCAGTATTATGATCCTTCAACGCAACATAGTTCTCCTACTTATGTGCCTGGTTCTAAGTACCATTCTAGTGCTTAGAATGAATTTCTTACCTCTTCTCCTTCATCTGTACATGATCTTGGATAATATCTACCAAACAACCATTTGTCCAATGGCTTTCTTATTGATGATGAGGAGGATGATTGTTGAGGCCCAGGGGTGCTTAAAATATGTATATGAATTTTAGTCCCTTTTCAACAAGTGCACTGCTTGACAAGTACTAAAATTCGATGAGTAAGGTATCGTTCTTCACAAGGATTAGAGTAACATAGTTTAATTCAATTATTCAACTATTACCAAGGCAAGCAAATTGTGTTGTCAAGGACATAAATTCCAAAAAACAGATTGCACACCAAAAAACTATTTCTATGTTTATGATTTTTCAAGGGTTTATATATAACAATGATGGTAAGAGTAGTTAGGGAATTGAATCCTTTTGTGTTCATCCTTTGCTTTTTCCTCAAAATTCAATATAATTCAAACATGGTTTAGAAGTTTAGATTTCATTAATGTAGATTAAACCCAATTCCTTGGAATAAAGTCACTTTGATTCAACTCAATGTTCCACTTCCATAGCTCCATTAAAACCAAATTAAGCATTAAAATTGAAACCCATAAGAACACATGTCTTACGAAATACTATTCCTAGGCTTAACTTAAGACATAGTAATCATACTCAAATCAAAACACATGTAAATACTTCCTCATAATACACACATTTAAGATCAATCTCAATAATAGGTAATTGTAAGAAGCATTAAAAAAATAGTGGATTACCCTAAACATAAGGAATTACATTAATCAAGGGTTAATACAGAGGAATCACACAAAAATGTTTTAACCCTAACTACAATGAGGGTTTAGCAAAGCATGTTGAAACACAAAATGTACAAAAAAGAAATGATCATGGATTATGGTGAATACATAGAATCTTTAAGCTCCTCTTCCAAGGGCTGATTCTTCTATGGTGGAAATGAAAAAAAAAAACCTAAAGGTTAGGGTGAGTGATGAGAGAAATGGTCTTCTAATGCATTCTACCCACGAATGGGCCTTGCAAAGCGTTTAAATAACAGCTAGAATGGGCCCAACACATTAGCAAATTTAGTTACAACCTTTTGGTAAATCACCATCTGCATCCAACATTGGTTAGGCGTTTAAGATGTTGGGCAGAAAAAATATCTAAGAGGCTCCAAATAGTTAAATGATGTCCAATGTTTGGGACACTAATCATTTAGTGTGAAATTCATGCCCCAATGTCTCATCCAACGTCTCCATGTGTTTTTGGCATCTTATGTGCTAACTTATCAAAGGATTACATTATTATAGGTGTATGACCCTACGTTTGCACTCAGTTCCAATGTCCAATGCTAAGCTTCTAAAGGAGAGCTTGTTGCTTGTCCTAATACTGAGGGACTCCATTCCAGCGACTTTAAACGCTACACTACAGTTGCAAGTGTTTTACTTTATTTTCCTACAAAGTGTTAAAAAGATTCCTCAACAATATATTTATTCACAAACTAGCAAAAGTAAACTATTTTTATAAATTTTTGTACATTTTCTTCTTCTTTTTTTCTTTTATTGTTTTTTTTTTCATTGAAATCATGCACATAAATTCATTAAAATGTGAATATATTAATGACACAAAGGATGAGGAGATAGAAAAGGACCTCTCAAAGGGATCATAGTACATGACTAAGAACTTAGATGTAAGAGGGTTGGGTAGTGTAGACAGTGACTACTCTGACATAGGCCCTTTTCTTTTTGTGTGTACATATTGAGGGTAAATTAGTATTTTTTTTAGATTGTATATATTTCTAATGTCAGCCAGTAGATGTATCTTTTAAAATAAACAAGGTCTAAATAAGAAGGGGGTTGAATTATGTGTATGTGCACTTTTGAAAACTTTTTCACAAATATGTTTTTAAGGTTAAGTTAAAGAGCTAAAAACAGATCATCCAAGAAAAAAATGAGCTAAAAGAATAAGGGAGAAGAAAAGCACACAATAGATTTATAGTGGTTCACTCTTCTACCAAAAGCTACGTCAAATCCCTTCTACTTAAAGGATTTCCATTAATCAACAACAATTTACAACAAGTATTCTACACAGCCTTTTCAGGCCTTACACCAATGTAATCTCAACTTGAGATTACTTACACTAAGTATTCTTTAACACTAAGCCTCTTTAGGCTTTCACAAAAGTTTCTTTGTAAGATAACTCACAACAATGAGGATATGAAACTTAAGTACAAGATACAAAAGCTTTGCAAATACAAAGAATATGAAAGTTAAGCGCTTTAGGTATCATCCTATATATTTCAAAGCTTAAGAGAAAATTCGTATGCTTCGTTCACGTATCATATTCTACTCTTCATTGAAGGCTTTTTATTTTTATACCTAATGAAGAAATATTCATTGGAGGAAAATTTCCTCCCATTCTGATGTAGCATTAAATGCATAAGATTCGTTCTTCACGTTTACCATGATAGTTTTTTATTTATCAACAAAAGAGAGAAAAAATGTGGACAATTACACAAACAGTTATACTTAAAAAGCATATTGCTTTTCTAACACAAGGAATTTCTTTTTACTTCTCTTTGTTTATCACGCTTCAAGCAAATCTCATAGTTGATAAGTTGACCTGCTTCATGCTTTTTAGTACTATGTTTTAGAGTTTTTGTATATTTTATTTTCGAAAAGACTTAGCGAGTATAAGCTTTGAAAACATAGCCAATTTTTGAAAGCAATTTTTAAACTTTAATACACAAAACTACTTCGTTTTGAATTGTTAGAAGATAATTTGAAATATGTCCATCAAAAGACTTATTTAATTTGGACACATTTTGCACATGGTAAGTTTGGACGCTTTGTGAAAACGTATATCGGACGCTTAGTTTAAACCTTTTTGGATGGTTGGTTCAATAACTATTTGGACACATATCTCAAAAAAATTTTGTTGGATACCCATTAAAAACTTGTTATAAAAAGTTGTATTGAAATTCATTTTTGAATCAATTTTATAAGCATAAATTTAGACTGCACATAGAACACACTTGTTAGAGGTTCATTAATTTTAATAGCCTTTGTTATCATCAAAACCTTTTTAGAGGTTAAACGCATCATATGTCTTTGGTTCCAAAATCTTTTTAGAAGACTTTACATTGTTGGCAGCTTAGATTTTGTGACATGATGTATTGATGATTGCTAACACTTTATGATGTATATGTATGTATGTGTGATGTTTCCTTTATAATTGTGTCATTTTAATTTCATAATGGTGCAATGTAATTTATCGGTGAATTATTTCTTTAATAGTGTAATGTTCTCATTATAATTAAGTATAAAAAAATTACACTAACTTTTTTATACTTAACTAATTAAATTCCATTATAATAAATTAAGCATTAATAATAAAATATGAGATAGTCACTTGGTTTGGGCAATGTGATTGGGTGTCACTAGCTGCTACATAGGGTCCACACATCTTTTTTAGATATCTTGAGTTTAGCGTGTAAAGGGTGCACTTAGTGCCACTATGCAAAGTTTCTAGACATCCTTTATGGATGTCCCATGCTGAGTGTGAAAGGCTAGGCTTAGCATCATTACACATAGCCTTACCCATAGGCTCTAGAAAGCTCATGCTTAGCATAAATAGGGATGCGCTTAGCATTACCACACTAGTTATTAAACCCATACCTCTACTGTGACCTGCACTAAGTACCATAAAGTTGTGCTTAGCATAGATCAATGATTTGAAAATTGCAAAAATTGTAGATTTGCATACCGTGAGGCCATCCATAACCTCCAACCATAACCAAACATACAAACAAGATCAATGATATTTCCAATACGTTTATAAACCTTAGATTTCTCTTTTAAACTCATCAATCATGCAAAATCATGTAAAAAATCCCAAATCCCTAAACCCCACCATGAATAATGTTCAACAAACAATTTCAACAAGGAGGGAACAATCAAGATACAAAAACATAGGGGGGAAAAGGGAGAAATATAAAGGGGAATGTGTTCACAAAGATTCCCTAAGTATTGAAATTCATTTTTGAATCAATTTTATAAGCGTAAATTCAAAACCTTATATAACTATGGCTCATTAATTTTATATTGTATAGAGCACTTGTAAAAAGGACAAAAAAAGGCATTTATTTATTTACTTTATTAATCTCATTATTCTAATTTTGGAGATTTTGCATTTCTCCCCCTCCATGAAATCTTTTTCCTAAAAAATTGTAGTTTTAGGGCATACCTGACTCGAAAAGCTGCAAATGAATCAATCTCATCTCGTCCTTTAACTCCCACATTACTTCCTTAGAGGTAAGCTTATCTCAAATGAATTAACCAAAGGAATAGTCTTGTTCCTAAGGGTTCTCACGTTGTGGTCAACAATCTAAATTGATCTTGACTTATAAGTAAGATCAATCCTTAGTTTAACTGACTCAGTTCTTATGATATGTGAGGGATCTCTAACATACTTTCTAAGTTAAGGAACGTGCAACATATTATGAAGATTGGGCAAAGAGGGAGGTAAGGCTATCTAATAGGCCACTTACCCAATTCTCTAGAGAATTTGGAATAGGACTAATGAAATAAGGATTTAGCTTTTTCGCCCCAATGACTCTTCTAAGGGCAATAGTTCTTTTGAGCTTGCTGATAGATTAATTTTGAGGCATTCATTTTGGTTTATACTTGGCTTAATTGGTTTCTATTTGTGCTTAATTGTTGAATTTTGGTTGAGTTTTGCATCATTAGGCCTCATTAAGCTTAATTACTAATCACCATTAAGTTTTGGATTTTCTCTCACTTTGACCTTACTGTCTTTTGTAGAGCATATCTAGAGCTATAAGAGTCGAATTTGGGTGATCTTTGTGTCCTTGGAAAGTAAGACAAAGAGCTACATTTTCATGTCTCACTAGCATTGGCCAATTATGACAAATTCAAGGCAAAATGTGTAAACGAAGTTCTAGACATTGTGATTGTGGATTCCATGACCCTCCTTTACTAATTTGGGCACAACTCTCACATTTTAAGCCCCATTAAGGCTTATAATACCTTTCTAGAAAGCTAATTGGTAGGGCCTTATTTGGGCCAAGGATAGTTTAGGAATCATGAAACATTGTTCAATTATCTTGTGGGGAAAACATATTTGCAAGATTACACTCTTAATTCACAAATTTGTGCAATCTTAGAAACTTTCTTTATCTCTCTTGCCTTTTCTCAGTGTTCTGTGATTTTTCTACACTTTGAACCTTTTTCAATGGTGATAACCATAGAAGGCTAAAGGCCAAATCAATTCAAGGATTCGATAAATGTGGTTAAAGTATTGAGTTCCTAATTTTAATTTTGAATTTCCTCTTCTCTTCTTTATTGTGGTTTTGTTTTCATGATTATGAATTTTGTTTTCGTAATTGAAGTAAAATTAGGTTAGGGTTGATTAATTCAAAATCTAATTAAGGTTAGGTGATTGATTAATAGCCTAAGATCAGTTGTGCTTGAATTAACATTACTTAGAGATTGCGATTGTAATTTTGGTTTGTTAATCATATTTTAGATGATTACCTAATTGAATTCAATTTGACATGGATGCATATAAATTTCACATGCTTTTGAATTGTGATAACTTTGCCACACAAATTGGACCCTTAAATTAGTGTTTAATCAATTTGACTTTTCCATTTAATGTTTTTTTGTTTGCTTTCAATTAATTGAAAATCAAAACACCTCCCTTTTTAATTATCTTAATAAGATTAGAAATAATAGGTTTGTGTCCTTAAGAAGTACTGACCTAAGTTGTACCTTGTACTACAACTAAAGAAAAATTCAGTGTATTTAGTAGTAGCGCAACACTACTATCATTTATAGTCCTAAGACTACATCCTGAGCTTTCCTTATTTACTCTCTCAAGTCATAGGAAATCTTAATTCTATGTAATTTTATACTATGGTCATGCAAGGTCACATCTAAATTGAGATCCCTAAATTCCTCTATCAAATGCATTTTGTGGACCATCATGGAAGATATGTGCAAAGACTTCCTACTCAATACATCAACCACTACATTGGCTTTGCTTGGGTGATACTTCAACTTAAAATTACAGTATTTCGGGAACTCCATCCATTTCATATATCACATGTTAAGCTCTTTTTAGTCAAAAAGGTATTTAACACCATACAAATGATGTGTTCACAACTTAAAGGCAAAAACCACAACTACTAGCTTAAGGTTATAGGTAGGGTAACTCTCCTCATGTGATCTCAACTACCTAAAAGCATAGGCTACTACCTTCATATATTGCATCAAAACAGATCCTAGTCCCTTACCTGATACATCATTTTACACTTCAAAATTCCCTAAAAGGTTAAGAATAACTAACACTAGGGGGGATCAATCTCACTTTGACCTCTGTAATCTATTCTCACAAATCTTAAAAAGGTTACCCCTTCCTGGTCAACCTAGTTAAGGGCAAGGCTAGTTAAGAAAACCCCCTGATGAACCTCCTATAGTAACCCGCTAGGCCCAAGAAACTTCTAATATAGGTTATGGTCTTTGGTTTCTACTAAGACAAAGGACGAATTTATAACCCTCAAATATTTTGATAATAACAAATAGTTAAATTTATATATGTCCTCGCATAATCGTTTGATCATTTGTTCGTATACAATCGTATGATGTTTTTAAGATGAGTATTGTCTTATCCTTTGATTAGATAAACTTCATAACTAACAAATCTTACAGACGATGACAACACTCTAAAATGATCTGCACATCAATCAGAGCATAAGCTACCTTGAAACGTATTATACCTATACACCTACTCTCGAGGAAAGTCAACGAACAAGAAGGAATATGGGTGCGAATGTCAGAATGGGAAAGCGAACATGACAACTACTAAAAGGTTGAGTACAAGAATAGAAAAGATAAGCAGACTGCTTTATCTTATCATATGACAAGTTGGTGAGAGGCATTAAATGATGCATTAATGCTCCAATGACTCTCTTCATCAAACGAAGGTCATCTTCTGCAATACACTAAACAGATTCTTTTTAAAAGCCTATAAATAGAAGAAGAGACCTCTTTTGAAAGTTGTTGTTGTTGTTGTTGATCATAATTGCTTTAAGAAAAGAAATAGCTTGCGTAAACTATGTTGTAAAATTCTCTTTATATTTCATTGTATATCCGTCTAATAAGACGTTAAACCTAGTGAGGTAAACTCACATGTAAACCTTTTTCTTAACGAGATTGGTGGAAGCTTGAAGAGACTTTAATTCAAAGAATACTTGGGTGTTTGCTTGGAGAGACAAGTAAAAGACTACTTAGGTTGAGCCTGAAGAGGCTTGTGGAAAGAATACTTGTAACTTGTGAAAGTTAGTAGAGCTTAGTTGTTGCCAAGAACTGGACATAGTTTCTAGGGTGAGACGAACCAGTATAATTTCTATGTGCTTTCCGGTTTTGTCTTTCAGCTTTCATCTGTCTTTTAAAACGTTTTTGAAAATCCTTTTGATCTTATTTCAGACAATATGTCATTAACAAAAGAATTGCAAAAATTTGATATAACACAATTCAACCCGCTTCTTGTGTTATCTTTGTGTTCTATAGTTTCTCCCAACTTAACAAAACTTCTACCTTGCTAAGATCTATAGCTACTCCCTCTTGGATTATCACATGCCTTGAAAAGTTTACCTCTCTCAACCAAAACTCACATTTTCTAGGTTTGACAAACAACTTCTCCCTAAGGATTTGTAGGACAATCCTAATGTGCTTTTCATACTCCTCTAAGGTACAAGAATACACTAAGATGTCATCTATGAAAATCGCAACAAACCTTTTTAGGAAAGGCCAGAAGACCCTATTCGTGCAGTCCATGAACATAGTAAGAGCATTGGCTAGTCCAAACAACATAACCAAATATTCATAGTGTCCTGTTTTTGGAATATCCGCTAACTTAGTCTTAATTTGGTAGTATCTTGACCTAAGATCTATCTTAGAGAAAATAGAAGCTCCTATAAGTAAATCTAACACGTTGTTTATCCTAAGAAGTAGGTACTTATTCTTGACAATCACTCAATTGAGTTGTTCTGGACAGGTGCACCCTAAAGAGAAATACTAAGCCTAGTGACCTATTAGGAAATCAAGTCTTTTAATTGGCTTTTAAGTTTACTAAACTCTAAGGGTGACATCCTATCAGATGCTACAAAGTTCGATTTTGCCTAGGAACCAACTCCATGGAAAACTCTACTTCTTTCTTTAAAGGTAAAGTGGTGACTTCTTGAGGAAACACATCCTTAAACTCCATAATGATAAGGACAATTGCAAGTTCTAACTCAACCTCTACTTTTGAAAAAAACAATAAAAAAACCTGACCCCCTTTCACTATGCCTTGGAAGACTCAGGAAACACAAAAGAAAAAGGAAGAATTTCACTTTAGTGTGAAAGAAACATCAAAGGGGAACTTTACATTACAATTAAAATAGTTTAGCATAACTTAGTTGGTAAAAAGCCAATCTATACCAAAAATAAAATCAAGTCCATTCAAATCAACAAGAAAAAGCCTATCTTAAAACACAAGAGGATGATTTACACAAACATGAGAAGTAGAGATATTATCCTTAGCAAGGGTGGATATACTTAACAGAATAGGTAAAAATTTAATAGACAATTTTAGACAATACACACAGTCATAAGAAATAAAGGAATGAGTTGTTCCTGAGTCATGTAATATAACTGAAGGTTCTTAGTTTAAGAAACAAATACCTTGGATCAGATTGTCAACTCTCTTTTCCTTTTCACCACTCAAGGTGAAAATTCTCCCTTTAACTTGAGGTGTTGAGTTAAAGGCTACCCCTTTCTTCAAATTCGAACAGTCCTTGGCAAAATGCCCCTGTGCTTAGCACTTGAAGTAGACATTTTGACGAAACAAACAAGTTCCCCTATGTACTTTCCGCATTTAGGACATCCTTCCCCCTTAGGATTCCTCATAGTCACTACCTTCTTTCTTTTGAATCCCTCCTTCCAAAACTTCTCATCTTGTAAGGACTTCCTTTCCTTCTTCTTTCTCTTCAGATACTTCTGCCAACCCATCTCCACCTTGCTCAAGTTCTGCTTCACTGTGAGGCACTTATTCACTAAGGTGGAGAAGTTCCTGATTTTAAGGCACCAACAACATTTTGGATGATGGACCACAAGCCCTGCTCAAATTTGATGGCCTTCTATTCTTCATTAAGGCGATGTTGAAGATACAATAAGAACTTGGCCAACTCCTTAAACTTAGTCACATACTGGCCCATCGACAAGCCTCCTTGTTGAAGTTGTAGGAACTTCGTCTCCTTCTAGTTCCTGACACTATAAGGGAAGTACTTCTCCAAGAACACAACCTTGAAGTTCTCCCAAACCAAATGAGTCTCCAAATTCACCATATTCTTCCTTACGCCTTTCCACCGATTTTTCACCTCATCCTTTAGTATAAATGTGGCATAAATGACCTTCTACTCCTTTGTGCAAGGCACTACTCTAAAGATATTCTCCATCTCCTACAGCCATGACTCTACAACTAAAGGGAAGGATGGTGGGAGATTCTACCAAAACTCTAAGAACCTCGTGTTCCTAGGTTGTTTATAGCAGTGGAGCCTCTTGATGTCCTGCATAGCACTTAATTAACTAGGTTTGTAGTTTTTGTTGCCTGCTCCCTTATGGCATTGGCCATCATCTCCATGGTCGCCCAATCGAGGTTATGTGGCTAGTATGTTTGTAAAGTCCGAGGTCGCCCTCTTCCTCTGCCTCGCATTCTCCCTACCATACTTTCTACCTATACTACATCACATATTGAGTTGATCAAACTCAATATCTAGCAACAAAGTAAGGTAGAATTCATGGCAAGATATCACAACACAAACTTTCCACTCAATCTATTATCTACTAGCCATGGTCCAAAGGATTGAATTGCTCTGATACCAAAATGTAACACCTTATGAGGTATTACTATAACTATTATATATCTTTGTGATTAATAAGAAAAACATTATACACACATGGATAATTAACATCATTAATACATAAAAATCTTCTTTACAAATTGTTCCTTGAAACTTGAAATTAAAAGTCCCAGATATTGCACTAGTTTTTCAAAATATCATGCTATCATATACATGGAGAGGACCAAACTTCAAGTACAAAAGGTCCATATATACAAAATATAAAAAGAAGCTACAAGCTCATCATTGAGCCTATAACAAAATAAACATCAAAAGATCTCCATGTCAACTGCACAAAGAGTTCTTTAACCTGCTCAATCTAGAACATGAAGCTTAAACTAGTGAGACAATATCTTAATGGGTGCCCTAACATGCAATAACATAAACATATGTCACAAATACATAAATCATGTGAAGCTTTTTTTTTTTATGGAAATAACCTATCCCTTTGAATGAAAATTTGCTTAAACATTTGCATTAAAACATAAATCTTAAACTTTGCATACTTTATCTTTATTTTTTCATCTTGTGGTTGAATTGAGCTCAAATTCTTCAAGAGGTGTCCCTCTTGTTCTTTGTCATCATTTTTCCCTTACTAAAAGAGCATATCTTACCACTCTTAAAGGACCGAATGGGACAAAAATCCTTCCCTTGTCAAAGAGGGTACACAAAAGTCTTATGCATGCTTATCTTGTTAACTTTCACAAATTGTCATCCTTTGCTGACTGAAGGGGTTATTATTCTTCTTTTACCAAAAGAGACTTCTCATCATTCATACATAGGCATTTATACCATCATGCATTTATAATTGAATATAGAGTTCAAATAATAAACATGGCAACTTGAATAAAATCATATGTTGTTCCAGGGGTTTCATATACAATGTAGACATAGTTATGCTTAGCGTGATCAACCTTGGCACTTAGCACACTCAAATGGTGCTCACACCACTGTGTAGGAGTTCTAGACATGCTTTTTAGAAGTCACACACTTAGTGCACAAAGGTTGTGCTTAGCGTTACTGTGCCAGAGTCCAAACATCCTCTCTAATGTCCTGCACTTGGAGCACAAAGGGTGCGTTATTGCCACTATGTAAAGGTTCCAAATATCCTCTAGATGTCCCACGCTTAGCATCACTACACAGAGCCTCACCTACAGGCTCTAGAAGGCTTGCGCTTAGTGCAAACAAGATCATGCTTAGCGCTACCACACTAGGTATCAAACTCATACCTCTACATGACCTCATGAGTGCCATGAAGTTGCGCTTAGTACAGATTGATGATTGCAGATTGCAAAAAACACAAATCTACATACCTTAAGTTCATCCATGGCCTCTGACCTCAATAAACACAATAACAAGATCAATGGCACTTCTAATACGTTTACAAACCTTATATCTCTTTCTTTTAAACTCATGAATCATGCAAAATCATGTAAAAATCCCCAAATTCCTAAACCTTACCATGAATAGTGTTCAACAAACAATTTCAACAAGGAAGGAACAATCAAGATATAAAAACATAAAGGAAAGGGAGAAACATGAAGGAAATGCACTCACAAAGATGTCCTAAGTGTGGATGTGCCTCTTCTCACTTCTCCTCTTCCTCTCCTTCTCTTATTTCTCTTATTTCTCCTTTTTCTTTGCTTGTAAGACAAGTAAGTGTATGGAGGGGAGGAGGGGTTTGGTGGGTCTAGGGCCAATAGGTTAAAATCCTTTATTAGGCCCTAAGGTCCTTCTCTCAAAACATGATATAATTATAACCCATATACAAAACACTTGTTAAATAGACTGAAAAAGACATTTTATTTATTTACTTCATTAATCTCATTATTCTAATTCTAGGGATGTTACAGGGAGTCTAGCTTGCATTGGTGTAGGAAATTGGACATAGAGTTAAAGAAGATCAATGTTCAAAATTTAGTTTGAAAAGGCTATTGTAACCAATGTTTTTAAAACCAGGCTTGTCACTGAAATAGCTAAGACATTGGTTCAAGTTCAAGGGTTCAACCATGGTTTAACTAATATTAATAAAATAAAAATAATTAAAATACATAAATTAATATTAGAGAAACATAATATCACAACTTTATATCACTAAAAACTAAAAATAAAATACCATTTTATAGTTTCGTAACATTCAAAATACACCCTAAAAGTCCAAATAAAATATAGCACAATATTTAGATTTAAGTTTTAACAATACACAACAATGTCCATTATCAATAACAATTCACATCTAGAATAAATATCTTAGGTTGATTTTTTATTTTTTAAGAAAAAAATTAAAACGACATGTATTAAGTATTTTTTATTGACTTATTATTAAACCCTTTTTTTAATTGTTTTTGCTAGTTTTATCAACTGATTTTTTTCAAGGTCATTTCTATTATTTATTTTGACCAAACATTGGATTGATTTTTCGATCAGACCAACTGATTTAGTTTGATTTTCAAACCATAGACGGTAAATTAATTAGTTGTCTCTAATTTAAGTTTTAGATTATATTAAAACTTAACATAGAGAACTTTACTACCTTTGGTGATTGTATCTAACTTAAACTTGAATAATGTGAGTCAAAGTTATTTATTTTTGCATAACTCAAGGGAGACAAGTGGCGTTGTCTCTTTCAATTTTGAGGAAGAATTTTAAATATATGTAGATTAAAAAAAATGAGAAACAAAAATAATTCTATATACTATGAAATATGGTATGAATTTTTTAATATTCAAATAATAACATTTGTGTATTAATTTAAAAGGCATACACTTCAATCTAAATTCATATTATTTAAGAAGGATTAGTCTCTCTTAATTAATTTGCAATAGGTTGCATCTGCACTGCTTAAACCCAAAATTACACTGCTATTTTTCTTTTACACCATACTCTAGAGAAGGTACGTTTCCACGTGGATCATAGAACGTATCCAAGTCCAATCTATGAATTTCTTTCAAGACATTGTTATAAGAATGATTGTTATTCAAAGTATCCCTCCCCTATTAGCTTTGATTATTTCTCAGGACGCAAGAGGTTCCTCCTTCCTACGATCTATTGTGGTGTAATTTTTCGGTTTTTTTCACCAAAATAATTAAAAAAAAATATTTTCCAAACTACACTACCCCCAAACATTATTTCCCAATATACACCAAATTACTGTCATTCTAAGAACACCCCCCCCAGGACCCAACTTCTCACCCCCATTTTTCTTTTTTCTTTTTTGGACCAATTGGGAATTTGGGTCCCCAAGACCCGACTTCTCAACAAGTTGTTCCTTTTTTTTTTTACTTTTGTTAATTTTATTATTTTTGTAAAATATAAATTTAATTTAATTATTATTATAATTATGGGTTAAATAATATGGTTAAATAATACATTTAGCGGTTAATTAAAATAATTATACTTGACCAAAAATATTAATATTAGATAATCGTATTAAACTAGTTGTTATATTTGGCAAATTAAAACAATTAATATGTTTAATTTTACTAATGTGGTAATTTTAGGAAAAAATGTAATTGTGGTTAAATAAGCAAATAATTTAAAAAAAAACACAGGGAAGGATTAAAATAATAATGAATTAAATTAATAAAAGTTACATAGGATTAAAAATCATTGGGGCTGCCTTGACGTTTCAGCACGGTTAGGACATTTATTTTGGTATATCCTGGTGTGTGACATGTCAAACATCTTTTTGGTTGACCCCTTTCTCTGAGGTTCATCTCAGTACGTATTCGAGTCGATTTCGGGCATCCACTGATATTCCTGCACATAGTGGAATTGTGGGACAATTCCGGTCCGTCATATGTTGGCCATGACCCTTTATTGGGCAACATGTAGAACCTTCCGCTATAGACATTGGATACATATTCCAACGTGTACACCGAACCCACATATTGCATGTAGTCATGGTGAATTTGGTTACAAGCAACAAAGACATGTGCACATGGGATGTGCAGTTTTTGGAACTTTCCACATTCACATTGTTGTTGTTCCAATCTAACATTGAAACGCCCCGCATATCACCCTTCTAATGGGTTAATCAACTCGTGCACCTAAAATGTTGAACCATCTTGATCGAAGTCCTTCACGTAGTGCGTGTTCGCCTTTGTTGTTGCATCTTGTATGGCCTTGTTAAGAATCTCTGTATATTTTTTGCCAGAGTTTATCATCGTCGTCGCTTCCCTCCCCTTTCTGACGAATAATTCATTACACCTAAAGTATGTTGCTTCGACCAATGCTGAAATGGGTAGGTTTCTTGTTTTTTAAGTATTGAGTTGATTGCCTCCATGAGATTGGTGGTCACGTGTCCCCAACGTCACCTTCCATCCCATGCGAGAGTCCATTTTGGCCTTGGGATTTCATCAAGCCATTGTGTGGCTTTTGGATGCACGTGACGAAGATTGTTGTAGTAGTAGAAAAAGTTTCTCTCCGTCATGGCATATGTTGAGGAGTTGGAGTGAAGGATTGTCAGTAATGTTATGATCAGAATATTAAAAAAAAAAATTAACATGTATGCAATACGTACCCATATTTACAACTTGTTTTTTTTTATCAGCATTCTTAAAGTACCTCATGAAATTTTGTGCAATGTGTCAAATGCAAAACACATGCACTGAATCTTGTTCTATCCAACCACTCCCCCGTCGTGCGTAGGCATTCTTTATCGCTCTATGCCTGTCTGATATTAGGCATAGACCATGTTGGGGTGGACGTACTTTCTTAAGTACTTGAGGAAGAAGAACCAAGCATCTGTTGTCTCCCCCTCGACTATGGCAAAGGCTATCGAAAGAATATGGTTGTTCCCATCCTGTGCAATTGCCACCAAAAGAGTACCTTTATACTTTCCATACAACCAAGTGCCATTAACCTGAACTATGGGCTTACAGTAGGAAAACCCATTAATGCATGGTTTAAAACTCCAACAAAGACGATGGAAAATGTTAATGTCACCACCTTGGTTGTTACATGGCAGCGTCTGCATCCTAACAATCGTCCCAGGATTAGTCATTTGGATTACTTGGAGCAGTTGTGGTAAATCCTTGTATGACTACTCCCAATTTCCGTAGATTGTTTCTATAGCCTTTTGCTTTCTAGCCACGCTTTTTTGTAGGAGGTGGTCAACTGCTTAGTTGTTTTTATGTGTTCAATTAGCAACGACACCGAGATCGACGGATCATTTCTAACTAGTGCCTTGATCTCTTTACTGATCATCGTTGACGTAAGTTAACGATGATCTTGAGACAACATTGGTGACGCACATGTATGGGGTCCTTACAATTTTCTGATCTCCCATTATTTGCAAACCTTGCCATATGCTGCTCTACACTTCCAAGCACATCCTTAATATGACATTTTGCAACAAATAATTGTTGGTCAGGACTTACAACTTTGAAATCCATATGGTTCCTGATGTGGTGCTCCTTAATTGTAGACAGGCATGATTCTTTGTCATGGAACCGCATCCCAACATAAAGGGATCCAGGTGCTGCACATGAAATGCCTTCACGATCCAAGATGTGCATAAACTCTGCATCATCTTTTGTTGTGTCCAGTTCGATAGCATGCATGTGTGGGGGCAGATTGTAAGCATTGTTGGTTGTTGAGGGGCCCACATCTTGCTGGTGGTTATCATCTTCATCATCGTTGTCATTCACATGGTATTCCAGAATGTCTTCTTCGTTATCACTAAAAGGGCCAACATATTCATCATGTGGACCAGCCCTAGCATCATCAACTTGTTGTGGCTCGTTGGGTTGGGATGGTGGTTGTTTGATGTATGGAGGTGTTGATAGTAGTTAGGTGAAAGAGGAGGTGGCTGGCGCAAATTTAGAAAAATTAAACTGCGTGCTGTTTAAATCAAATGAATGGGCATATGGTGGGAGTAAGGTAGAAGAAAGGGCTATCTCCCATTCATTTTCGTGGGTATACTGTTGGTTAAGATCAAATGTTGTTGTATGCGACGAAGTGAGAAATGCATGTGATGATGGGGGAAGAAAGCATTGTCAAGTTCAGGATATATTGTAAAGGGTGTGTCCTCCAACATGACATAGAGCTCTATACATCCAAGTGTCTTGTATTGGGCAGAAATTGTGAACATACTCTGGACGTCCTCATCCTCAAAAAGTTTCATCGCCTCATCACGTAGAACTCCTTTGCTAACACATAAAGGGCATCGATGAAAGATACTGTCAACCATTGTTGTTGGTTGAAGTTTGAGCTTCTGTTGGATTCTTCGCTTTAAGGTCTCAAGTGAAAGGCCTCTCTTGGTGGTAAGGATGACTGGGTTTGGGCATTCGAACTTTGCCTCCTCCTCAGATCGAGTCATCTGGCCGTTGTTGTAGATAATAAGATTGAAGTTGGATGAAGTCATGGCGAAGGTGGAGAGTTTAAGCTTTTGGCTGAGAATGGATGTTGAGTGAGGATATGTTTCTGGTTTGCAAACTGAAGTTGAGTCGTGGTCTATATATAGACATGGAGAAGTATTGAATCTAGACTGTTGGATTCGTGAATACAATTTGGGCCGTTCATTTTTTAGACTAACGCAAAGTAAGGAATCTCTGACGCATTGACGCAAAGCAAGGATTCCCTGAGGCACTAGCGCAAAGTATGGATTCCTTGACGCATTGACGCAAAGTAAGGATTCCCTAACGCACTAACACAAAGTAAGGATTCCCTGACACAACGAAATCAATGGCTAATATCGCAAGTGCACTTTTATAAATACATTACATGACTATCTCCCACATACACATACCTTCACTTTATTGCGTTCAGAGTAACTCCTTCTAAAAACCTTTCTTCCTTCATTTATTTTACTATTTTTTCCTCAGAAAAACATGGATTCAGAACTTGCATTTGTGCACTTCAACAGTCATATGACAACAACTTTTGAAGGTGTCTACTTTTAGTGTCCTAATCCTAAGTCATTTAGGATACCTCATGGCATCACATTTGTTGGCCTCCAACAAAAAATAATAGAAACGATCGTGCTTCCTAGACATAAAAGGGTCGTTGAAATTTATTATCGATACCCTACAAGTATAGGGGATCATTGTGTTGTATACAATGCTATGAAAGTTCAAAATGACGTCGATTTAGTTGACATGTTATCGATTTTCTTCCAACATAGACATGTTAGGCCTATCGAGTTTTATGTTACACTGGCGAGATCTGTTGACGAGATAATGGCGCGCCTGAGGCAACCTAGATCGGTGGACCAGATCATGGTGTGCCTGATGCAACCACGGACATCAACCAACCATGACAAGGAGACCACTGCCAACTTGTCTGAACCATGATTAATGTTATTGTTGCCCTTCGTCAACTGCTTTCAATAAACTGCATCGAAGTAGAACATGTCCTATTCAGTTCATCAATGTTGTTGTTGTCTTGTGTCTACTGTTTTCAATTCTATGTATCCATGTACAAGTTGCTCTATTCAATTCATCAATGTTATTGTTTTCTTGTTGTTTCTGTTTATGGCTTAAATTGTGTTAAAAAATTTAGAAAAACAATACTAATAACAATATTAATGTATAACACAACTAAACAAAACATTTCATTAAATTATAACACTTCAATACATGCGATTCATGTTCTCAAAGTAGTTTTATCAAATCTTCTCATCTTCCGTATAATGTGATCCAAGATTCATGATTTCATCAAGATATTCTGACAAGCCATCCCACAACCATGAGCTTGACGGATGGACTGTGGTTGGTTAAATGCCTGCATTTGCTGATTCTCGATAATCGCATGTAACTCAAGAGACGTGAGGTTAGGCACTTCAGCAAATACAGCAAACATTGTGTGTACATCTCATCTTCTTCAAGTTTGCACGCCCTATATTGAAAACAACTGCCCAAAAAGGATATTGGACATCAGAAATGGAGGTGCGCCACCAATTTTCCATTCCCTAGTCTAATCTTATTTTGAATGGCTTGCTTCAACACATCAAGTGTCATACTTGTGTTGACTTGGAGTATCTTCAGGTCATTACTGACAAAGGTTGACCCATGCTCAGTTTCTCTCATCTCCCTATTGTAATATACAAAAGCAAATACAAGTTTGGATGCCATGACTAGGGTACAGCTTAAGGTTTAGACCTAGGGTCATAGCTGAGATGATGCATGTGTCGTCGAATTTAACATCCACACATGTTACATTTATACACTGTTTACCCAATCCAAACATTTATGATTGTGTTGGCAAAAAAAGCAACGGTCGTGATCGCACCGACAAAACCAACGATCTAGATCACCCTGATCCAAGTGCATTCACTGTTTATCCGTTAGGGAATCTTACAGGGTCTTGTCCCATTCGACAGAAAAAGCAACAGTCGTGATCGCATCGACAAAACCAACGATCTAGATCGCCTTGATCCAAGTGCATTCACTATTCATCCACCAGGAAATCCTGCAAGGTCTTGTCTTTTGTGTAACACCCCTACTTTTGTATATTAAATTATTCTGTATGTTTAAAAATTGTTTTAAGTCATCAATGTATTTAGAACAATTAATAATAATTTTAGAAATTTTTCTAGAATTTATTGAGATAATTTTTGTAAAATGACAAAAATACCCCTAATTGACTATGGGAACCAACCGGAGACTTTTTGACCTCAAAATATTTTGAAAATTTTATATTAAGTATCTCTCATTATAAAAACTTTATTTTGAGAGAAAAGTAGTGAAAAATATAATAATCCTATTTCAATTCTTCCACTGTTTTTTATATATATTTGGCAATACAATTCTGAAAAATCGGAAAGGAATTTTGAAATTCTGACTCCTACCATTTTGCTCAAAATTTCAAGAGCTATTTAATCGTGATTTTTAATAATTTTTTCGAGCCGAAGCCCAGAGAAATTAGAAAATGACAATTTTGTCCCTATTTCTCAACATTAAGAACTGACATGAGGAAAAGATTCAATTGATATTAAAATGTCAATTTGAGCTTATAATTATGTCATATATATAAAAATATAATTTTGGAAATTTTTGGGAATTTTCTGGAATTTCTGTATAAAATGACCAAAATGCCCCTGTGTGTCTAATAAGCCAGCCAGTACTGGTTTGACATTCAAAAAGGGTGAAAATGGTAATTTTAGTTTAATTATGGGTAAAATATTTAATTTTAGAATTTTGATAAAATTTTGGTATTTATTGAATTAAAATGGATTTTCTATGAATTTTCTAGCTTAAAAATACAACATAAATACATATAATTTGAAATAAATTAATAAAAATTAAAATTTATTATTAGAAGTTTATTTTTGATGAAAATTAATGTATTTGTCCAGTTTTGCATTAAAATACATTATTTTGATATTAAAAGCTAATTTTTCAAGTTTAGGCATTTTTGTCGGTACCAAGTTAATTTACCTACAGATAAAATTTGACACATGGAGGCTTGGGACAGCTGGTGGAGCACGTCCCCAACCCTAAAATAGGTGACTCACCACCTATTTGAGATATGTGTCCCTAAATTGGATTAAAAATAAATAAAAATTGGATTTATGACATAATAGTGACATAATGGATAATGTAAATCTTTGGACACCTAACCCCCCTCCTTCTATAAATAGGCCTCAAAGTTTTCATATTTTCACTCATCCTTTCCTTTCCCAAGCTAGAGAGCTTCTCTTTCTAAAGTTTTCCTCTCTAAAATATTTTTTTATCTAGTTTTATGTTAAAATTTTGCTAGTTTCAACTAGTAGAATTTCTCCTCCTAGAAGCTTTGCACCAACAATTTCATCCTCTTCATCAACTATCTTAGAGGTAATGGAGGGAGTGGGGTTGGTTCTAAATTACTGTCACTTTGCATGTTGGTAGGAAGGGTTTTCCCCTAAACCCGTTTAGGCTTAAATTTTAGTATTGTTATTATTGTTTAAAGTTAAACTTTAATTTTTACTAAGTTGTTACTCTGCTCAAATTTAAATTATTAAATTTTACTTGCCAAGCTGTTACTCTGTTCAATTTTAGAAAATAAAAATACATTTACTAAGCTGTTACTCTGCTCAAATTTAGAAAATCAAAATACATTTATTTAGTTGTTATTCTGCCAAAATTTAAGTAATTATACTATAATTGTTATGTCGTTATTCTATTAAAATTTTGGTATAGCGCAATTTCTGCAAAATAAGGCAGAAATGTTGATTATACTGGTGCTCAAATTAAATGAGACCAGGGAAACCTCTGTTTGAGAAATTAGGAAGTGATAAATTAGTGAGTAATGTAAAGCAAGTGACATGCAGTGGCATGACACCCTGCTAAGGAAGCCACAGTTTGGTACGCTGAGGAATGAAAGGTAGGGACCCACTTGCGGAGGTCTTGGGGGTAGGCATCTAGTGGTGAAAGTCTCAATGGCCAGGGTAGCGCTCTTGAGCCGGGATATTCGCCTGACCAAACTCGATAACCCCGACAACTGCTCAGCATTCCAGGATTGGTTTGAGAGTATAGCATTCTAGGATTGGTTTGAGAGTATACCTCTATAAATGGATATCCTAAATTGTTATTTTGTTCCTCAATGATGACGAGGACTGTACCATGTGATGGTCTTGAGAGAGGTATATGTACTCCCAGTCACTTCCCAGGTTCTGTTGAGAACTATTACCCACTAATGGGAAGTATGGATCCATACCTAGTCAAGGGGAGTCGGATACAACTTAGAATGAACCTTAGGATCTCTTGTGTTGTCAATTGTGTTTTATCTTTGTTTTATGGTAGATTTCCTACCGCACATGTAAAAGTGATTTTAGAACAAAACACCTCACTCCATTATTTTCTTTTGTGTATGATTGGTCGTGATTATTGAAGATGACATTAACGCTCCGTGATGCTAAGTACGAGATAGAGAACATCCCAACGGGGGAGGACCTGAAGATCTATAGTATTTTCTTTTTGTATAAGGGATAGGGTAGATAAATACTGCTTTGTATATGATCTCTTTTGATGTATATAGTGGACTAGGTAGTATATGTATTTCGGTGTGCTTTTGTTTTCTGACTGTTATGTATTACTCAAACCATGATGTACAGTTTTATGAAATATATGTATATATCTTTCATATTTTATTACCATTTCCAAATTCTGTTAAGTTTGGAATTTCTTTTAAAACTGGAAAAATTTTACACGTATTTTTATTTACTTAAACTTAATAACTAAATTAATATGAAATGTATTTAATATGAATGGGGGTTATATTTTGCGTCGGTAAATATTCAACGGTCGTGATCGCACCGACAATACTAACGATCCAGATCGCCCTGATCCAAATGCGTTCACTGTTCATCCGTTAGGGAATCCTGCAAGGTCTTGTCCCCTTTGGCAAAAAAAGCAACAGTCGTGATTGCACCGACAAAACCAACCATCCATATCCCCCTAATCCAAGTGCATTCACTGTTCATCCACCAGGGAATCCTGTAGGATCTTGTCTTTTGCGTCAGTAAATATTCAACGGTCGAGATCGCATTGACGGAATCAACAATCTAGATCACCCACACACTTTTATAAATAGAAAACCTCTGATGGTCCCAGATAAACACACTCAACTTAAGTAGTTCATAGTTATTCTTCCATTTCGTAACATACAAATAACTTCGACCATGGAACCAGCACCCTTGCTTTGGAAACAACACACACATAAATCTGCACACATACCTGATCTGGTAACTTCAGATCAAATGTTAATTACATTAATCTTCTCTACACTTTCTTAATTGTTGTAGTAATAAATACAATTTTTCCATGTGCAGGGCACAAAACAAGATCTAATCGAATCATATTGTCACTCAATGCCCCCTTCACATCCGTTAATAGAACCGTTGTTGGAGCGAGCTGGGTTTTCCCAGATCGCAAAGAAGAGACATTTCAAGGTTGATCATTCTTTGAGAACTGCTCTAGTAGAGCGGTGGAGACCTGAATCACGCACGTTCCATCTTCCAGTTGGTGAGTGCACAATAACTTTGGAAGATGTGGCACTCCAACTAGGGCTAAAGGTTGATGGAAAACCGGTTACTGGCCCAACATATTTCGATTGGGAAGAAATGTGCGAGACATATCTGGGTGCTGTTCCTCCAAAAGGGACAGCGTTAAAAGGATCAGCAATCAAACTTAAATGGTTGCGAAATAATATGATGCCTCTACTTGTAGAACCAACACATAACCAGTTACAAGCCCATTGTAGAGCCTAAATTTTAGGCTTGATTGGGGGGTATTAATGCCTAACAAATCTGGCAACAGAGTTCATCTAATGTATCTGCCATTATTGGTAGATCTTGACTGTGCTGCACATTACAATTGGGGTTTAGCTTGTTTAGCAACTTTGTATAAGGGTTGTTTATCCGAATTCTAAAACTATGAGCAGGTGTGCACCATTGTTGCAGTCTTGGGCATGGTATCGCATGTCATTCATTGCACCCCAAGTTAATCGTCAGCCAAAATATCCACTTATTCTCAGGTAAATAAAAAATTCAAACTAAAGTGTACCTACCTATCCACTAATTCTACTAACATTAAATGTCTTCTACTAGATGGAGTGGCAAAGGATTACAATTTATAGGAACCCCTCATGGGGATATTATAGGACACAGATCAAGAATCGATCACATGCAATTTGAACAGGTTATTATATATACTAAATTATCCTTTGTCATGCATGTATTATCAATTTACTAACCATGCTTATGTTTGCAGTTCCTATGGATGGCCATACAGAGGATGTGAGACATTTATGCCACCACATGCATTCCAAGATTCCAAAATGCGGAGTGCCTATACTGTTTTAATTTGTTTTTCTGTTATAGAATGGCAACAAACGGGCAAGGTAAAGCTCTAATTTGGACTATGGCAAGAAGTACCACAACCACCTAATAATTTAGATCACTTTCACCAATTAGACATGCGAGGAAATAATTACATGAACTGGGCAGAAGAGCATGCCGACTGGCTTGAAATTTGGAAGGAACGATGCAACAACGTCTTAGTGGGGCAATCTATTCAAGGACCTCTACTGCACACGCGTGACTATATGCAATGGTATTGTGCAAATTCGATACCTTTTCTATCTGTGCCACAATAATTCCAAGACCCACGAGTTGCACGTAACATGGATGTTAGCGACACAACACATGCAACACAACAAACGCCAACACAACAACGCGCATGGCGGCAGAGTACACCTCCCCAATCTAGGCCCCCAGTTGTTCAAAAAATGCAGGAGGAAGATTTTGAACCACCTCGTCATTCACTTGCATTCACTCCATCAGAACAACAGGCTGATGAAAATGTTGAGTATCGTCAACACTCATTTGCATATAGTTCAGCGGACTTCATGAGCAACTTGTTTGGTGCAGACATTCGAACTCCGGAATCAACTCACGCTTATATACAAAGTATAACTGTTCAATTGTTTCACCATCAGCTTGCTGGAAGTTCATCAACACCACACGTCAACCATCATGCAACTTATCAGCCAACTGTTGATGACGAGGACAATGTAGTATGACAACAAAGACAAATCTGTCGAAATCCTCCGCGTAGAAGGCGACCTCCATTGTGTGGAACTAGACACCATTACGGAGATTAAGTCTTCTACCTCTTATGTAATATTTATTCATTTTATTTCCAACTAATTATTTTAATGACGAATGAAAATTTTAAATGGTGTCTTAATTTGCCAAATATAACAACTAGTTTAATACGATTAATATGTAATATTTTTGGTCAAGTATAATTATTTTAATTAACCGCTAAATGTATTATTTAACCATATTATTTAACCAATAATTATAATAATAATTAAATTAAATTTATATTTAACAAAAATAATAAAATTAACAGAAGTAAAAAAAAAAAAAAACAGCCTGTTGAGAAGTCGGGTCTTGGGGACCTGAATTCCCAACGGGTCCAAAAAGAAAAAAAAGAAAAATGGGGGTGAGAAGTCAGGTCCTAGGGGGTGTTCTTAGAATGAACAGTAATTTGGTGTATATTGGGAAATAATGTTTGGGAGTAGTGTAGTTTGAAAAATAATTTTTTTTTTTAATTATTTTGGTAAAAAACCCGTAATTTTGCTGTCATTTCCTTTGGTAATCAAAAACATAAAAAAAGAATGACTGAACAAGAATAATATAGTACTCACTGACTGATCTTAGAGGATAAAAATGCACATTTTCAGATTCCGAACATCACCTTTTTTGAACCTTTCACAGTTTATACTAAATGCATCACCTGTAGCGGTGGAGTTGTTTGTGACCCTACCAATCCAATTGTTACGTGTCACGGACCACAATCTCAATACAAATAGACATTTATAATAATGCCCCGATTTTTATTTTTTAAATTAGTTTTTTAATAATCAGAAAAAGGTTTTATAAAATAAAAAGAACCGACAGTGTAGAGAGTGAAAGCGCGTGTTCCTTAAAACGAAATGAGTCATGTTTAGCACCACCGTCGAGTTCAATCAGACGATAAATCGCTCTACGCATGGAAAAAAAAATATTATATGATTCAGTGCTTATAGTTTTAACTAATCTTTATGTGATATAAAGACAAGTTTTTTTAGTTTATAAAAAATTGTTAATAAAAGTCAATTACGTATTATATATAGGATGATGGAGATTATGGTAGTCTTGAACTATGTAATAATTTTTCTCAAGCATGAGGTTTAGGTTTAGGAAACGTACATGATTGTCACGAAGTTATGATCATGAATCAATCATAAAACCCTAAATCCTAAATACCCATTTTATTGGGATGGATCTTTTTCAGTAAATTTTTCTTTTTTGAGATAATCAAGTATGATGATCTCACTATTTATTTTTTTATACTTCCATTTTATAATAAAAATACATTATATTAATAATATTTATTAAAAGATTAGGATTTTATATAGTAATAATGTTACTAGAGAAGATTCATTCTCCCTATTTTACACCTTTCATCTCCCTTTACTTTTTTATTCTTGTCATATTATATTTTTTTATTACATCTATCACTACTTTTTTGACGAGAATATAGGAGTCCACAAAACATTACTCATAAAATAAAAAGTGTAATCTTGCTTCTTCTTCTTTTTTTTATAAAAAATCATATCTTTTTTATTTTTCATTTATAGAAATAGAAATTATAAATAACACATTTTCATGTATGAAAGAGTAAAACGAGACGATTTTATTTTAAAATATTAAAAGTAAACATTAATCTATTTATAGGAACTAAAAATATATTTAAGTTAAAAATAATCAGAACGTTATATTTAGATGTCTACTTAGAGATGTTAAACTGAAGTTAAAGTCGATCCAATATCAGACAAACTCTTCAGTTCAATTGTATAAAATAATCTGCTGTGACTAAACTAAACACAAACTTTCAGTTTTTTATTTATTTTTATTTATAAAAATATAACCTAATTTTATTTTTAAAATTTATGTAAAAATATTAAAAGCAAAAGTTAAAAGTAACAAAAAATATTTTATTATTTTATATAAATTTTTTTAAAAAAAAACAATAAAAATAAAATGGTATTTTATAATTAAAAATAAAAAATGGCTTTTTTAAACAAATCGACAAGTGGCAATTTTGCAGTTAATGACAAAAGCACGGTCATTCACATGAGTTATGTTGATGTATGTATCAATGTATGTATCCATAGGTTGTCTTTGTTTTAAGGCATCAAAATTATTTATAAAAAGATAATTTTGAAAATATCATATTTTCATATTTGATATAATTTTGAAAAAATATATTTAGATATTATTAATTTTTAGAATATAAAATATTCGTATTTTTTTTTATTCTCATAGTAAAATGTATCTTATATTTTCGTGACAATAAAAGTTACTTTTTATAATAATTACTTATTCTCATTTATTTTATACATTTTTTTCTTCCATTTTTAATTTCTTAATTTAACAAATTTTAATTTTTTTCTGAAATAATAAATACTAATCAATAAGAACAATATTCTTAAACATTACATTCATAAAAGAATGTGATTCTGGAAATAAATATTTAAATTATATATTATACATTTAAATTAGAGAAAAAAGTTATGTACTGACAGAGTAAAATAGTTTATACTGTCATCCAATCACAAATAACTATTTATTATAAGTTTATTGACTTTAATAATAAATATTTTAAAAGTCATATTAATAATGATTTCTGATTGATTGGCAGTATAAAATTTTTTATACTGACAATACATAATAATTAAACTCTTTAAATTATTAAATAAAATATTAAACATCATACAACCAAAATCGTCGGCATCCACTATTTAGAAACAGTACCCCGAAAGAAACCCTTCTTTTCTTTTGTCTTCTCGAGTCACCACCGGCCAAACAGTTACGACACCACTAACCCATCCTTCAATCTTCACTTCACATTTAGTATTTTGTAAGTTGAAACATCCCTGTATCCAACGTCGTATAAGTCCACAACTACATCACATGTTCTTCTCTGTCTCTGACTCATAGTCTCTCTCATTACCACTTTCCTTCCAATACTTTTCCTCCAACATAGGGACTCAAACAAGGACAACCCTTCTACCTCATGGCTGATGCAACCAAGTACATTCCCATAGGGGGAACCCTCAACTCAGACCTCAAGAGCCTCTTCTCCATACTCAAAACCAGAAAAACACTCCCTCTTGCCTATGCTTTTATGTTCACCTTTGTTGCTTTCACAGTTTTCCTAGCCTTTTGCCCCTCCCCAAACACTTCCTCTCCCTGGTTTACCAACGTATTCACCTCCACTGCCACCGCCACTTCCTCTGCCAGTTCCTACAAGTCCCAACTCTCTTCCATTTTCTCTTTCTTCTTTCACAACACAACTTCATCATCAAATTCCTCATCACCCTCTTTCCCTCCTAGTGCCACCCGTGATAGTACCAACACTTCTAGATCTAGCAACAACACTTCTCCTTCTCCTCAAACAAGTGCAAAGACATTCAAAACCACCCCTTTTGAAAACCAAACTCAAGCTTCTCCAACTACAAACAAGATACCAAGTAATCACACAGCAAAACCGCCTGCTCATGTTGTGAGTAAGGAACCATCAAGTGGTAACAATCATACCCAAGTTTCCAGAACTTCTGATGAGGCTAAAACTCTGAAGAAGACAAATCAATCTTCCAATGGTGTTGCCTCTGCACCTAAAGTTTCAGGGGCAAGTCCCAATCAGAATTTGAGTTCTTCGGTGAAAGGAGGGGACACAGAGAAGGGTGTTGTGCGTAGAAATCACACGGCTTCCCTGGCGAAGGAACAGAACAATGGGAATGATGACAAGGATTCAAGGGTGAACGATGAAGTGATGGAATCTTTGATCAAGTGTAATTTTTTTGATGGGGAATGGGTCAAGGATGATTCATATCCTCTCTATGAACCTGGTTCTTGCAATCTGATCGATGAACAGTTCAACTGTATCCAAAATGGAAGGCCTGATAAAGACTATCAGAAATATAAGTGGAAGCCAAAGGGATGCAGCCTCCCAAGGTATGAGAACATGGTGAAATTCTGTTATTCTAGAACCTATTGGTACTTAGCACTAGATTTTAACGGACAAAAAGTTCATTAAGTATTTACATGCAGATTACCGAGATCAAACTCTAATTTTGATTAAGAACATCACAAAAGGCACTTAAGAAATTTCATCTAAGTTTTGTTCAATATTAATTTTGGACAAAACTCATCTGTAGTTTCTTAAATGCTTCTTGTTGAATTGAAATTGGAGTTTCACCTCAATTATATGCATAATAAAGTTGGGCATTTAAGACCAATAGTAGTTTCCAAGTTAAAACTTCACTTAAGATCATAACACCATAAAAAGCACCTAAATTGCACATGAGTTTTATTCTTTGTTTTTTAAGATTTTCCATTTGATGAGTGTTTGTGTTTTGTGCAAATTTGACAATGTTTTGATTTCTCAGATTCATGTTGGTGTTTTGTTTTGATGATGATCGAAGTTGCTTTGCGAATGTTCTTTGGCACTTTGCTTTAATTGATCCATTCTCTTGTTTCTTTGGATCCTAGTTTGTTTGATTTGCTATAATATTTGTGCATGTAATTGCTAATAGGTTGGATGGACATCGAATGCTGGATTTGTTGAGAGGAAAAAGGCTTGTTTTTGTTGGTGATTCCATCAATAGGAATATGTGGGAATCTCTAATTTGCATCCTGAGAAACGCAGTGAAAGACAAAAGCAATGTCTATGAAGCAGATGGAAGAGTCCATTTCAGAGGGGAAGCCTCTTATTCATTCGTATTCAAAGTAAATACCAAGTTCTTCTATGTTTTAGTTTTCAATTTTTCCTTTCATGGTGTTTATTTAATAATAATATTAATTGCTTGCTAGGATTATAACTTCTCCGTGGAGCTTTTTGTATCCCCATTCTTAGTTCAGGAATGGGAAGTTCAAGTCAAGAATGAAACGAAGAAGGAAACACTTCGTCTGGATTTAGTTGGTAAATCTTCAGATCAATATAAAAATGCAGATATAATCATCTTCAACACTGGTCATTGGTGGACTCATGATAAAACTTCTAAAGGGTAAATGCATTACAATTTCTCTTAGGTGTGATTGCAGTTTTGGTTTTTTATTTTCAACCTTCTTATTGTAATTCTGTTTTCTAAGATTACAACTTAAGACCTTGTTAACTGTTAACTGACTAGCCCTAGAAAAATTCTAGGAAGGACTATTACCAAGAGGGTAGCCACGTCTATGATGAATTGAATGTTTTGGAGGCGTTCCGAAGGGCTATAACAACTTGGAGCAGATGGATTGATGCCAACATAGATCCATCCAAATCTATGATCTTCTTCAGAGGCTATTCTGCTTCACATTTCAGGTATAATATGAGCTAGGAGCTGAAAAGCTGAAAGCTTATAAGCTAGCTGATTGAGTTGAAGGTGTTTGGTAAGATTAGCTGATAAGCTAGCTAATAAATGCAAAATAACATAAAAGAACATATTTAGTTATTTGATTTCTAAATTGATAAAAAGGGTAAAAAGATATTCAAATAAATTAGTGAGGACAAAAATGAAAAAACAAAAAAAGCCTAGTAGCTTATAAGCCAGCATATTTTCATAAGTTAGTTGAAGTAACTTATGAAAATAAACTAGCAACAATTAAAATAAGCTCGGATACCAAACAAGCTTATTTTAGTTAAATTAACTTATAAACTAATGAAAGTAGCTTATAAGCTTTTAGAATGGCCTACCAAGCACACTCAAATGAATTGGTGATTGTTGTGCTAATTTTGTTCTCACAGGATTCAATTTCAATATCATTCACTTTGACATTGTATTTCCTATAAGCACATTATTACCATAGAACTAGAAGACTGACACATAAACATTTGTTTCTAATTCTATCATACTGCAGTGGGGGGCAATGGAATTCTGGTGGACAATGTGACAGTGAAACTGTGCCTATCAAGAATGAGAAATACTTGAAGGAATACCCCCCTAAGATGAGGGTATTGGAAAAGGTTTTGAAGTATATGAAAACCCGTGTCACCTACATGAATGTCACTAAAATGACAGATTTCCGGAAGGATGGTCATCCCTCCAGATATAGGAAGCAAAACCTATCATCAGAGGAGAGGAAATCACCATTGAGGTACCAAGACTGCAGTCACTGGTGCCTCCCTGGTGTTCCTGATGCATGGAATGAAATTCTATATGCTGAGCTTCTGTTGAAACAATATCAGAATCAGCATCAGCAAAAGAGACCATAGGTAAACTACAAGTCACTTATATAGTTATATTGAATGAGTTCAGCTGAAAGCTGAACTAGATGCAATATATATATCATTTTTGTCCCTTCCATATAGGGATAAGGAAAGGAATAAACTATACAGAACAAGTTTTTCCAGTTTTGTAAAGGTTCAAAAGTTTATGCTTAGTGAAACATGATATAAGAGAAGTTCCTTGAAACTACGCAATAAATTTGTTCATATGAATGATACAAGTTAGTTAGGACTTGAGAGAAGATAGAATATAGTGGGTGGTTTAGTTTGTCTTTGTAAACCACCCCCTCAATTTTGTTTCTAAAGGCTCAGCTTTATTGTAATTTCCTTTGATGTATTCAGATGAATTGTTCCTGGAGCAATCTCAGTAAACTATTGAAGGTTAAAATTTAATTTGATTAAATTATTTATATCTTCATTCCCCAAGAGAAATGTCTATAGGTCTTGATAAACAGAGGGACATGTATGTACAATATAAGTTTGGGGAGAGGAAAAATAATTAATTTATATTCTTTGGAATTATGTTTGTTTGGTTCTTCTGTGAGGTTTCCTCCCCTTCTCTCTTTAGAGTACTTTTTTTGGTACAGTCGCAATTGTTTTTATGTTGAAAACAATAACTTGATTTTGTCGGGATTTGTTTTAGTCAAAAAAATATTTCTTTGATTCTTTGTCTATAAAGAAATTTCTTCTTCAGTCACGTGAAGTCTTTGACTATGCAAGTCATGTATTCGTCGCCCTTTCTGTCGGTGCTTTGCTAGGACTATTTTTTTCATAACATACTGTTGTATTAGATTAGATTTCTAAAGGGTTAATGATTTTTATTTTTAATTATTTGGAATTGAACTTCGGGTTAACACCTAAAACTATTTGGATTGACGAGTTAAAAAGAAAAGAGGAACAGTTCGGGTATTTTTTAATATTAAATTGTGATATATATAAAAGGGATTTATCAACAAATACCTCCTTGATTCTTAGTTGAAGTATGTTAGTAAATTATAACTAAAGATTGTCTTAAAATACATTTATGGTATAGCTTATTAATGTATTTTAACTAAAAAATAAGTGAATATACGTTAATAAATATTTGTGGGATTTGTTAATGTATACTTACTTATTTTTTAGTTGGAGTATATATATATATATATATATATATAAGAGATGTATACTATGAGAATTTTTTTTTTGTGTGTGTGAGAATGAGAATGGTCAATCTCAACCATTAGATTAAAATAAAAGATTTACTTAAAACTCTAAATCTAAACTAATTTAAAACGCAACTACCGTCATCATTACCATCATCACCACTGTTGTTGCCACCATTATCATCACCTCTCACCACTAACGATGGTGGTAGTGGGAGCACAGGTGATGATTGTAGTTTTAAGTGAAACCACCATTATTGTTGTCATGGTCGCCACTCCCACCACCACTGTCGATGGTGGCGATGGCAGTGACGATGATGATAATGGTGGTCTTACTTAAAACCACAACTATCCTTATTGTCACTGTCGTCGCCATCACTACCACCACTCCTATCACCAACGACGGCAATGATAATGATGGGATGGCGACGACGGTGGTAGTTCTAGTTTTAAATGAGTTTAAGGTTTTAAGTTAGTCTTTTAATTTAAGCCTTTTTATTTTAATCTAATGGTTAAGGTTAACAATTATCATTCTCACATAAGGTCACTCTCATAGTATACGACCCATATATATTATATTATATTATAGAGTAAGTTATAATATATTTGTATTTGTTAAGGAAAGAGTGTGTGTATTTGAACACAAGAAGGAGTGTTGTAACAATTGCATCTCATAGGAGTTGACAGTGTAAAAAATATTTTTGAAATAATTTTTTTAACGGAAGTTAACGAAACTTTAACAAAAAAATTAAAAAAAAAATGGAGCAAAGTGTCATAATCAAATCTATTAGGGAAGAAACATGTATATGTTAAGATAAGAATGGAGGAAGACAATGTAATATTTGTATCTTTCAAAGGAGGAGAGTGTAATTTACTCTCAAAATTGTATTTGATATCACTTTCCATAATTGAGGAAACTAAAAGCATGCCAACATAATCTTATAAGTAATCAAATTAAATTTTTATTCCTCATAATATAATCAAAAAATAGTTTTTTTAATTATTATGGCTTTTAGGATTATACCTATCGGAATGGTTTGATGTATCCTTTTTTTTTTCTTTTGGACAATCTTAAGCGTGTGCCCTATTATATTAAAGCATTTGCATTTAGGAAATTAATTTTCATGTTCAGATAAATGGGATTAAGCGAAAGAAATAAGTATATTTTTAACTTTTAGTAAACATTTCTTTCATTTATTGTTTTTTATAAAAGGAATAAAGTGAAGTCGTAAAATAACATTCCTCTTAATTTTTATTTATAAACATTTTATATAGGAATTTGTTAATATACACTCACTTATTTTTCAATTAGAGTATGTTAGTAAGCTACATCATTAGTATATTTTAAACTAATCATATTTATAATTTAAAAATGTACTTTAACCAAAAAACAAGTGGGTATACATTAGCAAACTCCACAAACATTTACCAACATATACCTACTTGTTTTTTAGCCGGAATATGTTGGTAAACTACATCATAGATGTATTTTATGATAATGCTTAGTTATAACTTACTAATATACTCTAACTAAAAATCAAGTGAGTATACATTAGGAAATCCATATATATATATATATATATATATATATATATATATATATATATATATATAAATTTATTTTGGGAAAAGAGTACTTAACCACCTTAAACTTTACCTCTTTTGCAAATAAGCTTCTTAAACTTTAATTTTATCTTAATTGATCTTTAAACTTTATCTTGTTTGCAAATAAACACCATGAACTTCAATTTAGTTCCAATTGATCCTTAAAGTTTACACTGTTTGTAAATGGACACCTTGAACTTTAATTGCATTCTAATTGATTCTTAAAATTCATCCTTTTACAAATAGTTCTTTTTCTATTAACTCAGAGTTAAATTATTTATCTTAAATATCAATCATTCATTAATCTTTTTCTTATTTTGTTATAATTCATTTCTTCATATATTAAAATATAACAAAAATGTGAATTTAGAAAAAGAAAATAAAAAAATCTTAATTTGATTTTTTTAATTCTAAATTTTATTATGTTTTAATATTTGGAAAAGTGATTTAATAAAAAAAACTAATAAATGACTAAGATTTAAAATAAATAAATGATTGAGATTTCTTCTTTGTTATTAGTTTAACCTAAATTTGATATAAGAGACTACTTGTAAAAAGGGTAAATCTTAAGGATTAATTGAGATGAAATAGTTTAAGGTGTCTTATTTACAAAGAATGGTAAAGTTTAAGGGTTAATTAGAATGAAATTAAAGTTTATGGTGTCTATTTGCAAATGGAATAAAATTTAAGGATCAATTAAAATAAAATTAAAATTTAAGGTATCTATTTACAAAAGAGGTAAAGTTTAGGGAGTTAAATACTCTTTTCCCTTTTCTTTTTTATTATTGTGTGTATAAAATTTTAGACTAGAAAAAGACATGCTTCCTTGCAAGGTCAAGAAAAACTACCAACCTCAACAAAAGTTTATAATAAAATTTACATATCACTTACTAACAGGAGAAATTTAAGAATCAAACCCAAATTAAAACAATTTTATTCATTTTAATGATGCTAATTAATTTAAATAGAATCGATCGCCTTAAGAATTAAGAAAAATTTAAGTGAACAAGATTGATTTGGCAAGACTCTTTTCTAATCATCTTGATTAAAGAGAAAATTGAAATAACCAACTGAAAGTTGCGTGGATCCAAAAATTTTGACGAATCAAATATTACGTGACTTGGGCTGGACTTAGGATTAAAAGCTGTGGTCACCCATCAAATTCGTCATGTTATAATGGTAGGGCTGGCAAGGATGGGCCGGGACTAGTTACCAAACTTTTGTGACCTTCTAGGGTAAAATTGTTTTGTTCCCTATAACTTTCTTCGAAAGTAATTCTGTTCGAAATATTATTGTAAAAACAAACCTATCCTGTGCTTATGGAACAACACCCCCCCCCCCCGGGCCCAAAATATAAAAAAGAAAAAGAAAACTCTGCTGCACTTCAAAGAATTATATGGATCTTTATTTCGTTTTCAAAATTTGCACAAATCTGTCTTACGTTTAACTTCTGTAATTTCATTAATTCCATCGTAAAACATTTTTGGTCTTTACATGTGGGGAACTTTTCTCATTTTAAACCTTTATGAATCTAACAGAATAAAGAATTTAATTAAAATTTACTAACAATATATATATATATATATTGTCTATCTAATTATGAATTGTTATATAATTAAAAATTATTAATTTTGATAATAATTACTTTAAAGTTATACTTAATTAGAGTAATTAAAAATCAACATTATGTTGATTCGAGTAGAACTAGGCTCGAATTCCCTATGTAAGGTCTCAGGTTTGCATCTTGTGAATAGAAAAAACATAATTAGGAGGAGACCCTACTAAGAATGGCTAACTAGGTTCTCCAACAAAAATTAATCATTGACAAAATTGGTTAATATTTCATACCTATAATATGGTTAAAAAAATAATTTAAAATTCATGTATAAATATCTTTACACTATATCAAAAATAAACTCAAAACCAACATTATATACATCTTGTAACTTATTTAAAACACAGTTAGGAGAGGTGTGAGAGCTTTGGAGGATTAATTATCAATTAATTCTTAATTCATTTACTCTCTTTTTGTTTTGTTGAATAATTCATTTACTCTCTTCAATTCTTTTATCTGTTAACGTAAGATAACACAAAGGTTTTTATACTAGTTCATCTCAACTCCGAGACAACGTCCAGTTCCTAGCACACCACTAAGTTCAACTATAACTTATATAAGTTACAATTATTATTTTACTCAAGTCTCTTTAGGCTCAACCCAAGTAGTATTTCAATTGCCTTTCCAAGCAAACCGAAGTATTCTTTGCAACAAAGCTTCTTGAAGCTTTAACCAATTTCACTTAGAAAAAGTAAAAGGTAAGACTCACTAACTATTCTTCATCTTAGGGCCTGTTTGGATTAACTTCTCTATAAGCACCTATAGGAGAAAAAAATAAGAAGAAAAAATGAAATAAGCTTTTCCATAAGCTAAAATTAGCTTATGCATAAGTTAAAAATTAGATTTTGAAGAAACTAATATGAGAAAGTTTTACAAATTAGCTTATGCATAAGCTAATTTTAACTTATGGAGAAGTTAATTTCACTTTTTGTTCTTATTTTTTCCTCCCATAAGTACTTATAGAAAAGTTTTATCCAAACAGGCCTTTATTAAATGAATATACATGGTGAAATTCTAGTTTAAGTTCTTAGTGACTGTGAAACATTTTGTACAAGATTGTTCAAGAATTATCAGAGCAAGAAAGGCTTAAGAAAACTAAGAGAGCATTCTAAGGCTTTAACAATTATGTTCTTTTTCTTGCACAGGTCTTCACAAGTATTTATAGAGCTCTCCAAAAGTATCTATTGAGGGGTTCTCGAGAGCTTTATCTGTCTAATATTCCTTTATGAAGAAAGTATTCATTAGGGCATTAAATGTCTTTCACCAACCAGTCACACTAATAACATAAAGCAACATGCTAGTCTTTCTTTTCTTGTACCATATTTTATTGCAATGAGCATGTTTGTCTTTTCGTTCAGAGAAGTACACTGTTGTGCTCCTTTTTTACAGCCAGCACATCTTTTCAGCGTAGTAGATACTTTGACATGCTTTAGTTCCTTTTTCAGTAAAGTTGATGCGTAAGGTCCTATAAATAAAGCACACTAACAAACACATAAAACAAAAAACAAAAAAAAAGCTCAAAGTGCATTGTGATTTTTCTAATTATAAAATGCAACTTTCGTCTGTTTTTGTAATAAAGCATACTTTTGTTTTCTTTTAAAAATGACTGATTTATTTTACAAACACATGATGATCTGTTTAGCCTAATCAAAATACTTAAGGGCTATTATTTGTCCTTTATCCTAAAATTTTCCTTATAGCATCCATCTACAAGAGCTTTCCAACGTACTAGTTCCGTGATAATGAGATTACCTACATCATGTCTGGTAATTAGTGCCTTTAAATTGTTGTGCATTTTAGTTAGAATTTGTCCACACTCCAATTTCTACTCCTAGAAGACAAATTGGTTTCTTGCAAACTAGATGGCCCAAGCCAAAGTAAAAATCATGACCTTCCCTTCTCCTCCACTTGCTTGATGACTTCCAACAACAAATCCTAAAAATCGTGCTAAAGTCTTGGACATGTTCTCTAACCCATTAGTAACGTCAACCAAATACATTGAGCTTCTGGACAAGTCACCAATACATGTAGAATCGTCTCTTCTTCCTTCTCTTATATGTGATGAGTGTGTAAAGTATTTAAGGCTTAAATAGAGATATAAACATAATTAAAAAAAAAAGCTTAAATAACTTTTTAGTCCTTATAATATACGGGTGTTTTACTTTTCATTTTTTCTTTTTTTATTTTCATCCCTATTATATTTTTTTGTTTCATTATGGTCTTGGTCGTTTGGTTTGTTCATCAAATCTAACAAAAAAAATTGTAAAGACCAAAATAGAAAAAATAGAAAATTATAGAACTAAAAATTGAGAGGACGAAAACAAAAAACAACCAAAAAGTTAAGAGGATCAAAATGAAAAACCTTATATTATAGGGACTAAATAGTTATCTAAGCCAAATTATAAAAATTAAACCATCAAACATTGCAGATGCATTAATAGGAATAAAAAATTAAACCTACAAAGAATGCCTTAGTAACCAACAAAATATAAAAGTAAAAAGTAAGCCTTAAACATGAACCTTCATAGAAGTCATGCAATGGCACAATCACCTTTACAAGTTATAAAACAAATATAACAAATGAGTTGCAAAAACAAAATATAAAACAAGGCAAAGGTAGCAAAACAAATGGTAGTACTTGAACATGGAATAATAAAGAAAGCAAAAGAAGATCGCACAACATAATGCAGACAAATAATAATAATAATAATAATAATATATACAACATAGCTTAAGAAAAATATGGCATCGTTAACTCTTTCTGTCTTCTCATATGCTACTTTTTATTTTGTTACAATTTGTTTTGCTAATAATAAAGGCAAATTAAATTGATATCTCTTAAGGTTTCATCAAATTTCTTTTGATATCTCTCCTTTTTCTAGCCCTACACTAACTCTCCTTAATTTTTTTGAAAAACGTTACATAGTAGCCCTTATACATTCACTATGCCAAAAACACGATTATACAACACTTTAATGAAGAAGCACTACATAAAAAACACGGAATAAATAGAAAACGCTTATTTAAAAAGTGCTTTCTATGCATGATAAAATATAAAGCGCTTCTTTAAATAAGTGCTTTACTAAAGTACTTAAATTTTATTTTTTTTAAAAATAGTTTTTAAAGCGCTTATTTATATAAGCACATTCTATTCTACCAAAAAAATTCATTTAGCTTTTTCCCTCCCATTTCTCTCAACTCCCTTTACTCATTTCTCTCCCACCCTATCTCAACTTGCCCTATTCCGTTTACCTTTCCACACATTTTTGGCATTTCCTTTTATGCGCATTACTCCACCATCTTTGCCAAGGACCTCCCTACTCTTCGTTTTCGGTTTCACCGCTTAGGGTTTCTTTTTCATTAGTTTAAGCAAAGTTTAGTGTGTTGTTTCCTTGGTTGCTTAGGGTTTCTTCACTGTTCACCATTGCGTTGCTACTGTGAAGTAAGCCTTTCTTTTGTACTTTCTCTCACTCTATCTCTCCGTGTCTCTTTTTGTTCCCTGTCTCTCTGTCTTTCACTTAAAACAAAACATGTATGTAAACTCTTCACAATTTCATATTATAGCTATCACAAGTTGAGAAGAGATATTAATCATAAAGTACCTAATTCTTTGCTTTATTTTATCTTATTTAAAGTATTTTTTGACTTTTGTGTTGAAATGTGTTTGTAAGTACTTGCCACATTTGAAAGCACAAGTATAAGTTAAATAGGGATGATATTATGATAAACCTCTAGAAATAAAAAGATGATGCATTTAGAAGGATTTGAATTAGCAATGGTTATCGTTTTTTAACTCTCATTCTTCTGTGAGATAATTGGGTATTTGTTCAGCTATAATCATAACTAGTGAGAAACAGTTTATAACTTAATTGTTTTTACTGAAAGAGCAATTGCCCCGCATAACATGAATTTAACATTGAGGTGAATAATAGGAAAGGAAATACCATGGCAACATCTAAATCATGAAGTTAGCTAGTACATTTATTAATCAAACAATACATTATCTTCTTATTATGAAAAACTAACAATTCTAGTAACTGGTGCCCCAAAATAGAGGAATAATTTGTAATATAACATAAATATAAGGCATTATGTATAAGGCAACTTATATGTTTGTTAGAATAATGATAATAGAGTAGTTTCTTTTTGACAATTCTTGTCATGTATGGTATTATTATTTAGCTATTAACTAATTAAGCTTCTATTTTAAATGTTGTTTCAAGTTAGCAATTCGAAAGCAATAGATATTGCTAGTCCTTTTTCTGTAGTACCTAACTCTAAGAGATAAGGTAGTGGCAAGGCTTTATGAGCTTAGGAAGGTACCTAACTTAAACTATCTATAACCTTCTTTTACTGGTGTACTTTGGGGGGGGGGGGGGGGGGGGGGGGGGGGGCGGAATTCCAGGCAATAAACCATGGAACATTAAGCTCACTTTTGGTCGAGGTTCATCAAGTTGTACGGGAATTTTTTGAGCAGCAAATGGAACAAAAGAAGATTATTTCCAAAAGGGTGGAAGAATTTGAAGGGTATAGTGCTGATCCAATTGCTGAAGAAGGCCAATCACTAGACTGGTCGAATCATTCGTTTCTTGATGTATACCTTGAAGATAGAAGGAAGTCAGCTTGTGGCCAAAAAATCTATCATCCTTTAGGTAAATTAAAACCAAATATTAGACTAAGGACCTTAATGCTAATTATGCTGACCTTAGCCTTGCTTTACTGTAAAGTCTTTTAAGGAAAATAAGTTTATACATTAATGATTTGAATTGTATATGGTACACTATGTGTCTTTTGCTATTTTGATTAACAAAGTATGGAAAGAATCTATGAAGTATGAAATATGGAAAATCTACAATTCATAATGGAAATTAGTCATGATTGATGATCCTCACTCTTTCCTAATCTATGGGACCTTAGAATCATGTTTTTCAGCATGAATTGAAAGTTTTGTATAGGTTGCCCTACCCTAAGGGTGCGGTGTTTTACTCTTGCATTGCAGAGGTCTAAGATTTAATACCTTTTATCTTGCTTAAGGATGACATCGCTATGAATACAAAATGCTAAAGTCTCCCAAACAAATTATGTATGAGTAGAATGAATAGTTACCTTTAATGAAATTTGATAGTCCTATGAGTTAATTTAAATTATTTCATGCTAACTATATATTTTTTTTTTGTCAATTTGTTCCATAATTGTTAGGAAAATGGTCCAACTCTAAAGGGTAGGTAAAGAAAAGTGATGCTCGCGAGATGCAGAGTTTTTATCAGCATTACTACCAAAAAATATATCCAAGCTTTACAAAATGCTACTGATAAAGTTGACTAGTAGATTCTCAAAATAATTTTATATTTGATTGTTCTTTGACTATTATATGGCTGATAGTTTGTCTCTTCTATTTGATTTTCTATTTTCTATGGCTCTCATAAGATGTTATCTTCCTATTAAGGTCTTCCTTGGCCTAAGGACTTCAAGAAAATAAAATGGATGAAGATATTCTGAATTGGCTTGGGTCAATGTTTGGATTTTCGGTAAAACACAATCAGAAACTATGAGGTTATTTATCTATTTTAATATTGTATTTTTATTTTTCAAACAAAAGGTTAACTTCTTCATTACTAAGTAATTGAATTGAACTTGTTTGCCTCCTCTTGGTTCTAATATATAGTTTTATACGTAATGCAAAAATTCAATATTGCAAATCAGAGAGAGCATTTGATTTTACTACTTGCTAATGTTCACATAAGACAATTTCTTTATTTATTTGATTCTTAGGATTTTATTATGAATTTAAAATTTAATTGTAGTTTCAATCCCACTAATATAATATCATTCTTGGATTGTTTCTATTTGTACAGGTTTGGAAAAAATGAGAATGAACCAAACCAGTGTAAAATAATAATAATAATAATAACTACATAAAGAGTGGTTGTTCGAGAAGTGTTTTATATTGAGCATCACATAGAGAACACTTGTTTGAGAAAGAGATCTCTATCTTCTGCAAAATATACAACGCTTTTTCAAACAAGCACTATCTATCTGCACGTCAATATGCATCATTTTTTCAAAAGTGCTCTCTTTAAATATACAGCATCTAAATAGATAACGCTTTTAATGGCAAAAGTAAGCGCTTTCTATAACAATTTCTGGCATAGTGATTACAATGATATTGCTTATACATTACATTGACACCTCGTCTTACCTAAGAAACACATTACATTGTGTACCCCTATAAGGAATGTTTTATGATTCACTTTTGTTGGTCCCCATTTGTTATATTTGTTTTATAACTTGAAGGTAATTGTGTCATTGCATTACTTCTACGAAGTCTATGTTAAAGTTTAATTTTTGTCTTTGTTGGTCACTAGTGCATTCATTGTAGGTTTTATTTTTCTATTCCCCATCAGTGATTTTGAAATAGCAAGAGACGCACAAGAAGGGGGGGTTGAATTGTGCGCTTAAAAACTTTTTCAATATAAAAACAAGTTCGAAAATGTTTTTAAGCTGAGGATAAAGAAGACAAGTACACAAAGAATTTTATACCGGTTCACTCAACCTTGAGCTATGTCCAGTTCCTTCACCCAGAAGGTATCCACTAACCAACCTTGGTTACAAGTACTCTTCACGGCCTCCTCAGGCTTTACAATGCAATCACCCCAGATTGCTTAACCCAAGTATCTTTCTCACTAAGCCTCTCTAGGCTTTCACAACAAGTACAGTTGATAGTAAAGATCAACTCACAACGTAAGGATATAAAAATTAAGCACAATACAGTATTATATCAGAGATATATGAATTATCGTCCAGTGGACGCATAAGAAAGCAATAAGCATTTTTATGTTCGTGCTTGATTCGTCGTCATCTTTCTTCTTCTTCTTTGGTATATATAGTCTTCAGCGAAAAAGACCCGTTGAAGATGACTTAGCTTCAGTCTTTAAGAAGGAGGTACTCGTATCAAGCTTCCAGACAGATCAGAAAGGACAGCTTTTGAACTTGCACTAAAACTGGAAAGAGCAGCTATGTGCTAGAGGTTTATTTTTTTGAACATTCTTCATTCGTCTTGGCAGCTTGAAAAGTTGACTTGCTTTTTCTGCCTTGCTGTACTTTTGCACTAGAATGATTCTTGAAAATATTTGAACGTTATATATCTCAAAGAGGTAAGGCATTAGTCTCGAGATATGTAAGCAAGACGTATAGCTTGGACGAATATATTAAAGAAAAACTTAGCTATTTAAGAGTTTTCGTTTGGACGCGTCTAGTATAAGTATCTAATACTTAAGACACATCGTCCATGAATAAGACTTTTACTCTTGGACGATCATCATGTATACGTTTTGGACGTTCGATGAGATTAGCACGTTGGATGCCATAAGTTTAGACGCTGTAAAACTCATTAATTTAAAAACAAAGACTTAAACTTGAATAAGTTTGTTATCTTCAAATTTTAAGCGTCTAGACGCTTCAACGTCTTTGGTTCCAACACATTTGTAATGTTTGAATGTTTTTATAAAGTTGGCTTAAATAGTTGTTTAATCTCTATAATATAAGGTTGTTTTCTTTTTGGCCTTCTCAATTTTTGGTTCCTATAATTTTTTATTTGGGTCCCTATAATTTTTTTGTTAAATTTGACAAACGAACCTGACGACATGGACCATAATGAAACCAAAAAATATAATAAGGACGACAACCAAAAAGAAAAAGGACAAAAAGCAAAACATTCCTATATTTAATGGACTTAAAAGTTATGTAAGCAAAAAAAAAAAGTAATTAAGATTATCTTAAATATCTAAATAGACAAATAAAAAATGCAAATAATGTCATGTCACCCAAATTACTATGATTGTAACAACAATAACTCTCCATTTTCTTAATCACAACCTAACATAACAACAATAAGCACAACCTTTCATCTTTTTGATCTCATATGATCTTTATACCAAGAATTCCTTTTGCTAGACTTAAATCCTTCTTGAGAAATTCATCACTTAATTGTCTCTTCACTTTATTGATTTCAATTGGATGCTTACACACAATTGGAATGTCATCAACATAAAGAATTAAGTAAAAATAAGAGTCATCAAACAGTTTAATGTGATAAACACAATTGTCAAACTCACTTCATATACCCAATATTAATCATAAATAAGTCAAATCGATTATACCATTGTTGTGGCGACTGCATCAAATCATATCATGACTTCTTTTGTAGACACAAATGGTCTTCTTTTGTTGGTACAACAAACCTTTTTGCTTATTACATATAAGTCATTTCCCACAAATGACTATAGAGAAAGGTTGTCTTCACATCTAATTACACTAACTCCTAACTCAAGCAAAAACACCAAAGCAATAAACACTTTAATGGAACTATGCTTTATGATAGGGAAAAATGATGAAAGTCAATACCTTTTTTTGTTTAAAGCCTTTTGCTACAAGCTTTGCCTTGAACCTTATTCCATCTTTCTTCATAAGTATCCATTTGCAAACCATAATCTTTTGATCAATCAATTTCTCAATAATCTTCCAAGTCTAATTCTTGTGGAAGGATTTGAACTCTTCTTTCATGTCACCAATCCACTGTGATGCTTGATCACAACTAACTGCCTCATGGAATGAATTAGGTTCTTATTCATCAATGCTTTCTACCATGTTGAGTGCAAAAGCAACAAAATCTTCATACCTTTGAGGTGGTCTAATTTTTCTTCTTGTCGTATATGTAGCCAAGATATGTTCATGTTCAGTTGACACAACACATTCATCTCCTTTACTTTCTATTTAAGAGCTTTAATTTTGAGCTCCACCTTCTTACTGGCACCATGGACTTTAACTTTACTATCATGATCCTCATGTGGTCATGGGTCTTATCAAAGGTCTACTGATTACGAGCTTTGATTCCTTAGGGTTCTATAGTTTATACCCTTTGACACCATTGTGATAACCAAAAAATGTACGTTTATTGGCTCTAGCTTTCTTTTCTTATCACGAGAATAAGTTCGACACCCAAATGCATGTAGAATTAAATAATTTGTTGTAGGCCAAACCACATTTATTCTAGAATCTTGCAATCAATAGTTCCTGTTCACTAAATATGTTATAGTATTAACTACCTCTATCCAAACTGCTTAGGCAAACCTACATTAGAAAGCATACATCAAGCTCTCTCAAGTAATGTCCTATTCATTTATTCTGTCTTGCCATTTTGTTGTGGTGTATGCCTTATGATTTTATGATGACCTTTTTCTCTATTTGCTTCTCCATAACAGATTTTCGTTGCTTGAATTTGAGTTATACATCACTTTTCTATTTCAAGATATAAATTCAAACTTTCCATAAATAATCATTAATTAAAGTTAACATGTACATCACTCCATCATAAGAAGGAAAATTTGATGGGCCTTATAGGTCTGAATGTATATAATCAAGATTCCCTCATGTTTTATGAACTTTAATAATGAATTTTACTCAACTTTGTTTTCTATAAACACAATGCTCACAAAAATCCATCTTTCTAGTCCGATGTCCACCAAGTAAGTCTCTTTAAGTTTATCCATTCCACGCTCACTCGTACGACCTAATCTCATATGCCACAAAATAAGGTTAATTAAGATCTAAATAGAAGAAATAGTATTTGCACCTACTATTATGCTATCTTACCAGATATAGTCCATTATTCAACTTTTCCTTCATATTGTCAAGGAACCTTCAGAAACTCATAAGATTTCACTTCCAACTTGATCTATACAACCAAGGGAGTCTAAAATGCTTAAAGACATTAAGTTCTTTTAGAATTTGGGCACATACAGCACATTAGGTAATGTTTTCACAACCATCAACCATGTTAATTGCATCATACCTTTACCGACTACACTACAAGCACCATCATCTCTCATTTGAACTTTGTGATCATCAATATCTTAGAATATGGCAAGCCATTCTATGTTAAGCATCATGTAGAAAGTTCATGTTGAATCAACAATCCAATCATCATCATTAACATTTGATGAGATAGAGAGAATATTTTCACCATTCGATTCTTTTAAGGCAACAATTACTCCACCAAATGCCAAAGTTCTCACTTTATCTCTATCGACCTCTGGCAAGTTCTCTTCAAGTGCCCTTTTGTTTCACAATTGTGATATATGTTATTATTCTTATTCCTGTTGCGTGACTTAGACTGCTTTCTTTTGAAATTCTTCGTCCTTACCTCTATTCTTCCTCTTATCATTAGACTCTTGCTAGAGCTAATACCACCATATGACTTGGTAATTCACCTATTTAATTCTCAAGACTATAAGATCATTTTCACTTCTTCCATGGACAGTGAACTCTTACAAAAAATTATTGTATGTACAAAATTATCATAAACTCTGGAAAAGAAGAAGAAGAAGAACTTGGTCCTTGTCATCAACCACAACATCGATATTTTTCACACTTACAACAATTCATCAGTATGTTTATAAATGGACTCACCTAGCTTCATGCATTTGCACAACATATAATTATTTCTTAAAGCATAGATGAATATAGAGAGACTTTGTCATGTATCAACTTTCAAGCTTTTCCAAGCTTTTCAATAGTTCTTTCTCCTAAGACATCTCTTAGAACTTCATCACCTAGCAATAATAATATTGAACTATATTTTTTTCATTATCACATTATTTCGTCCAAATATTAGATTGGATGAAGACTTTGCTTCTCCTTCCAGCATCATCTCACATTATTGATGCATAAGGAGAATGAGCATCTTCACCCATTACAAGATAAAGTTATTTGTGTCAATAAATTTCTCAACATCAAACTTCATAAATGATATATCTCTAATACTAATTTACTATGAAAAAATATCTTTGATGTAGAAAATTTATCTGTACAAAATATAAATGGCACAAAGAAGAATCTCTATGAGAAAATAATAAAATTACAAAGATCTTATATCTCATAATTATGCTTTCTTGAGGAATTAATTTCTTTTGTGTTGTTTTTGTATTACAATATACAATCCTTTTGCATCTATTTATAGGAGAATACAGGTTAAACAATGACTTAATGGTGTATTCTCAACCTAAATCACCCATTGTTAGTGGTATTTATTAATTATGCCATAAATCAATAAGTTTATATTCATTTGCTAACAATATCAATCCTTTTCAAGTCATACATAGCATAGGTTAATTGGATCTATTTGAAATCAACATTATTTTTTGAATTGTAATTGTGTTTTGGTTTGTGTTAATTGAATTCTAAATGATTACCTAATTGGATTTCAAAATTATATAGGAGTGTATTAGAACATGAACACTTTGAGAGCAATGACAAATTCTACAACATGAACTTGAATGCCTTGGATTGGTATTTGCTTAATATGAAATTTTCTACTACATCCATCTTATTTTTCCAGTTGAATTGATGAAAAAAAAAACCCTTTGCCAAACTATTTCTTAATTAGATTAGAAACATTATTGCATGTCTTTGGAAGAATAACCTCAATCATTCCTTATATTATATCTAATTAGGAAATCTAATTATAGTTTGACTTGATGTGACACTTATGTCACTCTCTCTTTTGTGCCTCTTCTTCTCTCTATTCCACCTTCCTTCTCATTCTCTTTTGCATTTCATTCTCTTTTCCTTTTTATCTTTTTTTTTTTTGAAATTATCTCTCTTAGTTTCCTTCCATACCTTTCTCCCTCACCTTCTCTCTCTTTCGTACCTCCTTACCCCCTTTCTCACCCTTTCTTTCTCTCTCTTGTCCTTTCTTCCCTCCCCTTCTCTTTTGCACCTCCTTTTTTTTCTCTCCATCTTCTTATCTATCTCTTTTCTACAGTTACCTCTCTCCCCTCTCCTTTTCTTTTTTCCACACCCTTCCTCGTCCCTTTCTCTCATTCATTTGTTTTTTGCACCTTTTTCTCCATGTCTTCCTTTCTCTCTTCCTCCCTCTTTATCTCCCTTCCTCCATCCTTCCCCAATTCTCTCCCAATTCCACATCTCTTTATTCTTATAATTAACAAAAAAATTTTTTTTAGCAATATGATACAAATTTACACTACTTTATCAATAATGAAGAATTATCAATACTTTTTTTTATGTTATAATCAAAATTCAACAAATTGGGAATGACTTGCTAGTATATTGATAATTTGATATTGCTATATAACAGCCTTACAAAATAAGATAAAAAAAAAAAGGAAACAAAACCCAAATCTACAACTCAAATAAGAAAATTGATCCTAAATAACAACTGCATAATCCTAAATAATAGGACTCTTTATTAACAGAAAGATAGAAAGTCCTAAATCTTAACATTCTCACCTTTAAATTGAATTGCACCAAGCAACTAGTTTACTACTGGTGCTTCATAAACTCTTAAAATACTACGTAGCTTCTGAAACAAGTCCAACTTCAATGGTTTGGTTAACACATTAGCCATTTGTTCTTGTGTTCCATAATGAAGCAACTGCATAGATCCTTCCTTAGTCAAATCTTGTACGAAGTGAAAACAGACATCAATATGCTTACTCCTACCATGCATTACTAGATTCTTAGTTGAACTATTGTCATAGAAAATGGTCGTGCACTCACCTCCTTCATAACCAAGCTTCTTTAAGATTCTCTTCATCCATATAGCCTGACATGCACAAGCTGCAGCAACTACAAATTCAGCCTCAGTTGTTGAAAGAGTGACAATCGATTGTTTCCTTGAGGACCAAGCCACTACACCAAAACTCATTATAAATACATAACCAGATGTACTTTTCCTATCCTCCAATGACCCTACATAATCATTGTACGTGTAACCAATCAGCTCCTTATTCCCTCCCTTGCTATAAAAATTCCCATAGTCCACTGTTCCTCACAAATATCATAGGATTTTCTTAGCTGTTATGAAATGAAGTTCAGTTGGCTGAGACATATATCTACTAAGCAAGCTTACTCCAAACATTAAGTCGGGATGTGTGGCTGTTAAGTACATCAAGCTTCCCACCATTTGTTTATAGAAAGTGCTATCTACCTTCACTCCATTCTTATCTCTAAAAATTTTGACCCCTAGAATAATAGGATTTTGAACAACATTACTTTCTTCCATCCCCAACCTCCTCAACACATCCTTTGCACACTTATTCTAATTTATGAAAATCCTATTAGCCAACTGCAGACACCTTAATTCCAAGAAATTATTTCATCTTTCCCAAATCAAACATATCAAACTCCTTCATCATTGGGTTCTTGAACTCACTAATTGTAATCTTATCATCTTTAGTGTAAATCAAGTCATCAACATATAAACTTATAATTAAATGCTTACCTTCCTTGTTGATCTTGATGAAAAGTGTTTGTTCACCATCACACCTTTCAAAGCCTTCTTTTAGGAAATGTGACTCAATTCGACTCAACCAAGCTTGAGGGGCTTGTTTTAATCCATACAATGCTTTGTTAAGTTTGTAGACCTTGTGAGCTTCGTTTTGCAACACATACCCTTGTGGCTGCTCCACAAAAATATCTTCACTTAACTCTCCATGAAGAAAGGCTGACTTGACATCAAGTTGGAAGATACTCCAACCTCGTTGTGCTACAATGGCAAGAACCATTTGGACTGTATCCATTCTAGCTACTGGTGCATACACTTCTTCATAATCAACCACATATTCTTGTGCATAGCCTTTTGCCACTAGATAAGCCTTATACTTGTCAACTAAACCATGCTCATTCAGCTTTGTTTTGTACACCCACTTAACCCCAATTCGTTTTGCTCCTTTTGGTAACTTAGTGAGGAACCAAGTACCATTTTCCTCAATAAACCTCATCTCTATGTCCATAGCCCGCCTCCATTTGTCACTCTTCACTGCTTCCTTATAACATACTAGATCTGTACCAGCAAATAGAGCCATGTTAATGGTAGTATCCTCCTCAAATAGGCCTTCACCATCTTCATAATCCCTCATTCACACCGAGAGTCTTCTATTCTATTCTTTTCTTGAGTTTGAAGAATCAGGAGAACCTTCTAAACTTGTAGGACTAGGTGTAGCTTCATCACTTGCTTCAGTATCAACTTCACCTACATCCTTGGATTCATGCTCTTCATTATGTCCCTATTTTAATTCTAGCAACACTTGTTCTTCATAGCTTTTGTCCCACTCCTATTTTTTGTCCTCCTCAAACACAATATCGCTGCTAATTATTATCTTCTTTGTAGTTGGATCATACAACCTATATCCCTTTGATTCCTTGCTTACTCCCAATAGGACACAATTATGACTTTTGTCCTCAAGTTTTGTCCTCCTAGCATTAGGTATGTGGACATAAGCCACACTTCCAAAAACCCTGAAGTGTTCCACAGATGGTTTGACTCCACTCCAAGCTCCTTCTGGAGTTACATCCTTCACCGATAAAGTGGGACATTTGTTCAAAACATAGATTGCCCAATTTACAGCCTTAGGCCAAAAATTCTTTGGAATTCCCTTTTTAGGTAGCATATATCTCACCATATTCATTACTGTCCGATTCTTCCTTTCCATAACACTGTTTTGTTGTGGTGTATAAGCAGTGGTTAACTGTCTCTTTATGCCATTCCTTTTGCAGTATTCATTGAATTCAGTTGAAGTAAACTCCCCTCCACGATTTGTCCGTAAACACTTAATAGCTAAACCAGTCTCCTCCACACAATTCTTAAACCCATGCCTTTCTACTAAAGTCATCTATAAAGCAAATAAAGTACCTTTTGTGACTGTTAGAAGTAGAAGTAATTGGACCATATATATCAGCATAAATGAGTTGTAATTTATGAAATGCTCTCCATGTACTTCTCTTGGGAATAGGATCTCTGTGTTGTTTTTCCTTCAAGCAATGAGTGCACACGGTACTTAATTCAAGAAGCTAAGGTAGGCCACTCACCATTTCTTTAAGCTGCAAGGTTTTAAGACCCTTATGACCAAGGTGACCAAATTTGCAATGCCAGAGATGTGCAAAGTCCTGTGCTATTGCTTGAGGACAGACTTCCTTCACTTGTTGAGATTTAGCCAGCTGAGACTTGGCTAATAGAACAAACATTCTATTGGTCGTCCTATCCGTTTGAATGATCAATCCCCTCTCTAGATGAAAAAATTTGCATTTTCCTAATTGAATCAAGATGGTAAGACCTTTCTCTTGCAACTGCCCTATGTTTAAAAGATTATTTTTCAATTATTGCACATAAAACACCTCAGTTACCATATGATTGACTCCATTTAGGCACAATCTCACATTTCCTTTTCCAACAACATTCATCTTCATGTTGTTCCCTAACTTCACTATATGCTTAAATCCTTCATGTAGTTCACTAAACAAGGCTTGATCACCGCACATGTGGTTGCCTACAACCTGAGTCTAGGAACCAAGCATCTTCTCTTTTAGCTTCATGCATTTCTACAAAACAACTTCTTCTATTTCATCCAACTCAACATAATTGGCCTGCTTGTCCAATTGTGGACATTCATATTGATAATGCCCAAGATTGTGGCATTTGTAGCATTTAGTGATGGCCTTGTTGTATGATTGACAACCCCTTCCTTTGCCTCTTCCTCCCCAAAAAGAAGCACCTCCACGTCCACCTCTTCCACCATATCTTTCCTCATAGTGTCACCTTGAGCGCTTGCTCTTCATCGACCTTCTTATGAAACTTTTGTTCATGGACTACTAAGGAACTTTGTAGTTCATCAAGAGTAGTCCTTAGATTCCTCTATTGAACTAACTATGTAATTAAATTTGTCAATCAAGGACCTAAGGATCTTTTTGACCACAATCACCTACTTCATATTTTCTCCATGTACACACATCTTGTTGACCACTGTCATAACCCTAGAAAAGTAATCAGTAATGGTTTCCCCTGATTTCATTTCTAGGGTTTCGAAATCCTTTCGCAAGGCTTGTAGAATTGATTTTTTCACACGAGCATTCCCTTCATTCTTCTTTTTCATAGAATCCCATATCTGTTTGGACGTATCCTTTTTCAACATAGTCTATAAGATTGTCCTATCTATCGCTTGAAACAAATAATTCTTCACCTTCAAGTCTTTCAACTTCAATTCATTGAGTTTTTGTCTATTGCACCTCATTCACAATTGCTCCATCTGCTAATTCTTCATAACCAATCTCCACTAGATTCCAGTATTCTTTTGATCTAATTTTTTTTCCATCAGCATACTCCAATGACCATGAAGCGAGGAATTGCGGCTTGAACGAAATTCCCTTCACTCGTCATCTCTCACTTTTTGGAAGTCACTCAAAGTCTACTGCTTTTCCCAGGCCCATTAGGGGCTCTGATGCCAATTGTTATAATCATTATTCAACAAATTGGGAATGACTTGCTAGTACATTGATAATTTGATATGGCTATCTAATAGCCTTACAAAATAAGATCAAAAAATATAAGGAAACAGAACCCAAATAAAATAAGGAAAATTGATCCTAAATAATAACTGCATAATCCTAAATAATAGGATTCTTTATTAACGGAAAGATAAAAAGTCCTAAATCTTAACATTTTCATGTTAAAAATATTTTTAGTTATAGATCTACTCTTATATTATAAATTTGAATACTCATTTTGGAGAGTAGAACTCTCACTCTCCTCACTTAATTAACTCACTTTTTATATTCTCTTTCTTTCCTCATTACATATGATATCTACATAACTTATGAGAGTGAGTTTAGTTTTTGAAGATTTTACAATTTTTTTAAAACTTAATTTTTTGTCATTATGTCTTCAAATTCTAATTTAAATTAAATTATATTTTATTTTTAATTATAAAAATTACCGTTATTTTTAAATTTAAATTATATTAATTATTATTAATATGTTATTATCTTCAAATTCAAATTAAATTTTATTGTATTTTAAGTCCTAACAAATCCTATTGTCTTTAAAACATTATTGCTATGATTATGCTACTATATTCAAATTTAAATAAAATAAAATTTTATATTTATATTTTAATTTTATTCATTAAAATAATATATTAATTTGATTTTCATTTATATAATTAAATAATTCTTTATAAAAAAATATTTCTCTACGAATTTGTTGGAGTTAAAATGCTAGTTATGTTACAATAAAAACACTAAGTAATTAATATTTTATTTTATACTTATTGATTATCTATGAAAAATTGTATAGTTAATCATTCAATATTTTGCAAAATTTTCTAATTTAAAAATTATTTGTGAATATTTTATTATTTAAAATTTGGATAATATTTAATTTTTGGTAAAATTTTATATTAAAATGTCAGTTTTAAAGTAAATATTTAAAAAAAAATACATATGATAAAAATTAATTATTTATCCCAATAAATATTATTATCCAAATTAATATTTTTAATATTTTATCCCAATAAAAAATTAAAATATAAGTAATTTGAATTACTTTATTCAAATTAAAGCAATTAAACTTCCATACATTTCGAATTCTTTATACTCTCTATCCAAAAACTACTTAAAAGATTCAAGGTAGCATATACGGAAAGTAATTTGCTTAAGGCATGGTAGTTTCAATATGGTTTAGTATATGTTTGAACTCATTTATTTTTAGAAAAATAATAGCTCTTTCTTCAAAATCTCTGAACAAATTGATAAATTTAAGCAATTTTTTCTTTGAAATTAATTCAATCAAATACGCATTCATCAAACAAGCACCTAGCCAGTATAGAAGAAGAAACTTTCTCGTGCATGATATACCATGGAAGTGAAAAGAGTAACTAAAAATTGCTAAAGTGGATGATATTTTATAAAACAAAAATTTGACAGAAGTTTCTTTTTTCCCCCAAATTTGAGGAACAAAATCCCCAGTCTAAACAATTATGGAAACTAGTTTGAGAGTTTTAATCGGTAAAAAATACGAAAAACAGCTATTTCTTAAAAGAACAGCGAGCCTAAGTAGTATGGATACTAGCGTCCTCTAGTGCAGCTAGCACCCAGAGGGTGAATCGTCTTAGCCAACATAGCTGAGATCCTTATGGTTATAGGCCTGCAGAAAGATCTACTGATGCTGTGTTTAACTTATATCCAACTACATCCATTTGATCTAGTCTATGTCTATCCACATGCAAAGGAAAAAAAAGTTCCTGTGTTTTCTGATCCCAAGTTTTTCTTTCTAGATCTAAAGAGAATTTTATTTTGTTTAAAAAATATTTGGACTTTGTATAATTAATGAGATTAGTAGATTACTAAAAATTGGATAGGAAGTAATTAAATAAAATACTAGAAGGAAATAATTTCCTGCTTATTTATGGCTATATTATCATGTTAGTATTTCCATTAGCGAAGGGGTTTATTCGCTGCACACCTGCACTGCACATCTGCACCCTAAATATTTGGGTCCTAAACAAAGTAATCCCTTGATTGGACCTCGACCTCGCAAATAGAACAGCCGAAAACTCTTTAATGCTGCTTTGTCAATTCAACCATTATGATTTACAGAAAGTACGTAGTTCTCACCTTACGCAACTAATGATAGAGAAGCACAAAAGCAAACTTGTCTTTGAAATTAGAGGCTGTTCAGGCGATACATCTTAATCTGGAAAACAACCACTTAATGGTAATGTCAATATAATAAGTCTTAAATATATATTACAGTATTAAATTACTAAAATACTCGTATTATGTTCGAACACTGAATATGTAATTGTATTAAATATTTAAAGGAAAAATTTGTTTACGATAATGATTTTATTTAATTTGAACAGAATTGTTTTTTGCAGAAAATACCTGTAATTTATACCAAAAAAATTACTAAAATATGATATGAATATTGAAATTAGGAAAAAAAAAAAAAAGGTAGACATTAACATCCAAAGAAAAAAGTATAGGTATAATAGATGATATGAAGAAAAAGATAAAAAAAAATAATAGATATTTATGAGTGTATGATATGTAAAGGTTTTTACAATTTTGAATTTGGATCTAACTTAACCTCATTGGTTTATGATGTGAGGATTGCCCTCACTTATGTACACTACTGATCATATCACTAGTTGATGTAAGATCTCTAACAAAGATGTCCAAGTATTAAATCACTCTATAAATTAATTTAACGCTACTCTTATCAGCGTCGTAAAATTATCAATAACCAATCTCAAGGGGTGTTTTGTGTCTAACAAATCCGCAGTAACTTTAATTTTGATGCAAAGTAAACGTAAATTCTTTACAAATATTCTTTGCGTCGAAAAGCTTTTCTTACTTTAAGCTGGGATACATTCTTTCATCCTAAAATTGGAATTAAAAAAAACTATCAATGAATCATACGTGGATATGCTATAATTATGGAAGCAAGAGTCCCCGTTGATTTATCTCTATATTATTAGCACAACGCGTGGCATTTGAATTTGTTTGGTTTATCTCTGTCATTCTGATATATCATTTTCGTTTGTGTTGTACTCTTCGCTGCAGCTGCTAGAAAAGCAAATGGGTGAATGGTTCAAGATTATCTAAGGACTATCATTAGTCAAATTGAACTCATGGATCCTCCATAGAAAGTCCTGTCAATACCAATAATTGCGGTGATATTCTTGCTGAAGATATTGCACTGTATTCTGTACGAGGACACTCATGGTCCTATTGGTATATTGGTTTAGAAGAATGTTTCAATGATGCACTGATCTTAAACTTTTTTTAATATTTTTTATTATTCGACAGAATTTATATTGACCCCATTAAATAATTAAGGTATACTATTTATTAACAAGACTAACATAAAATTTTACTCCATAACAAAAACATATTAAGTGCAAGTAGCATATTATTATTAACAAATAGTCATTGCTAGTATTTTACTGCATGATAATCCAAAACTCGATATTTTGAGCGATCTTTATTCTAGCCTGAGGTGGTAGTTTCTAAAAAATGTTTATTGTGGAGAGTGACCGTGCCTCTGTAATCTCCATTTTTATTGGGCATTCTCAGTACAAGTACTCTAACAACTATCGAGACAAAGGAGCATGAATGTTGATTAGCTTGCAAATTGAACCCTTGCCCATGAGTTTTGCTGTCGGGTACTTTTGTAATCCGTTCATCATGACAAGTTCTTGTATACACCCACCTAACTACAATGATCAAACTTACATTTATATTGTATTGTTTTATATTCTAGATTAAATCTAACGGCATGATTATGTTTATGCTAACTTGGCTTTTTTCACTATGACACCCCCCATTCATATAGTTTTCAACATCGATTAACAATATATACATAATGAGCATTGCTCAATGGTACAGAACCTTTTGTAAGAATAATCACGAAATCAATGGGGAATATTTTTATTGGATAATAAAAGATTATAAAATGAAAAAAGAAAAGAAAAGAAAAAGAGAATTAATGAGAATAATTATGATAGTTACTATTATTGTTATCACTGTCATTACCATCAAAATATTACCACCATCATTACTGTCAACATTGCAACCATTGTCGCTAGCATCAACTCTACTGTCACGCCCATGGCTCTCCCTATTATTGCTATCGTTTTTACCACTACTAGTCAACCACCATTTTCACCAAATGAACTTGAAGAAATAATGTGTGATTTGTGTTTGAATTTAAAATTTAATATTGAAATTTAAAAATCATAAAAAATTTGAAACTATTAAGACCTGGTTATAATATTAATAAAAAGTTTAATACATAAAACTATCAACCACCTAAACATGTTATAGGAGTTTAGAAATTAATCTATCCTATAACTCTACCGTCGTCTATATAAATCTAATGAACCCTGAGGAGCAAAAAATTATTGTGCATTGTCTAGAATTATCACGTGTTCATCGTCTCGATCAATCTCTACATAATACAAGTGTGTTTGTTTTATTCGTAATCCTACTTTCCGATGCACGTTCAATGTCAATCCTACTCTCATAATGGATTAACTAAACTGTACTTCAAACACACCCTGCGTAGTTAAATTTATTAACTCCCTTTTACAAATCAAAAAAATCCAATTACATATCACATGAAAATTAATCCTAATCATGAATTCCTAGTAAATCCCAAATCATACAATAATTCCTCCAACCCGACAACTAATTGGCCGTTGCCAGAGGGTATCTTATGACATAGTCATAGATGGATTCTCTACATTTAATTAAGCGAACCCTTTCAACCGTCGCCTTCCCCAACATAATTATGATCGAATGCGGTTGTGCTTTAAAGTACACATCATACCATAGAGCGATTGATATGGCAAGGGTGGACGAGGATTTTTAACCCTTTCACAAATTAAAATAATGTTATTAGATGGCTAAATTTTCATTCTCTGAAGTACTTTAGCAAAGCTCCAGGGACGGGGACCAGTAATAACGCGTGGCCTACCGCAAAATTATAAGTAACATTAGAGCAAGTAGGGTACGTTAAGGGTAGGAAGGTCATTCAAAGCTGCGAGCGATCATTTAATTAGAAATTCGCTGTCTGTCATCATGATGGCAAAGGAAAATAAACGAACGAAAACAAAAACTGAAAAAGCCTTTCATTTCACAATTTCACCACCAAAAAATTTGGTGCATTCTAACCGATCGACAAAAAGGATCATTCATTCTTTCAACCCAAAGTAAGAGAAAACAGATGAATAAAGAAAAGTCTAAACTATATACAAACGATAAATAGGGGAAGTGAATACTTTGTCTTTATCCTCTATGATATATCACATATCATGCTATATATATCATCATATGTAAAAACCCCGCCAAAAAAAATGTCCACTGATCAGATATCATGAAGAGGCCATCAGATGGGGATGGGCTTGGCCTTGGGTTTGGGCCTGCGGTGCTTGGGCCTGGCCATTAGGGAAGGGCAATATTCTGGGCTTGCTAAGAGACAACTCCACTGGGATTGCAGAACCATTGTTAACAGTGGAAGTTTGGTTAGTGGTGGTGGAATTTGTAGCAACCCTTTCACAAGAGGGACACATGGTGAGAGTGGTGGCTGGAAGCTGCATGTAGAATGGTTGAGAAGTTTTCAAGGCTCTCAGTTCTTGAAGTTCCTTCTGCAACCTCCTATTCTCTTCTGTTAGGGTCTCACAGCACCTCTTCAAATACTCACAATCCACTTCCGTCTGCTTCAACTTTGTCCTGCAGTCACATTCCCAAATCAAACACAACACATAATGATAAAATAATAATAACCGCTATTAATCGCTTCCCTCAAAAAATACAAAATGTAAATAAAGGTACTTATTATTCATTAATCTTCCTACCTTGCCCTTCTGTTCTGAAACCAAACCTCCACTTGACGAGGACGGAGATTCAACTGTTTTGCCAAAGCAAGTTTCTGCTTCTGCAAGTACGGTTAAAATTATAAATTAATAAATTAATAAATAAATAAAGAATATTAACAGCTATTGTAAACACTTTTAGGACCCAAAAATAATTGCATATACTACAAGAAATTAATTCATCAGTGACAAAATTTAGATAAAAATAAATTGCTTTTTTGTCGTCACTAAAATTTTAGAGACAATTTTTAAAAAAAAAATTGATTCGTCACTAAAGTTTATTATTTTTTGTAGTGATAATTTCTCCAAAAGATTGTGTTGTATGGACTTACGGGATTGAGAGTGGTGTGTTCTTTGAAGCTTTCTTCGAGAAAAGCTGATTGTTCTTTAGAGAGTCTGAGTTTCTTCCGAGTTGAGCCATTTTCCTCGTCATCACTCGCTCTCTCCCCCTCACCCTCTTGCTGTTCCCTCTTGTTTCTTCCTCCAAACTCTGCATTACCGTTCCTGATGCTGAAATCCATCTGATACGGTGACACCGCACTGTTGGGGGACGACAGCGACGTGCCGTCGTCGCCGCCCTCCCCCGCCGCCGGAAAAAGGTTCACGTCCAGCACCCTCGCCGCGCCGCCTATCATCAACAACAACAAATTACTCTCATCTCAAGCCACTAACCAAAACTTAACAAACTCTTCTTTTTATGAGAAAATTTTTGGAAAATAAGTAATTGATTTTGTTTTCCAAGCATTCAACAATCTTGTTCGAGATACGGTCAGATACTAAATATAAACACTTTTTTAAAGCGGGTTTTAAACTATACTTCAAAAACTAGTTTTTTCCGCTAGACTTAATCCTCTTGATACAAGTAATTATCTTTTTAAGAAAATAATATGAACTATAAACATGCAATAATTATTTGTTATTTTAGTGAAAAAGGGTAAGGTTGAATTTAGTGAACTATTTTTGTGAGTGTGAAGAGGGGGAAAAGGGAGAGATTATTACATGCTTCGGTGAGCCAAGGGATTCGAAGCTGAGAAGGGGGTTGGGGTCTGAGAACCGGAGTGAAAGGAAGAAGGTCGAGTTGAACGGGTGGATCTGAGGAACCCCTTCTCTCATCATCGCTTCTTTTATCCTCCGAGCCTTTCCCTACGGTGAAACCCGGTGCTATGCAGAACCCTGGTGGGTCCTTGGACGGTAAATTCGCGGGCTTGTCGAGAAAAGTGAAGGGCCTCGACGTGTCTCCTAAGCTCAAAGCCAGTTCCATGATCAAAAGCACCAAAACGAGTGGTGAAGGGTTCGAAGCCTTAAGAAGGTGTTTATAGTGGGAATTAAACTTGGGAGAGTGGAGTGAGTGGGATTTGGAAGCGAAGGAAAGGGTAGGCGTGTGAGGCTTGTGTGTTATATATGTACCGACAGAGAGTGGTTGTTGTTTGAATGGAGAAGGGAGAAAGCGCACATTCGGTGCTCTGCGGAAACCCTCTTGGATCTTCTTAGCCCCAACAACAGCAACAACACCGCCTTTTTATTTGTGCTCGCTTCCCTTGCCTTTGCGGGAATAAAGATTGACCGACAAACACAGGTTGACAAAGGCACGTGAATCTATTTAAATATTCAACCGTTCTCATACCATGCCTTCCCCCACCACCCCACACGGATAAAAAATATTTAAAATACCACCACAAAGAGACTCGGTATTTTTTTTCCTGTTTATGTACATGGAAGCTTTATCCATACTCCTGAGTATATGCACCAAGATAGAGAAAGAGAAAAAGTTGTACCGGTGACGAGGAAAAATTATTAGGTTTCTTAGGACATCTCCAACCATAGAGACTATATTTAGCTTAAAGTTATAGAAGTGTAAAATTATGCATTCTAATACATAAGAAGAAAATATTTGTTATTTTGTAATTAGAAGTATTTTTGAGTTCTCTCAACTTTAATCCAAATATATATAAAAGTAAGATGGAGTTCTTAAATTACTTTTTGTGGGACCTTCATACCATTTCAGCTTTAAAAATAATAACCAATTTCTACTTCAACAGTTTTCTTTATAAGAACCATTTTCCATTCTTCCCTATGCGACACACCCCTTCCCTATGTTAGAAAAAATATTTTTTATTTACAAGAACCAGTTCTTTTGTAAGAACGGTTCTACACGGTAACCTCCACGTCAAAGAACTCCAATGCAGAAAAAAATTAAGAACGGTTCTTATGAGTAAGGAACCCATGGACGAACAAGTGCCATAGATGGCCTTAGGAACACCAAATATTTATCGTCTCGCTCAATATTTATATAACACATTTAAATTTTATAATTAATAGAAAAAAGTAATGACACTTAATTGCATCTTAGGAGAAGATTAATGAAAAATATAATGATTCATGAATTTCTCAGTGACAAGTGATACAATGAAAAAATATATTTTAACATATACTTACCTTCTTTTTCATTTTACTTTCATTCCATTTTTTGTTTTTTTTTATATCTCTTTTCATTTTGTGTCACATTATTTGTCATATATATTATTTTCTCTTTCTTTCTTTATTTTTTTTCTCTCTATTTCTCTTTTATTTTCACTCATTAATATACCTCAAGAAATAGAAAAATTATTACATAATCTGATATCACCATGTGGTCATGGTCCTGACCAATCTCTACATGACACATAATTGGATTTTTCAGTTTAGGTGAAAGAGTTAATAAGACTCGACTATGTGTCACATAAAAATTGATTGGGATTGTAGTAGTCTAAGACCATATAATAATTTTTCACAAAAATGGGATATACGTTTATTATTGCTAAAATTCAGGGTTATTTATATATTTAATTGACATACAACAATGTTGTTTTTAATATAATTTTTTTCCATAAAAGTTTAATTTTTAATAATTAATCATTATTGAAAAGGTGAAAAATAAAGTTAAAAGTAAATAAGTGATAAACCATGATAAACATTTTTTATTATTTTAGAAAAAATATATTTGTGCCAATTTAACATTTATTTTAATAAATTAGGCTTACCGTATGCATTACATTTTTAACCTAACATATACTTGAAGTAAAGAAAATGCTGTCTATAGTGTTACATTTTTTAATAAGCAAATGAATTTGCGATTGAAAATCAAATGCTTTATATAGTAGAGTAATATTTTTTGAGAAAATAGGTCATGCACTGACAATGTAAAATAGTTTTACATTGTCATCTAATCACAAACCATCATTTATTGTAAGTTTGTTAACTTTTATAATAAATACTTTAAAAGTTATATCAATGGTGATTTCTAATTAATTGACAGTATAAAACTTTTTATATTGACAATATATGATCATTAAACTCATATTTTTTAGCAGTGTTTTGCTGTAGTTGGAATTTAAAAATGATAATATAAACTTTGGAGAATGTAGAATCAATGGAGAAAAATAATCAGTGGTCAGAAAAGCCGTCGGAGAATCTATTAGTTTTTTTCTTCTTCTTTTTTGATAAAATCTATTAGTTATTTTCTAGTACCGTTTTGGATACAATCCGTTTAGCCTTATTTTTCTTTTCTTTTCTTTTCAATTTCATGGGTTGGTAAAGCTGACTTGTATAATAATTTTAAGAAAAAATACTTCCATACGTCTTTCTCTCTTATATTTTAACATTTATTGTATTTTTCATTTTTTCTTTTATTTTTTCTTTTAAACTCCCAAAAAAGAAAGGTATACACTTGTCATTATCCTAAATTTATAACATATACTATAACATAATATAAAATATTTAAACAAAAAGTGGTATAAAGAAAAGCAGTACAAAGAAATTCTATTCTTGTGTAATGTTGTGATAGTACATTGTGACTCAATCAGGAAAGGTGGTGCAAAAAAATTGTGTAGTCAATTTTCAACTAAGTTTAAGCGAAAAGAGCATCCGGTTGCGCTCAAATTCAATGCGTTTGCGTCTCTTTTTACTCACCCAAATAAAATAACTGGACACAAATTTAAGAGGCTGCACCAAACCAAACAGAGTCCGAATAGCGTCATGATGACAAGGAGAAAATGATATATCATCCGAGAGACATGTCTGGGATTATAAACCTGCTCCTGTTGTCTTATTGATTAGCCAGTATATATGTTGGCCTCTCATCTATCGTCGCCATCATGCTTATTCTTATTCTCATTATGCATGACAATATGATAAGAATGATTATTTGTCTTTGGTACCCAATACAGAATTATGTGGGCTATATCTATTAAGGCATAAACAGTTAAACTGTACTGTTTCAGGGTTTTATTTTGCCATTTGATTTGGCTCCCCGATGAATTAATTAAGCCCGAAAAATCTGTGCAGTTTCCGAGTTTAATAAAAAACAAATAGATAATTTAAATGCCTGATCAATTGAAATGAAATGACCCTGGTAGCTTCCAGCTAAAGATTTTCAAGCTGCGAAACAATCCTATTATTTGTAGGAGTCAGGGTTTATAAAATATTTTAATGGCTTGTATTGCTTTATATATATATATATATATATATATATAAACATAATATGCTTTTTTTAGTTATTTTATTTTTCAACCATGTGTGTGTATGATGTCAAGATTGAGATAGCACCACCGGTATAAACAAAAAGGCAAAACTGGAACTTTTATTAAAAAATATTGTTAATATATTTTTAACTATAATTTCCAATGAATTTTTATTGTGATTTATAATAAATTTTTTGTTATTAACTCCTTAGTAATACCCTGAAAAACTATAATAAATTTTTCTTCATTTGTATTATCATTCTTATTGTTATTTTTTAAAAACATTATTAACTTATTTTTTATTAAAAGACAAAATAAATCACTTAACATGCCAATTTATTTTTTGATTTATCATAAGGATATTTAAAAAAATGCAGTATTACTCTAAATAATATGATATAAGAATATTATGTAATACAAAAAGAGTAAACACTTATTAAATTAAAAATAATAATTTTTCAGATTATAAGGATGGATCACTTTAGTTTTTAATTTTACAAACTTTTCACTTTAATAAAAATCTCTTATATCTTGCTCTTGTTTGTTCTTTAAGCTGTCTGTTCGTATCACCAGCTAGTAGGCCGCTAAAACGCATTTATGCTTTGTTTGGTACAGTAGAAAAGAGAGAAAAGAAGAAGAAAATTTTAAATTTTTAAAAATATAAGTAGTTTGGTTGAGTAAGAATAGATGAAATTTTTTTAAAAAATTTGTGGATCCCACTACTTATTTCTATTCTATTTCTCACCTATTTTTATGCACCTCTCTATTTCTCTCTTATTTTTTATCTATTTTTTTTCTTACCAAACAACCTAAAATTTCAAATTATTTTTTATCTATTTCTCACTTCTTAACTTATTTTTTACCATTTTTTTTATCTATTTTTTTTTCTCTACCAAACAAAAGCTTAATTAAAAAAAATATATTACTTTTTTATAAAAACTCGTTTCTTTTAAGAAATAAGCGTGATGTGTGCGAAGAAAAACATTGGGAAAAAAGGTGGATGAGATGATTAGCACGAGATTTCAATTTGACCTTATTCTGATTATTATAATGCATTCATTAGCCAGACAAACCGACCGGGTTTTACTATTCCCAGAAAAGGTTTCTGCTTTCAATCTTGCTTTGCGTTGGTTTAAGTAAGCAAATGAGTTTATGGTTTATGAAAAGGGGAAGCTAAGGTTCTTTTGTATCTTTTGAAGCATTAGCAGCTCCAAAATCGACATGGAAAAATGGATGGTTAAAAGAGAAAATAAAAAATAAAAAGATTGGTATCCAATGACAAGGAGTCCATAAAATGAGGGTCGGGTGGGGCGTCTACAATCAAGTTGAATAATCAACCTAATTTTTTGGCCCCTTTTTTGGCCTTTGTTGAATTCAATTTTTGTGAAATTGAAAGGTGAAGAAGAAGAATGGGTGGAACCGTAGAAGAACAGAAGTTAGAACTTAGAACAGGTTGAAAGTATGGTGGTCCCGCGCGCGTGGGTTAGCTTTAGAAAGAAGTCGTAATTAAAAATAGGCACACAGAGGAAATGAGGAGGGTCAGATATGTCATGCTTTTGGGATCATTGCAATAATTGAAGTCATGCAGGCTTTAATGATAAGCTGCAGAGAGAGATGCGTGAATTATTGGGTGGGACCCTCATCTCAGAAAACGAACCATGCCATAAAGTGACCCTCATGTAATAATTGTCGATTGAAATGGAATGTGAAAAAAGCCACAGTACCCCACCCCCAACCGTGAAGCTATGAAATCAAGAGTTCTATTATTTAAATATCTAATAATTAATACTATATATATATATATATATATATAAGATTTGCTATCATACACACTAGGAGTGTTTACATCCAAAACCGGTTCAAAAAATAAAAAAATTGAAACAAACTGAAATTTTTTGAATTTCATTGGATGGTTTTGGTGGCCAACCGATCGATTTGGTTCGGTTTTCAGTTGGTGGCTCTAAAACCGGACTGAACCGAAATAATAATACTAAATATGTGTGTTAAGCAAATGTTGAATTATTATCATATATGTGTCACGCTTAGAGAGAAGTAGCATTTCTTTTCCCTAAAACTTGTAATACTAAAACCACATACACTTCTAAACCCGCATATATAGGTAGACGTAAACATATATATTTGAACACTTACTAGCATTCATATAAAATTTGCAATACCAAAATCACGTACACTTACTAGCTAGTTGTTTAGTTGAACACTTGATGTATTTGGTAGTTGATGCACTTGATGAATTAATATATTTACTAGTTTCCTTATTTTTCTCTTTACATATCTTATTTTTCTCATGTATAGATTTAGAAAATAGGAAATTAAAGAATCGGTAAAGTGGTCGGTAAAAACCGAATCAACTAATCCAATCCAAACCGCATTTTTTGGATTGGATCGAATTGGATTTTTTTTTGTAAGCCATCCAAACCGAACCAAACAGCATTGTCTTTTCATGTTTGGATCAGATGACTTTTTGGCTCAAAATTGATCCGCAAACACCCCTAATACACATGCCTATTTTTTAGCTAGAATACGTTAACAAGATACACTATAATATATTTTAAAATACATTATAGTTATAGCTTGCTAACGTACTCTAACTAAAAAATAAGTGTATGTATGTACACACACTTATTTTTTAGTTAGAGTACATTAACAAGCTACGCCATGAAGTATTTTAAAATATATTGTAGTTCTAACTTGCTAATGTATTCTAACTAAAAAATAAGTGTGTGTGTGTATATTAGCAAATTTAAGTACATATATATATATATAATTTAGTTTTCTTTTATGAAAAACATTACGTTCTGTTTGTCATTTTTTTGTCACATCATGATATAGTTTATTTAAATTATACTAAATAAAATTTTATTTCAAATTTTTTTTATTAACTTCAATAATGTTTTTGACTGGATAAAAGATAGATTATGTATATGATTTAAAGCCATGATGGCAATGCTTAATGTTCTTTTTTGGACTGTTGTATTAATCACGTAAGTTGTTTTATCTTGAACAAAACGTATATACAGTTTTTAGTTTATACTGTTCTTTAATTATAATTAGAATTTCATTTCAATAGTCTATAAATTCTTTAATGCAAACCTTTAATACATATATTATCAAGATAAAACTTTAATTTTGATTAAAAAACAGGACAAATAACCATTATATAAAACTATATCTATATTTTGTTCTTTTATCTTTTCCATTGATGTCTATGTGAGAATTTTATATTGTGGTTAAAGTACTCTTTTTACTTTGTTTATCAATAAATTATTGCTATATATATATATATATATATATATATATATATATATATATATATAATAAAGAAATAGCATTCTATTGTACGATTTTAATCTTCAGACAAAAATCTCTCCCTCTCGTCTCCGTATTCCACAATCACAGTTCTTAATTTATCAATCATGCGCAAGATTCTTCAGTTCAAAATTATCATCATTGTTTTATGAAAATTCATTTACAGTGTGACTGGCAGTGACGTGGTCAAACAATGAAACAACAACCACCCAAGAAATCAAAACGGCACGTTTCTAACTACTAGATACTAGCAAATCAATATTGGGGTAAAACATTTTTCGTTTGACTTCAAAGCCACGCTGCATGGAGGGGATCGAGATTAGTGGCTTGATTATCCAATTCTTAACCTACACACCTATATTAATCATATACAAACATTGAATGAGTATAGAGTTAACTAAATCCAAGTTCTTTGATTAGTATATAATGAAATAAAATTAAGCTACCACGAATAAGTGAATATGTCAGATCAACATTAAATAGTAGGCACTATCTACTTAATAAAGTTATTTATTTTTAAAAAATCCTGTTTATAGGTCATATTCTTCTTTATTGACTTTGAAATGAAAATAGTGTAGAAAATTCAAAATAATGCTGCTGCTTATACGTATGCTGTCAGACAAGACCAATTTTGTATATTAATTTTTTGTAATACCCGTCAATAGTTACATATATCATCTCAACTTACAATATAAGTGTGAATAGATTATATATCTTTTTCTAGATTAACGTATAACTCTATATATATCATGGTCAAATTCAAGCTCGCAAAAAGATAAGAACAGAATCAAGAAGCAACACAAAATTAAGTAGATTCTGTAAGAGGGAAAGAAAGGAAACATATAAAAGAATCTCTGAGATATATATTTAAAGCCGTATGGCATTCATATAATAGCAGCAACAGGGATTAAGAAAAATGATGTGACGACGACACCATTCTTCACGTGTGAACACATTTGTCATTCTTACTCCGTAAAAGTCTTGGATATTTAATGTTCATACTGATGCTTTAGATATTACCTCGTCTTCTCTTAAATTGGATGGAACACCACGCATACCTACCTCAAAGGCATGATTAATTATCAAGGAAACTGATTAATATAATGAACCAACTAATTTTTGGTAATGAAATGAACCGACTTTTAAATTTAAAATTATAAAATTTATTTGGAAGATATAGAAATTTTTTCAGCACAAAGTTTCTCTGACAAAGAAATGATTTAATTTTAAATCTTTGTGATCGTATTTATTTAATAACAAAACTTAGATACATTTTTTTTTATTTTGTTTTTGAATCTAAATTAATTTTTATATTAATAGTAATTATTATTTTTTATCTTAATAATTAAATTGAAAACAATTATTATAGTAACATATCAATTTTAATTAAAAATAGCAATAACAATTCTATACTTGGATCTAAATTTTATCCTTTGTTTATTTTGTTTCTCAACAAGAATTTTATTTTTGGTTCATTGATTGTTTATCCATATATAAACAATCACAATCACAATTAAGAAAAAAAATGTAAATTTTGGTTGTGGCAGCAGTAATGTTTATCAGTTAACCTCTATTATAGACTTAGACTCGGTACTCCAATTAAATCATTAATTTGGGTGTTGAAGGTTACGCTTATTTTAAATTCGAAAATTATAATTTTCATATTTTTTTAATAAAAAATAGAAGTTTTAATGTATTTTTTTCTCCAATTTTATAAAATTAATTCTATTCAATTTTTCTCCAATGTGCACGTTGATTATACGTTTGCATTGCCCCTGCATGATTATTTTGAAAATTTTCAAGCAATTGGAACTTTCATGTTTAATTTTCATCGAAACCACGGCGCACATAGCCAAAGCGGAACTAAAGCTATCTATTCAATTGTAAAGGGTAAAATATCTCAAATTGAAGTAAATAAACAATAGTCATGCAGAAAGGCTTAAGAATTTGTCTTGCTTTTATTCATATGTAAACGGGTAACAATAAAAATAAAATCTTACTTGAATACGTACATTCTCATTATTTAGTTTTTTTAGACAATAATTTCCCAATTTGACCGATCCACTTAAAGCTTAAACTTTTAATATTGTAATCAAGTTTAACATACACATTGTTCAGTTTTATTATCTGCAAATGCAATCCTGCATAGGAAGACTAAACTATTGAACGATTGAGAAGGTTGTAACAATTAAATAAAGTTACAAGATATTAAATCAACACAATAAAGTTTCACTCAAATAAAAACACGCATGGGAATATAGGTTGACATAACTGGTTAAGAATCTAAAGTTAGTTCCCATTCTTCCTATGGATATGGGTTCAATTCCGCTAATGTCACTAAAATCCAACTTGGTGGATAATCTTCTTTAGAAAGATCTTGTGGTATCTTGGAGCTAGTTAAGTAATGTGACTAACTAATATTGCTTACGATTTAGACCTGCATAGTAATTATTTGGATGGACCTTTGCTAATAGTCTCAACATGCTATTGATGTCCTCTCCAATAGAATTAGGAATGTCCTCCAATTTACTACATTTTACCCAGACAAAAAAAGAAAAAGGTATGGAGAGCAATTTCCTTGTCTAATTTTTTATCACAAGATGCACGCGTAGTATTCATTAATCGTTGAAGAATGTGTTCCTAATATTTTTCTTAATTATTTTAATTAAGAAGCTCTGCCCCAATCCAATTTTAAACTTCATGGAGATAGATATAAAATTTCCTTTTGTTAAATGACAATAACGCCAATATAGCAAATTTTGAGCTTTTAATTTTAATCTCTAACTCATAAAAAGACTGATTTTGATTATGTTTAGAAAATTAAAAATTGTGATTCTTTCCAGTGAAATTTATTAATTTAATACTTACAATATTCTGCGAAAGTGAAGAATAGATTTTGTGGATCACTCCAATTTGGAGGCACGTGAGAGGAACATGGAAGTACTCATGGTCACGTGAGAAAGACGTGAGTGAGTAATGATGAGGTTGGGTGTCAGAATCAGAGGAATGACGTGATAGAGGAGGGACAAGTCATACAAATACAATAATGGGTCTGGTTCTCCCCCTATAGGGCACTGCATCTGCATGCTTGTGGTTACGGCCGAGCCTGTACTGTACTCTCTCTCTGCTGCTCCAACTAGTATCATTAGTGTAACCGCGTCCACTGTTCACTCCTCTGCAGCTAATTAATCCTGTGCTTCATTTCCTTCTCACCTTTGACTGCTTTTACGTTTAGTACTTTGGTTGGATCAAGACTGTAATAAGAAAAAATTAAATTAAATTAAATAAAAATGTGTTATTTACATAAATATACCACTTTGCGCGTTGATTAACTGGGAGTGGGACACATGAAATTATTATAACTTGATCAATGATTTCGTATTCGAATTTTAAGTATACAGGTATATTAATTACTTAAAGAAGAAATTTTATTGTTCATAATAATCTTATTAATCTTATTTGACTCAAATAAAATTATCTTTCACAAAAAATATATGATGTCTTGTACCAATATTAGATATAAAAAGGTTGATTTTTTTTTTATTTAGATGAATGAATGAGAATAAAAAATAAATAAATTATGTAAAAAATAGTTTATACTAATTTTTTATTGTATTATTTTTTTCCCTTAACGTAAAGTTATTTAATACTTTATATTGTAGACAATTTACTTAGTTTTAAAAAATTAAATTAAAAAATGATTTCCCTCTCCCAGTTGTTTCTATTAAGAGGTGAATTTTTTTCGATTCTAATTTTTTCTATTTTTATTTTTCTTTTAAATAAACAATAAACATATAATATTTCGATTCTATTTCCATCCTTATTATTTTCATTTTCAGCAAAAAAATCCGTTTGTTTCAAGAATCCTAACAAAGAGTTAATGTCAATATATATTTTGTTTATCTTTTTAAAGTTTTTTTTTTGGGGGTAGAGTACGACGAGAAAAAACAAGTTATATATGTTAAATGAAGTACATCATAAAAGAAGAATTTTGTAAACAATGATATTTTCAGTTTATTTTAAATAGATAAAAATATAAATGTTTTGTTAAAAAGAATAAATGTTTTTCTAATAACATTTTTTATTTTTACTTGCTTAAAACGGATGTTAATAAAATAATTTGAATTTCCGAACTCCGTTCGTGTTGTATAAAGTACTATAAACACGACCAAACAAGCTATAAAAGAGATTTATGCTAATTGGAAATTGGAAAAGCTGAAGAAAGAGAGGGGATAAGAGTGAGAAGAGAATCAGATGCCACGCGAGGAGAGTGAGATCTTGAAATCATGAATTGAATTTGTAGCTATGATTGATGCATAAAATATTAGGATATAATTGAATTGAACTTGAATGGAATTAGAGGATGAAAAAGGATCCACTGAACAGTGTGATGGGGACGTGGTGCAACGTCTCAAGGAGACAATCTACGCAGCAGCAATCATTTGTACGTCGGATCTTATATGGGCTTCCCCTAATCTATGACTCTATTCTACCTGCAATGTTTGGTTCTCTTCTGTGGCTGTGCATGTGATCATGAATGATGTGATATTGAGACACAAATCAAAAGAATTTATTTAATTAATTAATAGACAATTATATAGATGAATGAAAAAAAGAAAAAAAATATATAGAAAATGGTACTTCTATAGTTCTGTTTTAGAGGGTCCCAATCCAGCGCTTTGTCCGAATTGGACAATTATTGGAACTTGATTGATTTTAATTCATTCAATCGTCTGTAACTTGTACGTTAGGTCTCTACTGTACTATGCCAACCCGTGCCTTTTTAAACTCACTTCAATTCTAATGTTAATTAGTTAAGCTTTCCTGCTATATATATCATTATAGCTGCCAAACACACACTGTCCAGCGAGGAGTAATCTTTTCTTAGTTAAATATAGCTTTAATCCATTAGTAGTCCTTTGAACTTTTTAAAAAAATTTAATTAAGTTTTTAAACTAAAAATATTTGTAATTAGATTTTTGATATTTTAAAATTTTTATAATTGAATTCCTAAAGTTAGTTTATGATAACTTGAAACTATCAAAAAATAACAATTTATGACAGTTTTACTAACTTTAAATATCATATTACAAAAATTGTAAAAGATTAAATATTCAATTACAAATATTTTAGTTTAGGGACCTAATTAAAATTTTTCAAAAAGTTCAAAGACCTACTAATATATTAAACCTTAAATGTATTTTTAGTTTCTCAAATTTTGGTAAAATTTACTTTTAGTTTCTCATGTTTAAAATCAGAATTTTTTTGTCCCATATTTGTAGAAATAAATCCATTTTCATCTCTCGAACTAACAACATTAAGTTGATTGTTAACATGATTAACGAATTGATACGTCATCATTTGTCACTTGTCATTTTCATTCGATGTTACCAAATAGTGCCATGTCCGAAGGACTAAAATCAAACTTTTAGATTTTAGAGAAATTAAAACAAAATTTTTACATATTTAGAAGGATTAAATCAAACTTTTATATATTTAAAGAAACTAAAACATATAATTATATTAAATGTTGTAAACATCAATTTAGCTATTATATTGCGTAGAGGTTTACTTTTGAAACTAATAGTACCGAAGAGTTTTCTCCAACTTTTGTTGACCTATGATATATTTCTCGCAAAGAAGTTGTCATATGTGATCATAGAAGTGGTCATAGAAAGACAAATAGTCCAAGCTCTCTCTCATTTCATTACACAATGCACACCTTGTTGCCTAAATGATGACATGATTGTATATGTGATCCCAAGTAGAAAATATTCCTTGAATAACTAACTAAAGAATAAATGAATATCAAAGAATAGACTTGTGCCACACTAGCCACACTAGATACTGATACCAATTCACAAGAGATTTGAGAGATTGAATACTATTCCAAGGAAGCTTGATAGAGAACTTACCACTAAGAGCATTCAGTCACATGACTTTGTCTTTAGTCATAATCTTTGGCTTTCAATCACTAGGTATAGCATTAATTATTTCCTCTTATTCAGAGGTGACTTGATTGGCTAATAGATCTAGGAAATATTAATTATAAGCCTCTACTTTATACCTTAGTCAATGCATTCTCTTTCTTAGATAACTCATTCTCTTATCCAAAACTCCAAACCAGCACATTTCCCTCCTTGACAAAAAGAATCCCAAGCCCTTTTTAATCTCAAAACAAACCTTTCTTCATCTCTCTTATAGATATTCTTCATTCTAAAGGAAAGTTTCATCTGTCTTATCTCCTCTCTTTGACAAAAATAAGGAAGGTAAGATTGTAACACAAAAATTGAGATCAAGAGGTGAACTTACAAAGCTCTATCCCATGTTGGTAGGTTCCAGTTGGTAAATTCTTTTCCCTTTTCAATTTAGGTATATTGGTCTTCTTTCTTTATTCTATGTAAATGTGCTGTTAACAAGTGTAGCAAATTTGAGGATCCCTTTTAAATTAATGATTAATACTACAAATATTAATATAATCATGAGTCTTCTCTCTTTATTTTACTTAAGGATTAATGTCTATAAAAATGGTAAAATGTTTTTGGTTCATCTAAATATGTAAAAGTTTAATTTAGTTCCTCTAAAGATGTAAAAAGTTCACTTTTAGTGTCTTTAAAATGTAAAAGTTCAGTCTTAGTCCCTCTTATGTGGCACCATTAGGCCACGTGCAACAGAAATGACACATGGTAGATGATAATGTGACAATCTATTAGTTACGTCAGCAGTTAACCTAACACTGTTAACTTGAGGAACAAAAATGGTGCTATTTCTAAAAACGAGGATGAAAAAGTTCAATTTTACATTTGAGAAGTCAAAAGCAAACTTTGCTTAAATCTAAAAACTAAAAACATATTTAACCCTATTTTCATCCACTTAATTTTTTAAATAGTTTTAATTTATCCATAAATATTTATTATTTTAAAAAATAAGAATACTAATTATTTTTAATAATATTTTTAAAATTAGACCAATTATTGAACTAGTCAAGACATTGGTTCAAGTTTCAATAATTCAATCGTAATCAAATTGGTATTAGAATAATAATAATAATAATAATAATAATAATAATAATAATAAAATAATACATAAAATAATATTAAAGAACTATAATATTTTAATTTTATAATATTAAAAAATAAAAATAAAATACTATTTTATATACTCTTAACATTCAAAATACACACAAAAGTCCAAATCAAATATATCATAGAACTTAGGTCTAAGTTTCAATAATATACAATAATATATATTAACAATAACAACTTTACATTAGAAAAAAAATGACGTCGTATTAAGCATTTTTCATTGACCCACTATAAATGAATATTTTATAGATTTTAGCCAATTTTATCATTTTTTGACCAATAGATCAAATATTAGACTAATTCACTAGTTTTCTAGTCAAACCAACTAGTTCAATTCGATTTTCAAAATTATGATTTTTACTCATTAATTTGTTCATTTAAATGTTCAATTAATTTATAATTATATTTTAAACTATCTAATAACATTATGGTCCACAATTCATTTAGAAATCTAATTTATTTGTGTACTTCAAAATTTTAGGAGATTTAATTATGATTTATATTGTTAAGGCGTGAGTTATCATTTTCTATATTTATATTATTAAGGGTAAGGTTCTCATTTTCCTTATTTAATTAGAAAGGTAACTTTTTTAATCATGTGATTCTATTTTTCTCATGTTATTAGAACTTTGTGTTATAAAAAAGGACAACAATCTTATGTATAATAATCTCATTCTAATCTCTTATAACAAATCACATTTACGACCTCTTTATTAACTTAAGTATCAAAGTTTCTTTGCATCGCCCTTAATCATCATCTTTGGTAAGATGGAGATCATGTGAAAGGAACATGTTTAAAGCACCAAAGTCCACATTGGACTCTAGGTAATAACATTGGTACAATTTGTGGGAAGATGTAAAATTCTTCTCCCACTCTAACATGGCCAGTAATAGAAGGATCATTATCTTGTTAGGTTCAAAACTCTATATGCTTTTAATTCTAACAAACTTTTTGAACCAATTTACAAGTTTTCTAAATAGTTGCTACTAATGAATATATTTTAGAATTATGAAAAGAACAAGATTAGAGAAAAGTTACAATGAATATGTGCGTGAAAGTAAGAAATCTACAATCAAATCTAATCAGAAAGCTTAAAAAGTTAGTCAGAAAACTAGCACAACTACTCGAAAACCAAGTTCTATTGATCAAAAAGTTGACACTCTTGATTAGGAAGGTAAGATGAAGCTTGTCTTGAGAAATAAATCATATCGAAGATCAATTCCTATGAATTTGAATGTCAACTGAACATAACAAGAGATTTTGAAATCCTTTCACCACCAAGAATTTGAAGTTTGGTTAAGTTATGACAAACTTGCTTTAAAAGGGTTCATCCTAATGCATAAGACTCCATTCTAAACAAACCTGCTATTTATTTTGTAGATAATCTCATCATAAGAAGTTTGTTTTGAAATAAAAAGAACCATGAGAAGGAAAACAACCTTCTTAGAAAGCTAGATATTCAATTTGAAATCTAGATATTCATTCAGAAAGCAAGCTAAAAAAGTTGTCTGCATTAGCATCCAAATGATCCTCAACACGCATTAAAAAGCTACTAATCATGGATTAGAAAGTTATATTATCTCATTAGAAAGTTGTTAGAACCAACTTTCTTGAAACCTCACAAATTCAAAATTCCACCTTTTGATTGATGAACAAGTGTTTTAACACTACTAAGGTTATACACTTAATATTCTAGCTCTAGAACACTTACAGAAAAGGCATTAAAAAAAAAGGTGCATCATGACCATCAAAAAGAGAACATGTTCAACATCAAAAAACTATGACATGAATGAACAACACCATGGAACATCTTTATAGCTGGCACTTGGAAAGATTCAAATGAAAGATTAACTTACCTTTATAAATATTACATGTGCGTTACTGAATAGATGAGAGAAGAAATTTAGAGAGAGAAGCTCATGGTAAGTTAATGTTCACCATGTTAACACCTACACCTAGTTACCTTATGTTTTCAATTAAGACATATCCTGCTAGGTGGTGTTCTAGTTCAAAATCAAAAACCTATCCACTTCTTTGCATGATTGTGACCTCTCATTACATTACCTATTCTTTTTACTAAGTTTATTTGGTTTGAATCCTTCCAAAGCTAGAAATGAGTGCTAGTGTTGGTTTAAACGAGTTATGTTGTGAAGCCTACAGAGACTGTGTGAAAAGAATATTGGGTGTTTAAACTAAGAAAGGTTGTGGTAAATTAACACTCTTGTAACCTGAAGAGGTAATGATAATTCTTGAACTAGTTGATTGGTTTTGGTGAAAATCCCACCTGTGTGTGAGGACTAGATGTAGTGCAAGGATTGTTTGGCTAAACTAGAATGAAAATTTTGTGATCTTCTTTGATTCCTTTATTTCTTTACATGTCTAAATTGATTTGGGGATAACATTCATGATACTACATATGCATTTGCCTTTTGAACTTGTATTGTTTTCTACATAATTGTAATCTCACTGAATAACATTTAACAAGCTTTCTTTGATACATATATTTATCGTTGAATAGAGATTATTAATCTTCAATAATTTCTTAAGCACTTGAATCATGGGTGATTTTAGCCATCAATTGCATAATCCCTCAGAAAGCTTGAGTAATAACTTTCTAAAGCTCACCATCTGACTAAAAACTGCTAAAAAAGCCCATAAACCAACTTTCTGAGCATTAAATCTATGATCCACATTTAATTATCTCATTATACAAAATCTTATTCTTTCTTAGCTCAACTAATTTCGATGTTCATTAAATAGCTTTATTCATACATTCTCTCAAAAGTTTGAATTTGCCTCCCCTAATTAGAAATCTAGCATTCTGAACACTCAAACCACTTTTGAAACTACTTTTTAAGAATTGAATTTTGTTTTGAGTACTAAGCTATTTTTCAAAATTTTGCTTCAAATGGTCGTGCCATTGACAAATTTGACTAAGTCTTTTATGAGACTATTTACCTTTTCCTTGAGTCTAATAAATTCAACAAATTGTATAGTCTCAAAAGGGACATCAACTTTACTAAGTATGATTATGAGCAAACCAAACTCAACTTTGATTTTTCACATTCTCACTTTTGAGTCCTTCATTTTCCAAACAATGATTCTTGAATTTTATTTTAAGTTTCATGTACTTATTATGAAGTTTGTGAGAACTCTCGAGAAAAGAGTCATAAGACAATTGAAGATTATTGGGTTAGGAATTTACCTCAAATGCTTCATTGTCCATGTCAGCCATCCGATACATATTGGCTTCTTTTGCAATGTCCTCTTCTTCCTTGGATCTGCTACTCTCAAGATTGTCCTAAGTAGCCACTAGGTCTTTCTTCTTCTTTGAAGTTGGACAATTAGATTCAATCAATCTAGACTTCTTGCACTTGAAGCAGATGATATCAACTTTATCATCCTTGGAGAACTTCTCTTGAACTTCCTATCATTCTTGAAGTGTGGTTGATATTTCCCTTAAGTTTACAATATTTGACAAATTCTCTTGAAGATAAGAAAAACTTCATCTTCATCTTTACATTCTAATTCTTTATCACTCTATTCAAAATCTTCATTCACTTCCTTAATCCTGAAGACTTTGGATGCAAATTCTTTTTTCACTCAAGACTAGCTAGGTTATTTTCTTAGAGTTGTCAGCTTTTAGAGTAACAAATGTATTTTTCTTCACAATATTTCTTTGGTTCAGGTAGAGTTCATGAACCCTAAGGGATCTAAGTAACTTATCAATTTTTAAGGAGTTAAGATCTCAAGTTTCCTGAATTGTTGTAATCTTAAGTTCCTACACCTTAGGAAGATTGTCAAGGTGTTTCATATTAATCTCTTTGATGATGTACTATTTCCCAAGAGCTCTAAGACCATTTAGGATTGTTAGGGATAATTCAAATATTTCATATATGGTTTATCCTTTAATCATCTTGAATAACTCGTACTATCTCAAAAGAAAATTGGTCGTGGTTCACTTCACATTGCTCATGCCCTCATTTGTGAAAGTTAAAGTGTCCCACCTCTCTTTAGTGTACTAGCAACAAAAACTTTGTTGTACCTTTATCTTGATAAGACGCACATGATTAGATATCTAACTTTTGTAATGAGTTACATCTTGTTGAAATTCTTAAGACCATTCAGACTTTGCAAGAGGAACTCTTTAGGTTCCATTTGGAGGTTCAAAATTTCCATTAACTATAACCTGCCAGGGAGTATAATGGGTGGACTTAATGAGTATCTTCATCCTATCCCGCTAGTAATGGTAGTCTTCCCCAGATATAGGTCTTGTGATGGAGACTCCCTCGACAATCAACTCGTTTGTGTGCTCAACTATGACACTTGATGGATCATCTCCTTTAACATGGTGAAAAGTTTAACCTAGAGGTTGAGCTATGATACCAAATTGTAAAGACAAAGAAAACCCAAGAAAAGGGTTGAATTGTATTTTTAAAAAGTTTTCATAAATCTTTTTCAAACATTTTGTTAAACAAGGAATATATAAGCTTCAAAAATGCTAAATTATATAGTTAAACAAAGCAACACAACAAATGATGTATCATCTAACTAATGAAGTTTAGTTTTATAAAAACATTTTAAATTTAAAACTAAAAGCATTTTTGACACAGGGACAACTTCCTTTCTTAATTAGTGCAGTTAAGCAAAAAAGTAAGGGATAAGAGGAAAACACACATTTTTTATCTTGATTCATCTCATAACTTGGGATTAAGTCTAGTCCTTGGTAATAGCCAAGATTTTACTAAAAAACATAGTTTTATAAAAATCATGTTCCTCACTAGAAATAAGTATTATTTTTCTTACTTGTCCTTTTAGGGAATAATCCCAAGTATTCTATCATTTGTCTCTCCACACACAAACTTAATTATTCATTTTATCAAGTTTCTTCAAGTTAAAACAAAGTCAATGTTTTAGAAAATAAAAACCCTAAATTATCATCAATGCAAGCATAGTTACAATAAATGAAATAGTCTCCATAGTCAAGATATTTAAAATGGTTATAGGAAATATTTTTGCAAATGATTGGAATAAATGAACACAATAAATTTCAACTTGGTTAATCTATGCTTGTTGAACTTTGAGGCTTTTATAGGTGTCTTGAAGATAGTCATTGTGAGATTTTTCTTCACTTCACAAATATGAATGTTGAGGTGTATTACATATTGCATTAAATATTTTTTCTATTCTACTAGGAATGATCAAATTAAAGTATGTTTTCTTTTCTCTTTTTGTATTATGATTAGGCAATATGTAGAAGCTTTTATGCGTGTGCAAATGTGTGTAAACTTCTTTGAAAAAATGTCTTGTTTGCTTTCTACTTTTGTGCAATCACTTTCTCCAGGACACAAGAGTTGGTAAAATTTAGACCCTTTATCTCTTCGAATAAGGTTCAATGAAGGTTCTCCAAGCTTCTAAGATACATTTAATGACTTATCTTGGTCCAATTCCTTAAAATCCTCAAAGTTATATTTTCGACAAACCATGCAACACCAAAAACATGAATCAGTCCACACCAAAAAGCATCCCTTATACCATTGTTGAATCATGATGCACCACCACCTAACCGAAAGCACAAATTATTCCCCAACATCAATCATTTGTGTGACTAAATCACCCACAAGACAGACATATCCCATTTTATTTTTCTCACACTTACTCTATATGACATTGAGGATATTTTGGTTCTCATTCTCGTATAAAAAGAAAAACACTATCATTTTCCTCTCATAGAACCCCCCTAATTCTGGAAACAAATAAAAGCAATGACTTTCTTTATTTTTGATCCTTTGTGAACCACTATAAATACACCTCTTTGTCATCATAACTAGCTACCGAAACCTTTACAATGTCCCCCTCTCTAACTAATCAAACAAGCCCATCCATCACCTGGTGCCTCTATTATCACTCTTGTTGAAAGCTTCTAGTCACTGCCATTTCAACAAAATGGAAAACATCATCAAACCCATCATGCCTACAAAGCGTAAGGATTCAACATCATTTTCAAGTTCTCCTCATCCTATCGCACTAGAACCATACTCTTTAAGGAGGCTCAACCACATATTAAATCAACAGTCATCATTAAGACTCACGAGTTTAGATTTTCTTATTATTTAAGATTTTTATTTTATATCCCTATTTCATTATATATCTAAGCATTTATTTTATATTAATATTTAATTTAAGACTTAAACATTTTTTCAAGTAATTCTACAAATATGTCACATTTTTTGTTTAGTCTTTATTAGGGATAACAATCCTACTCAGATTTTATGGGTATTATATTAACCAAAATAACATGTTCAAGCCCAAGGACATGAATACACAAAAAGTGTAGCTAATGAAGACTACAGATAAAGTGCAAAATCATTGATTTTATTACTTAGGTTTTTTTTAGTTATTATTTGTAAATTTAATAAGGATTTGAGATTGATTTCATTAGGATTTATAATTCATTTATTAGGATTTGTTTTAATTTATTTTTAGGATTTGTCTCTTTTATTATGATGAGGATCCTATCATTAGGATTTGCTATTATTAAGATTTGTTTTCTCTTTTTGTCTTTTTCTACATTGATCCTATCATTAGCTTTATGTTTGGCAAAACTAGCTTAAAAGCTAGCTAGAAGTTGAAAGCTAGCTAGTAGTTGAAAGCTATTAGGCTAACTTATTAAATTTTGGGGAAATTATATGTTGAAGTAGCTGATAAAAATAAAATGACAAAAATAGACATGTTTGTGTGATATTTTTATATAAAATCAATTTATTTTATTTATAAAAACATATTTTGGGATATTTATAATTCTAGTATTTTATCTAATTTTAAACTCTTGTAATTTTTTATTTATAGGTCAATTATTTTAATTAAATTTTTTAGTTTCAATTATTATATTTTTTTATATTGTGTATTCTATTATTAATCTTATACTATATCTTAAAATATTTTCAATCAAGTTTAAAATAAAATAAAAATAACATACACTTAAGTAGATGTTATACTTTCATTATGTTAATTAGTGTAATCGTTACAACATCTTCAAGTATGACGTTAAAATAATAGAATAAATAATGTAAATAGTATAGTGGTTAAAAAAATAATATAATAGAAAAAATATTAGAAAAATAAAATAAACCTATCGTCTATCATTATCAATATCTTGAAGTATAATGTTGAAATAGTAAAATAAATATTGTAAATAATATAATATTTAAAATAAATAGTGTAACATAAAGATATCTAAAAAATAATAACAAAAATAAACCAATTATCTATCATTGTCAATATCTTGAAGTATAATGCTAAAATAATAAAATAAATATTATAAATAGTGTAATGGTTAATATTAAACAATGTAATATAAAAAATATCCAAAAAGTAATAGCAAAAATAAAATAAAATAAAATAAACCTATCATCTATTGTTCCACAATAAATAATAAAATCAGTGAAAGGGAATAAATAATAATAAAATCTTACCGTACTTAAAAAAAGATAAAAAAGAAACTTAATAAGTTTTCTAAGGGTAAAAAGGGAGTAAATATAAAAAGTTAGGAACTAGCGTTTTAAAAAACACTACTTAAAGTAGTGTCTTAAAAAACATTACAAACTACCAAAAAAAGCTTGTTTACCAAATACTATTATTGGTCAAACAAGCTTTTTAGCTAATAAAAAAAGCTAGAAGCTATAACTAAAATGTCTTGCCAAACATTATTGATAGGAAGCTATGTAATTCAAAATGATCAAGTTCATGTTGAATTATATGAGTTTATCCATTTGTGAGAGTTTCCCTCTGGTTTTGGAATAAAGAACTAAATATGATAGGCAACTTCTAGTGATCAAAATCTCATGACTTATCACTTACCTTCTCACCTATGTTAGAGCTGGACATATGGACCAAGGCCTATGGGCCACCTGTTTAACCCGTAGCCTACATGGGCTACGATCCTTCAATATGTGGTGCATTTAAGATTGCAAGCTTTATAGCCCGATCTGTTTAGCTCGTGGTTTAAACAGATTTATTTGCGAGTTTGGGGGCAGGTCTGCAGGTTTTTAATATCAATTTTAAAAAAATAAAATATATATTAACTCCTAAGTGACTTAGTCTTGTCTTAGGATTTCTCATACGCCTTTCTCTTAAGTATTGTGCAACTAAAATACAAGACTTTAAATTTTGGTTCGGATGGTTTATTTAACTTGTAAGACTTTAAAATTGTGTTTGGATTGTTTCATATTTGGTTTATTTAGCATGTAAGACTTTGAATGTGCTAGTAAGATTTATTGTATTGGTGTATTTGTTATTTATTTTTATTTTTATTGTTTTTTTTCATTTTTTTAAATTATGTTCATGTTTTAATTCACGGGTCGTGGATTGGCCCGTTAACCTGCGGGTTATGCGATGCGGACACTAGCCTTAAAAATCAATGGGATGGTGTCGGTATGAGTACTATAGTACTCTCCTCACCTTATACCTATGCGCGCATACACACACATATATAAAAATAAATTAATATATAATATTAAAGATAAAATATCTCATATACAATATAATGAAAAGATAAGTTGTAATGAGTATTATAATGTTAAATATCTAGATTTATTTTGACGTATAAACAAAAATAAGAGTTTAATTTATAACATTATTAGTGTAAAACATTTTGCCACATATATCCAATAGAAATTCACCATATTTCCGCATCATATTAATGAATTGGATGATGTGATAAAATAATCAAATTTTATTAGATGTCTATGTAACAAAGTTTTGCACTAACATTGTATATAAATTAAATTTAAAAATTAATTCATTTTCCACTAGAAATATTAAATTATATCAAAATATTATATTCTTTTTCAAATGCATACATTGCTTCTAAAATATTATTACTGGTAGTTATAATAATTATTATTGTTAAAGGTGGTTTTTTTATAATTTAAATTATTTAAATATTATTTGATGTTAACTATGTTAAATGATAGATTGAATGAATTTGACTTTTTATATATTGATAGTGAAATCTTAAAAATACTTAATTATAAAATTTTAATCAATAATTTTGTAGTTGATAAAAAAAAGAATTGAAAAATTATATTAAATATAAATTTCACCTAAAATCTCAAAACTTTTTGCCACAGCTTTGCAGGTAGCAAGTACAGGTACAAATATATAGGTATCTAGCAAATATAGGGGTGTGGATTAAAGTTGCTACATGTACAAGTATAGAGTTGGATACAGGTAATTTTTTTTTTAAATGTGGGAATGGAGATGAGTACTATAGTAATCTAGACCTTATCCATTGTCATCTCTAGTCTTTGTAGATTATTTTCTTTTTATTTTTCATCACTCTAAAGTTTTTTTTGTTTTTGTTTTAGTCTTTAATTATACACTTTGTTTGGTAGAGTAGAAATGATGGGGAAATAAGGAAGAGGGAGAAGAAATGGGTGAGAAATGAAAAAATAAGGTTGTTTGGTTGTGTAGAAATGGGTGGGGAGAGAAATAAAAAGGTGTGAGACCACACTTTTTTATTTCCTTGTGGAAACGAGTGCAAATGGAAAGGAGAAGTATCACTTTCAAAATTGCTATAATCAATTAAAAATTGCGTTAATTAGTTAAAATTTGCTATAATCGATTGTTTGTGCACAAAATCGATCAACAACGATTATTTATTTATTTTTCCTATTTATCTCTTCTCTACTTTTTCCATATTTCTCTTAAACCAATCACTCCTATTTATACTCTATTTCTATCTACTCTATTTTTCTCTTCTCTATTTTCATACACCCTATTTCTCTATTTAAATCAAGGCTTAATTACTAATTTGGTTTCTTAATTTATTTATTTTACTCAATTAGGTGCCTCTATTATTAAAATGTCCAATTAGGTCCCATAATTTTTACAAAAGTTCAATTAGGTCCCATAATTTTCAAAAACACTCCAATGTTGCCCTTTTTGATCCAAAACGACATCGTTTCCATTATTTTTTCCATGTCGTTTAATGTAAAATTGAGTGAAAAATGACGTCGTTTTAGATGAAAAAGAGTAACATTGGACCATTTTTAGAAATTATGGGACATAATTGAACTTTTTTTGAAAATTATGAGACCTAATTAGGCCTTTAAATAATAGAGGGACATAATTGAAGAAAATAAATAAATTAAGGGACCAGATTAGTAATTAATCCTTGAATCAAACACCTTTATTTTCACTCTATTTCTCACTTATTTTCATTCACCTTCCCTATTTTTATCTACCTTATTTCTCACTTATTTCTTTCTTTCCTACCAAATAGACTCGTAATTTTCTCCTTTTCCAAGAGAAATTATTAATACTTCTTCATACTTATACTTTTTTCCCCTCCTTCTATTATTTAAATATAAAAAATTAGGCTAAATTGTACGTTTGGTCTCCCTATAATATTCAATCTACAATTTTTATCCTTTACTTTTTAATTTTGGGATTTTAGTCTCCTAATTTTGTAAAATTCGCAATTTTGGTCCAATCATTAAATGTTAAAATTGTAACGTTAACCATGACGTGGCATTAAGTAGATGATGTGGCAATTAATATTTAATAATATTTTGACTAAATTGTCCTTTTGGTCCCCCTATAATATCAAATATGCGATTTTGGTCATCCAATTTTTTAATTACGCGATTTTAGTCTCCCAATGAAATTTATGAATTAGAAAATTGTAAAAGTAATTAAAGAGAGATTTGAACCCATGACCTTTCCCATCTTTTTCACCACCTAAACCACTAAGTCATTTAACTTGTTTAAATCATAATACAAACACTATATTATATAACAAAAATAGATATAATTTTTTTAAAATACTTATGAAAAGTTAAATCTAGTTTAAAAATAATAAATAATAAATTTATATAACAAACATAAGTATAAAAATTTTAATAAATAAATTACTTAATTTATTATTTAATATATTTTTTTATACAATAAATATAAATACGCAATCACTTTTGTCTTTTATTTCCTTTTTTACCCCATTTTTTCTCATCTTTTTCTACCACATCACTAATATTATATTATTTATTTCAGGGTACAATTATCTTTTTAACAATTAGTGATGTGTTAGAAAAAGATGAGAAGAAAACGGAGTAAAAAAGGAGATGAAAGACAAAAGTGATTATATGTTTATATTTATTGTATGAAAACATATATTAAATAATAAATTATATAATTTATTTATTTAAATTTATATTTATTTTTGTTATATAAATTGATTATTTATTATTTTCAAATAGACATAACATTAAATAAGTATTTTAAAAAAAATTATATTTGTTTTTGTTACATATAATATAGTGTTTATATTATAACTTAAATAAGCTAAATGGCTCAATGGTTTATGTGATAAAAGAGAAGGGAAATGTCATGGGTTTAAATCCCCTTTCAATTATTTTTACCATCTTTTAAATCATAAATTTCGTTGGAGACTAAAATTGCTTAATTAAAAATTAAGAGATCAAAATTGTGGATTGGATATTATAGGGGGAACAAAAGTGCATTTTAGCTTAAATATTGTTAAATACTAATTGTTAGTCATTTACTTAATGGTACATCATGGTTAACTGATGAACATTTAACGATTGAAACAAAATTGTGGATTTTGCAAAATTGGGGAACTAAAATTATGAAATGAAAAATTGAGAGACCGAAATTACAGATTGAATATTATTATAGGGGGACCAAATGTGCAATTTAGTCAAAAAATTAACATTATATATAATGTTGCATATAACTATTTTTATTTTTTATTTTGTCTTCTTATATATATATATATATATATATATATATATATATAATGTTTTTTTTTCATGTCTGCAAATTTTAATTCTCTCTCTCTCTTATTTTCTAGTTATATATATAAAATGTGCCAATATCATTTTTTTTTATTTGAAACTTATTTTTTATCCTACAACAAAACAAACTTTTGAATGCCTTATTAGGGTGACTATTTTGGGTGTGGTTACGGTGACGATAGATTAAACTTTGTTAGGGTGAATATAGAACATGTTTTTCTTTATATGTATTTTGATCTGAAATTTTGATAAGGTTATTTGTTTGAACTAGAACTCAACACGATCAAGACCCAACAATATACAGGATAAGATCAGGTTAATCTTTTTTTTGGTTACCATGTTACTGATGCGAAGTATTCACTAGATTTGTCGATGACTAATCTTGGTTGAGGAACCTAGTTGGCCACTTTTAGTGGGGTTTCTCCTCCCAATCACCTTTTTTTTCATCTATAAGGTTCAAACCCAATATCTTGCTTAAGGGATCCAAACCTAATTCCACTCAGACTAATGACATGTTGGTAGATTAGGTTAATATGATTTATTAACATAATATATCAATTTTAAAATTATGTATAATTTAATCATGGAATAAGAGAATTATAAAACTTAAATTAAGGTATATTTTTTAATATATATTTCAAAATAAATAATATCATTATAAATATAATATCATAATATACAAATATTATCTATTAAATCATAAAATTTTATTATTAATATATAATTATTGAAAAGACTTGTATTTTTAAAAAACCTATAGCATAATGGACTTGATTGAAACAGCTCACAACATAATTCGTCTTCAAAAAGTATTGTGTCTAATTTATAAAGTTCAAACTCATTAAAATCAACTTTAAATTAAACTGAATTAATGGAATGAGATAGGTCATGCATAATAATTTTCTAATTTATTGCCTTCGTTCAATTTTGATTAATATTTTATTAAAAAAATTGTCTCATATTAATTGCATTTTATAATCCTCATGAAACATTAAATATTTTTTATTATATTCTTAATCATATATTATAGAGTATGAAAATAAAAAAGAAGTAAATACATAAAAGAGGATTTAATTAATATAAAGGATAAGATATATATTACGAAATTACATAATAATTTTTAGAAAATCTAAAATATTAGTTATATTTCTTAATTTTTGTACCAAAACCGTATACATCAATTAAAATAAGATGGAAAAAGTAACATAATAATAGAATCCAACAAGAAAGGGTGTGTTTCTAAATTCTAAGGTAAGAGGGACAGGGAGTGGGTGCTAATAGGGCTTAAGCATTAGGGAATGCTAATTATCCGAAGCCTGGAGGTTGTCTCCTTGCAATTTGCTAATGGTGGGGGCTAGAGAAGGGGCTATGAGAAGGCATATGGATAGAGTATTAGACATAGAGAGCTACATTGTCTATTTGTCTAGATCAAAGTGCAAAGGAACCCAATGTGGATATGGTCAATCTCTTCTTTCTAATCTTTTTGTAATCATGAGTACCGATGTTCCGGTCACCATGATCCAAGCCATAATTCATACGCCTACCCTATTAACCTGTTGAAAAATTTCGATGCATACGACTACAACAAAAGGAAAATAATCCCTCCTCTTCTTTTTATGGACAAAACTTTAATTAAAATTATTTTTTTTATAATTCATATAATAAAAGCAAACATTAAAAGTCAGTATTAATCATCAAGAAAATTTTGAATTATAATTAAAAATAATATTAAACATACTTAAAATATTATATTGAAATTTTATCTTTTTTCATTAATTCACTTATGAATGAAAAATTATTCATTTATTTATTTATTTGAGAGTTTAAGATAACAGTAATTATTATCTTTTTAATTATATTATTTATTTATATTTGAAATCTTTTACAATATTTTATTTACATTTCTTAATCTGTATATTATATCCTAAAGTAAAATGATAACAAAAGGAAAAAAATATTATAAGAGTAATATTATAACTTTTTATACTTTTTTTCAATCTTCGTAATATTTTCTAAAACTTGTTAAATAAAAAGGAAATATATTTAATATTTAAAGATTATAAAAAAATTTAATATTTTATTTATTTAATATAAAAAGGAAATAAGGATTAATAAAATGATATGGTAGAAGAAATTGAAATTATTCATATCATAAGGAGGAATGTTGTGACATAAATTTTTAAAGAAAAAGTAATACTTTGATCCTTTAATGCTTTTTTAGTATGGTTATTTTGGTCTTTTTCTTTTTTTGTTTTCGATTTCAATATGTTTCTTTTTGTTAATTGTGACAATTTTTTTACCAAAAAATTGTGATATATATATTTTTTTGTCAATTGTGCTAATATTTATCAATTGTGTTATTTCTTGGTCATCATTAAAATTGATAACTTAATTAAGAGGATCAAATTGAAATAAAAAGTAAATAAAGAACTAAAATGTAACAAAAAATTAGAATAATAGAGCAGTAGTTTTGCCTATTTTAGATATCAATTTTTATCATATGTAACAGTTGATGCATGGGTTAGGAGCATTAAATATATGTTCTTATGATTTTAAATTACATGGAAAGAGTAAGCATTAAATATATAATAAATACATCTTTTACTATTTTTTTATTTTTATTTTCTTAATGAACAGTGATTAGTATTCATCTAATAAATATATTGATAGCATTCATTTATGATAAGATATAAACGAAAAAAAATCTTAATTAACACACACACACACACATTATCTAAATGTAAGATTGCTTTAGTATGACTAGGTGTCTAGTGAGTGTTTGAAATTTAGATAACAAATCTCTTAGACCCATGATGAGATGATGTTAGTGTATGCAATCCTAATCTTGGCACACCATCTTATTCATGAAATGTAAATTCAAGTCAAATGGTTATTGCAATAATACAAATCACATACATTGTGCACTTTGTTGCTTAGCAAACTCAAGAAAGAAAACTGCTATCAAAATGCATGCATAACCATTATACCCATGGATTTTTTTTAGGCAACTTTTTTTCATTATTTTGATAAGATATTCAATATGGACATGACAAAGATGATATTTCAACTTACTCAAGGCAACAAATTAAATGTTTTTAACATGGAAGGAATTTGTACCTTATGTTGGAAATAGGCATACATTCTACACTCACTTCAATTATTAGATTGTAATTCTTAAATCAAAAAAGTGTAGAGTGTAAGCTACCTCAAAAGTGCATCTTTTTGAAGCTATGGAGGAACAAGAGTATTACAAAATGGCACTCTTTGTGTCTTTTTGTTTCTCAAATTCTGTATTTTAGCATTGGGCCCTGATAGTGTTTCTGGCCCAATGTTGCTTCAACATGACCCTTCAAACGCCCTTAAACACTAGGCGTGGTGTTTTATGCAAAGCTTATTTGAATGTTGAAGCGACATTTTTCTCCTCATTGGGTGAATTAAGGGTGTGTTTGGTAAAAAGAAAAGAAATAGGTAAGAAATAGAATGGATTGAAACAGAGAACAGAAAAATAGATAAATAGAAATAGATGAAAAATAATATGAAAATAGAGGTGTTTGGTTTAAGAAAAATATGTGATAAATAGGTGATAAATAGGAAAGAGAAAAATAAAAAAATAAAATATAATTAAAATTTTAAATTAATATTATATTTTTAAATTAAATAATCAATTAAGAAAATCTAATAGTCAACTATCACAATCTAATATTCAACTATCATATTCAATATAAAGGCAAAAAAGACATGATAGTCGACTATTAGAATAGATAGTTGACTAATACAACATGAGCATTCATATTTCTTTGCAATTTCTCGCTTCATATGCATGGAAATATATATTGATGGAACCCACCACCTTTTAATTTCTCACCTCTCTATTTTCACTCTACCAAACAGCCCAAAATATTTCCTATTTACCCATTTCCATCATCTCTTTCCTATTTCTTATCCATTTTTACATCCCCAAACAAACTGTGAGTGTCAAGTAGCAAGATTGAAAAAAAAGACCTTCTCTATTAATATCGCCTAACAATACAAACTATTACTTGACGCTCCTTATGTGAGAACTATTCACATTGAACATAACTCATTTATTTACTTAATTAATAATAAGAGTAAAATTTTTCTCCGCTATTAATAATATAAAATTTGTGATTTTAACAAAATTTGGAAATGGTGTAAAAAAAAAAAGATCAGTATATATTCATCATAGAATTGTACATTATGATTTCATAATCAGAAAAATAACTAAAATATAGGGAGATCAAAATATACATCAAAATAGTTACTACTTATTTCCAATACATAAAAAAAAATCCTAGTTTGAGCAGTGTCTGTCTATCCTATCCCATAAAATAATAAGCCATCAAACTATGCTTATAGGTCCTCATTAATAGCCGGGTTTTCATTAACCGCAATCAATCATGCATAAAAGAAAAAGTAATGAAGTGATGTGATTTGTTCTAATATCACTTTTACATGTATGGTAGGAATTCTACCACACAATGCATATAAAACATAGTTGACAATAAAAGGGAACCTACAGTTTATTCTATGTTATATTATCCTTGACTCGGTTTGGATCCATACTTTCTATTAGTAGGTAATAGTTCTTAACAAAACCTGGGAAGCGACTGGGAGTACATATACCTCTCTCAACATCATCTCATGGTACAATCCTCATCATCATTGAGGAACAAAATAATAATTTAGGATCTCCATTTATAAAGGTATATTCTTACCAATCCTGGTGATACTAAACAGTTGTCAGGGTTATCAAGTTGGTTAAATGATTATCCCGGATCAAGAGCGCGACCTTGGCCATTAGGACGCTCACCACTCTATACCATACCCTTTAGACCTAACCATGGGTCCTGCCTTTCATCTCGCAGTGTACCAAAATGTAACTTTTCTAGTAGGGTGCCATACCACTGCATGTCACTTACTTTACATTACTCACTAATTTATCACTTCCTAACTTCTCAAACAGAGGTTTCCCTAGTCTCATTTAATTTGAGAACCAGTACAATCAATATTTTCGCCTTATATTGCAGAAATTACACAATACCATAATCACATAAAATTTTAGCATAACAACGATATAATAATTATAATTTAATTACTAAAATTTTGGTAGAATAACAACTAAATAAATACATTTTAATTTTCTAAATTTGAGCAGAGTAACAGCTTAGCAAGGGCATCTTAATTTTTTAAAATTGAGTAGAGAAATAGCTTAACAAGTATAATTTAATAATTTAAATTTGAGCATAATAACAACTTAGTAATTGTAATTTAGTAATTTAAATTTGAACAAAGTAATAACTTAGCAATTATAATTTAATGATCAAAATTTGGCCAGAGTAATAACTTAGCAAAAATTAAAGTTTAACATCAAACAATATAACAATAATAATAATAATAATAATAATAATAATAATAATAATAAAACTTAAGCCTAAACGGGTTTAGGGGAAAACCTTTCCTACCAACATATAAAGTAACAATAATTAAGAATAAACCCCACTCCCCCCATTACCTCTAAGGTGGTTGATGAAAAGGATGGAGTTGTTGGTGCAAAGCTCCAAGAAAGAGAATTTTTACTAGTTAATGAAAACTAGTAAAATTTAAGCAAAATAAGAGAAAAAAAAGAAAATTTTAGAAAGAGAAGCTCTCTAGCTTATGAAGGAGAAGAATGGTGAAAATATTGTCCAAAGTCATGCCTATTTATAGAGAAAAAATGAGATTAGGTGTCCACTTTGATGACATAAGCCATTATGTCATAAATCTCATTTTTGGTTTATTTTTAATTCAATTAAGGGACAAATATGCAAAACTAGGGACACATATCAATTTTAGGTGGTGAATCATCCCCTTGTAGTTTGAATATGTGCTGGGTGAGTTGTCCTAAAGCTCCCAATACAAATTTTAACGGTAATTGATTAGCCGGTATCGATAAAATCGCCTAAATTTTGAAAAAATAGCTTTTAATATCAAAAAAATGAAATTAAATGAAAAAATGGAAAATAAATTATTTTTCATCAAAAATAAATTTCTAATAATTAATTTTATTTTTTATTAATTTATTTCAAATTTTATATATTTGTTTTGTATTTTTAAGCTAAAAATTAATAATAAATCCATTTTAATTCAATAAATACCAAAATTTTTATGAAAATTATAGAATTAAATATTTCACCTATAAATAAACTGAAATTACCATTTTTACCATTTTTGGATGTCAAACTAATACCGACTAGCTTATCGGACACTTAGAGGCATTTTGATCATTTTATACTGGAATTCCAAAAAATTTCCAAAATTATATTTTAATATATATGACATGATTCCAAGCTCAAATTGACATTTTAATGTCAATTGAATCTTTTTCTCATGTCAACCCTTAATGTTGAGAAATAAGGACAAAATCATCATTTTCTAATTTTTTCGAGCTCTAGCTCCAAAAAATCATTAAAAATCACGATTAAATAGCTCCTGAAATTCTGAGCATAATGATGGGGGATCAAAAATTTGAAATTCTCTCTTGATTTTTTAGAATTAAATAGTGAAATATTAGAATATAGTTGAAAAACTGAAATAAGAGTGTTACATTTTTCACTATTTTTCTTTTATGTAAAATTTTTATAATTAAAATATACCTAGTATAAAATTTTCAAAATACTTTGAAGTCAAAAAGTCTTTGGTTTGCTCCAGTAGTCAATTAGCAGTATTTTGGTTATTTCACAAAAACTATCTTAATAAATTCTCGAAAAATTTCTAAAATTATTATTAATTATTCCAAGCCTATAAATGACTTAAAAATAAATTTTAGACACTTCTAATTATTTTTATCTATTTTCTCAATTATTCAGTCCTTTTAGGGGCAAAATAGTCATTTTACCCTTTTCCAAACTCTATTTCCCAAAAATTGTTAAAAATCTAAACTGAGTACTATTCACTAATACGAGCGTAATCATAGGGATCAAATTTTTGAGATTTCTTTTCGTTTCTTCAGAAATAAATATGGAATAATTAGAAAAATAATTTGATTGGAAAAAAAAAATAAGGGTGTTACACCTTACACTTTGGTTTATGAAAGAAAGAAAGAGGAAAGAAAGCGAGAAGAAGAGAAAAAGAATAGAAAGTGAGATGATTATTTAATTGTTAGGTATGAGAGAAAAAACAAGAAAAGAATGAGAGGAAAGCAAGAAATATATTTATCAAATGACATAAATACTCTTAAGTAAAAAGAGATATAATAAAGGGAATAAAAATATAAAAATAAATACTACATCAAAATTTAAGATAAATTTAAAATATTTATTTTATCTAGTAAATAAAAAAATAAATATGTACAAAAAATAAATTTATTTTTATTTATTTATAGTGAATGTCTATACTATATAATAAAAAAGAAAAAAATAAGTTATTAACAGGAAAAATAAAAAAAAACTCAACGTAGATGTAAAGATAAAATTAAAATATTAATAAATTAAAAATTATTTATTTTTCTTTGAAATAAAAATAATAATTTTATTTATATTTATTGTTATTATAAAGGGTATAATAGTAATTTTATTAATTTTAAACCTTTAATAATTGCTTTCTTCTCAAATTGGAGAGAAAGAATTTCGTTGTGGGACCTACACCATTTTTTCTTTCATCTTTTATTTTCATCCCTTCCAAAAGGAGAAGGCAGGAAAGTTTTTTTGATAAATGTGCTTTCTCTTCCCCTTTTTTCTTTCTCCTTCTTTTCTTTTCTTCCAAACAAAGGGTTAGAAATTATAACGTTCCGTTGATGTTCCATACATTTAATGTAAATCGCAAAAAATTCAATTTTAAAAAAGACATTTTATTACTTTGATTGTGAAAATGCGAGAATTTTTTTTCATGCTTCAAAGTTGACATTCTCATACATCAATAATTATAAAATCAAATAATTAAACAAGAATAATTACTGAATGGTTTAATTGCTTATTGAGTCTCTATACTTGCACTATTTTTATGTTTTGGTCCCTATACTTAAAAATTATCTGTTTTAGTCCTTATACATGCACTTTTGATATTGTTTTGGTCCTTACCATCAAGTGTGTCTTAACTTCATCAGGTAAAACTTTCACAAATAAAAATAGGCAGTGTAAAACCACCACAAATTTTTTGACAGTGTAAAATCGCCACAAATTTTATGCGATTTTTGATTTTATGAGACCAATTTGGGGTGGTTTAAAAATTGTAAGAAAATTTATGGCAGCTTTGCACCTCCATTTTTCATTTTGTGACAGTTTTATCTAACGGAGTTAAGGCATACTTGATGGTAGGGATCAAAACGATATCAAAAGTACATGTATAGGAACTAAAATGGATAATTTCTAAATATAGGGACCAAAACGTAAAAATGGTGTAAGTATAGGAACCAAATGAGTAATTAAACCTTACTAAATAATACATCATGCGTACTAAAAATAAAATAGAGTGTTATGTCTCCTGACACTACAGAATTGAAGCTAGAATCACTAGGATCAAAATACTAATGTATGTCAAAATAGTAAATACATTGTAGTGGAAAAAGTCATAAAAATAAAGATACATCTAACATGGGGACGGAGAATAAACCTATTATGACAAAAGCATCTCTTTAGCTGGTCACCTACTAACACACTAAGTATGACACCACATAATACCAAAGTTCGTATCATAGCACCGCCCTTGAGAGTTGGTGTCTCACACTTTACGACACTTCACTAGGTGACACTTCACTCAGCTTTCTCATTGGTTAGAACCCTCCACCGGCTATAACCCTCCGTAGGTAGCCTTTTCCGAGACACTGACAACCAGCTCTGATACCAATTTGTAACTCTTAGCCACTTTCAAGATCAACAATTATCCCCACAAACCAACATAAGACTTTTCAGCGTGTTTTATCCTTATTCACATGCTTCCTAGGAAACTTTCCAAGAGGTCACCTATCCCAGAATTGCTCCAAGTCAAGCACGCTTAACTATGGAGTTCTTAAGTGATAGGCTACCGAAATGTCAATGTATCTTGTTGGTATAGGTAGCACTTATTAATTCCTTTAAGCTATCATCAACTGTAAAGTCCCACACCTACATAGCCTCTTGATCCCTCTTATTACGGTGTGTATTCGATTCATTCAGGTGTCCCTCCCACTAGAAGCCTGCTAAGAGCCACTCCTTGTACGTGCCTCATCTCTTTTGCACCCGCGATCACTCTTCGCCTTAGGTAGTGCCCGGGATGTTACATGGAACCTTTGGATTGGTTATTAAAAGTAGAAATTTTTTTTCTCTTTTATCAAGTTCCATTAGAACATCGCTTGTCTATGGTTGCTTTTTATATAAAGGTAGAGGCTCTGAGTTAGTTTAAATGGATGTTTCAAAATAACCAACTTACTGATTGGTCATTGTTTACTTGTGCCTTTGAACTCTGCTTTGGGCCATCTTCATATGAGAATCATCAGGCGAAACTGTTTAAGCTTCGCAAACAGAGGACTATTTCTGATTATTAGGCTTAATTTGAGAAAATTTGTAATAGAGTCTATGGCTTATCACCTAATGTAATCCTTTACTTTTTTTTATATCTCCAGGCTCATTATAGAAATATGGAGGGAATTTGCTATTTGACACCCCTATTCCATCTCCCAAGCCACTTGCCTTGCCAAATTGGTTGAGGCTAAAATTAAAGATTCCAAACCTAAATATTCCAAACCCTTTACCCCCTCCTCTTCTACAAACCTACATCCATTAACCTTCTCCCTTCCCCTACACCAAACCCTCTTAGCCTAAACACCACCCTACCCATCAAACGTCTCACTACAGCCCAATTACAAGAAAAGAGAGCTCAAGGTCTCGATTATAAATACGATGAAAAGTTCCTTCTAGGCCACAAATGCCCAGCCAACAAATTTCTGTTACTTTTCATGGATGATGAAGATGCCTCATCTGAGGTGTCTAATTCCCCATCTGATCTAGACCCTCGTTTTGATTTAGATACACTCCATTTTCAACTATCTCCATAAGCACTGACCGGACAACCTTATCCTAAGACGCTTAAGTTTCATGGCCTCATTCTTGGCCTACCCGTGACTGTTTTATTAGACACAGGCAATTCACATAATATCCTTCAACCTCGCATTGCTGCACATCTCCGCCTACCAACCACCACTATTCCCGAATTCTCAGTTATGGTGGGTAATGGAGCATATATTCACTGCATTGGTTTATGTCTTCAAGTTCCCCTTACTTTGTAGGGCCACCCCTTTTACATTCCATTTTATTTATTACCTATTAAAGGTGCAAATGTAGTACTTGGCATGGAATGGCTTCTTACTCTCGATCCTATTTTAGCTAATTTTGTTGTTCCTAGTATTTCCTTCAACTATCTTAATTCCTCTTTTATTTTGCATGGCACCACCAAGCATCTTCCAACCTCTACCATATACCAACAACTTTGCTCCCTCCACCATAACCAATCCATTTCCTCTTTACATTTGGTCACTTTCCACCAATTGGAGGGCTCTACTCCTTCTTTTCCCTACATTTTAGCCCTCACTTTCGTTCCATCCTTTCATACACTACCTCTAGAAGTTCAAACCTTACTCCTTTCCTACCCCTCCATTTTTCAAACCTCACATGGCCTTCCTCCTAAACGTCCCCATGACCACCACATTCCCTTGCTACTTAATACAGCCTTTGTTGATGTTAAGCCTTATAGATATCCCCATTCTCAAAAGGATGCTATGAGCAACATTATTCAAGACATGCTTTCTGAGGGGATCATTGTACCTCGTACTAGCCCATATTCCTCCCTTGTTCTCCTAGTGAGAAAAAAAGATGGTACATGGACGTTTTGTGTTGATTACCATTCACTTAATACAGTTACTATTAAAGACAATTTTCCTGTCCCTACTATTGATGAATTGCTTGACAAATTGGGGTCTGCTACAGTTTTTACCAAGATTGATCTTCGATTCGGATATCACCAGAGTTGTTCCCCAAGACATTCATAAGATTGCCTTTTGCATTATTGATGGGCACTATGAATTCCTTGTGATGCCTTTTGGGCTCACTAATGCCCCTTCTACTTTTCAATCACCTACGAACGACCTACTTCGTCCTTGCTTAAGGCAGTTTGTCCTAGTTTTCTTTGATGACATTTTAATTTATAGCTGTTCATTCTTAGATCATTTGGTTCATTTATGTTCTGTTTTTGAACTACTTAACACTCATAATTTTTTTTGCAAAATTTTCTAAGAGTGTTTTTGCTAAGGATATTGTTACCTATTTGGGTCATGTTATTTCTGCCTATGGTGGGGGCTCCTGATCTTGACAAGGTTACTGCAATTTTGGATTGGCCATTGCTTTGTTCACTCATGACATTCAGAGGGTTCTTAGGCCTCACCGATTTTTACCTCTGATTCATACAACACTACACCATTGTCGCTGCTCCATTCATCGATTTGTTACATTCCACTAACTTTTCTCGGAGTACAGAGGCCTTTACACAATTAAAAAAATAAATTACAACTATTCTAGTGCTTGCTCTCCCAAACTTCTCAAAACTTTTCGTGGTGGAAACTAATGCATCCTTAGTTGTAGTTAGTGTTATTTTATCCTAAGATGGCGACCCACTTGCTTTCTATAGTTGAAAGATGTGTTCACAAATGCAAGCCTCTTCCATCCTATATGCGAGAACTCTTTGCTGTGACAAAAGCCATAAAAAAATGGCGTCAATATTTGATAGGCAGATAGTTTTACATATACACCAATCAAAGTAGTTTAATAACACTTCTCTCCCAGACCGTTTAAGCACTAAAACAACAAAAATGGGCCAGCAAGATACAGGGGTACATTTTTTAGATTCAGTACTAACCTAGCAAGGCAAATACAGTGGCTAATGCACTCTTTCGCAGCTTCACAGACAACACCGTGTTCCTTGCGGTCAATTCCTCACCAGTTCCTGGAAGATACAAAGATAACACAAGAAGGGGGGGGGGGTTGAATTGTGTTATAGCAAGTTTTCACAAAACCTTTTTCGAGATGTATTGTCTGAAGGGTATGACCAAAGAAGTTTGCAAAGAGGTTTTAAAAGATAGACGAATATTGAAACTAAGCAAAGCAAACTGAAAGGCACACAAGATTTATACTGGTTCGTTTCACCTCAGAGACTACGTCCAGTTCTTGGCTACAACCAGGTTCCACTAACTTTTCAAGTTACAAGTATTCTTTCCACAAGCCTCTTCAGGCTCAACCCAAGTAGTCTTTTACTTGCCGCTCCAAGCAAACACCCATGTATTCTTTGAATCAAAGCCTCTTCAGGCTTCCACCAATTTCATTAAGAAAAAGGTTTACGTGTAAGTTCCCTCACTGGGTTTAACGTCTTAACAGACGAATATACAATGAAGTACAAAAATAATTTTATAATCAGAATATACAAGAGCTTTTTCTTTTCTTAAAGAAGTTATTTTTCAGAATCAGCAGTGGCTATGACAACAATAGCTATTCGAAAGAGGTATCTTCTATTTATAGGCTTCTCCAAAAGTATTTGTTGAGTGTTTTGCAGAAGACGACCTTCGTCTGATAAAGAGAGTTGTTGGAGTATTAAATGCAACATTTAATGCCTTTCACCAACTTGTCATATGATAAGATAAAGTAGTCTGCTTATCTTTTCTATTCTTATACTCAATCTTGTAGCAGTTATCATGTCTACTTTCCCGTTCTGACATTCGCATACATATTCCTTCTTTTTCGCTGACTTTCCTCAAGAATAGGTATATAGGCTTTATGAGTTTTGAAGTAGTTTACACTTTGATTGATGTGCAAATCATTTTAAAACATTGATATCGTCTGAAGAAATTGTTACTTACTAATTTGTTCGAATCAAAGAATAAATACGATATACTTTTAAAAACATCAGACGGTTGCTTGCGAATGAATGAACAGACGATTAAGTAGAGACATATATTTTAACTGTTTGTTATTATCAAAATATTTGAGGGTTACAAATTCATCCTTTTTCCTAATAGTTCCAACCATTGTTTCCACCCCTCGGTACTTTTATGCTCAAATCAAGACAGAAAAAAATTTATACAGGATTGCACTACCAATTGTAACGCTGAGTTTTCTTAATGTATGATTTAGTGGTTTAATAACAAAGAGTGGAAATATAATATGAGATATTGGTGATTAAAATGAATAAATAAGTTGTTGTTGTTGTTGTATGAGTGTTGTTTTATGTTGGTTGTTTTGGAATTGTTGTCTGAATTTAGGGGACTAAGGAAAATGTTGTTCTTAAGCCAAAGTGAGAGTGTTCATTATATGCATATGGGTTGTTGAGGGAAACATCAGTATTGAGCCAGTTGTGAGGCTTGGAGAGTGAGTAGGCTTTAGTGGTCCCGAAGCCCTTGTGAGGCCCATGGAAGGTTTATAAGTCATTAAACCCATTCTCCTTCATTTCTTTTCCCTCACTCTCTCTCAAACCTTCCCTTTTCTCTCAATCTCTATCAAAAACCACCAAGAGTGTAGTAAGATTTCAAGCCTTAATCTCGTGCTCTTGTGTTGAGGAGGACGGATTTCCTAAAGAATTGGCTCAAGAGCTTGTTTTCCACATTCTGCTCCTTCCTCCAAATTTTGAATTTGGAACTCTTAGAGGTAAGGGAAGCTTACACTTGTTGAATATAGGTTGTGTGGACATAGTAATATGTGTATGTTGTTGTGGTTCGAGTTAGAAAGCATGATTTGGTTGAGTTTTGTGGAAATGTTATTAGAAATGGGTTTTCTTGATTTTGTGGTTGATTCTGTTGCAATGTTGTATGGATTGTTAAACGTGTTGAGTATGTTGTTGTGGATTGTTGTGTGGTTGTATTCGACCTCTGTGGAGTTGATTTAGGGTATGAGTGAGTAAAAAGTTTACATTTTAGGGTTTCTTAATGAGAGTTTCTGCTACTATCATTTGATAGTCACTGAGTGATTGTGGCTCTCGCTGAGCGAGAATGCCCTGGGGTGGAGTGAGGCTTTCAGGTTGGGGAATCGCTGAGTGATTGTTTGTGTTGCTAAGTGAGTGTTCTTGAGTTGTAGGGAGTGACTGAAGGAAAGAGCAGACTCGCTGAGCAATGGTCAATTTGCTGAGTGAGTGATCATGAGAATTTTGAAAATTTTCTAGAACGTGGCTCGTTGAGCGAATGCGACGTTTGCTGAGCAAATTGGGGCCTTGGAATATTATTACTCTTTGTTGCAAGAGCTTCGCTGGGTGAACAACATGTTCGTTGAGCAAGGAGTGGGTGCAAGTTTTGGCTATTCTTTGGAATGGCTATTCGCTGAGTGAGTGGGTGATTTGTTGAGTGAAATGTTGTTAATAGAGGTTTAAGGAAAGTCCCTAGAACAAATTCACTAAGCGACTCTAGTTGTCACTGAGCGAGTGACTCTGATTCGTTGAGCGAGACTCGTGGTCGTTGAGTGAAAAGCCTTTGCAGGGAAAGTTGGTCTCTTTATAAGGAAGGTTTTCATTGAGCAAGCATGTGTTCGCTGAGCAAATGTAATGTTCTGTTGTTGATAAATGTTGAGAATGTAGTTATGTGAAACATAGTTGAGAAGGACTCCTAGTGTGAGTCTAAGGTTAAGAATGTGGGAAGAGTGGCAGGTTGCTTGGATCGGACCTCTACTGGTCGTACGTGTTGTTGCTTAGGCTTTACCCATGGGATGTGGGCTGCTTGGATAGGGCCCTAAAGTGGCAGGTTGCTTGGATAAGACTTCCACTGGTTGTGAATGGAATTGTTATGTATATTTCTCACGAGGTATAGGCTATTTAGATAGGGCTTTACCTAGTGACCATGCTTGAGGCTGGATTGGGCCTACATGGTGTTGGTAGTGGTTGTGGACCACGTGTGGTGCTGGTTGGGCTTACGTGGCGTTGTGTTGTTGTTGTTGTGTTGCTACACACACACACACACACACACACATATACGTTGATTTGTTGTTGTTGAGTGGGTGTGATGTTGTGATACATGTATTTCATACATATGTTGTTGGCTGAGGCTGTGTGATGGGCCTTATGTCGTAGTGCGGGCAGGCACGTAAGTTGGATGGTTAATAAGAGTTGCGACTTAGACAGGCCTCTAACCTAATGCTTGGATAAAACATGGGGTCGTAAAGATGGGCTTTTGGGGATGAGTGGATGGGTGATTCCACAGGGGGCCAAGGCAGTGCAGGCCTTGAGTCATAGTGAGCCACCCACATACATTTATCCCGACACACCACTAAGCTAATCCGTAGATCAGGGTTTTGGAAACTGAATAATGCTTGGATAGGCCATGGTAGGGGGTGAGACCTGGCTGATTGCTCGAGATGTTGTGAATCTCTCGAGAGTCGTGTCATCATGTATTGACATAATTGTTGTAATGTGGGGATTTTGAGTTGAGAATCCCTTGCTGTATAAGTGTATGTCGTATATACATATGTGTGGATGTTGAGAATTCTTGATATATATAACAGTGTACTGTATGTTTGTGATTGAATGCAGTTGATGAATTTCCTCGACATATGATATATCGTTGTTTTTGTAAGCTTACCCTCGCCTTGTTTTGTTGTTGCTGGATGTCTTGTTCCTTTTGTTGTGTCAGTATGATTGTGATGATCACGTCCTATGATGTGAGAGTAGATGGCGATGCTATAGTGGACCTAGCTTCTCAAAGTCGAGGATAGAGCTGCAAGCTAATGCATGCTTTGTGGGGCCTAGCTTTTGTCCCTTTTGTTGTGCTTTTAGTTCCATTCTTTTGATGGGGTTGTATAGTGTGACTAGTTATAGGGAGTGCGTTTTGTATCCCTTTGCCCCTTGTTGTTGATGGATTTATATATTGATTATTTTGATATGGCCAGGTGTTATCCCCCATTCTTTTCATTTGTATAAGTTGTAAAAACATGGTATGTATGGTACAGGAGAGATGGAATTACCTCTTAAGTTGCATGTATTTCTTTTATGTGGAAAAGTAGATTATATCTATGCTTATATGAGTCAGCAGAGTTGAGTGTTGTTGTTGAGTAACGACGGTGGGGTCGTTAGACCAATCCTTCCATGTAAGAAGTTTTTCACGTTCACCAGGGACTGATGTATTTCAAAGACCGTTTATATGTCCCTGATCTCTAAGGTCTGCCCTACTCTCATCTTACTGAGTATCATTCTACGGTGCTCTCAGGTCATTCTGGGCTAAAGCCAACATTGGCTCGCTTATGACATCTTTTTATTGACCTGGCCATTATACTGATGCCAAGATGTTCACCCAATAATGCTCTATTTGCCAATATAATAAGTACCTGCCACAAAAAAAGAATAGTTTACTACAACCATTACTAACCTCCACCCAAGTTTGGGAAGAACTCACTATGGATTTCGTGACTCACCTTCCTTCTTCATATATGGTCATACTGTCATCTGGGTTATATGTGATCGTTTATCCAAGTATATGCACTTTTTGGCTCTACCAACAAGGTTCTCCACTTTCAACGTTGCCACCAGATTTTCTGTAGAGATTTGTAGACTCCATGGAATTCCCAAATCCATTACTTCAAACTGGGATCCTGTATTCTTGAGCAACTTTTGGCCTGACCTGTTCAAATCACAAGGCACATCTTTAAAATTCAGCGTGACTTACCATCCAGAAACTGATGGTCAAACTAAAGTCATAAATAGATCTCTAGAAGCATACCTTTGTTGTTTTGCAAGTGACCATCCCAGCCTCTAGTATAAGTACCTCCATCTCGCTAAGTATTGGTACAATACTTTGTTTGACTCAACCATTATGATTTCTCCATTCCAAGTCCTTTATGGTCATTTTCTTCCTTACCTTCTGGGTTATATCCCTAGGATTGCCACTATGAGCTCGTTGGACTCCACCTTGCAACAACAACAAAAAATATTACAGACATTAAAAATTAACTTTCACCTCACCAGGCAAAGCATGATCGCCCAAGCAAATAAGAAAAGAAGGGAATGTGTTTTTGAATATGGGGATTGGGTTTTACTATGCCTTCATCCATACCAACAACCAATTGTAGCCCATCGCTCCTCACATAAACTCGCAAAATGCTTTTTTGGGCCATTCCCAAGTACCCGTCGCATTGGGCCCATCGCCTATAAACTGCATTTACCACTTGGTTCCTGCATCCACCCTGTGGTGCATGTGTCACTCTTGTGACCTTACTGCGATCCCACTCTGTCATCGCAGTTCACCCCACTCCCTCCTTTCCTTGGCGAAAACGCTCTTGAGAACTCTGTTTTATGTTAACCTCACTTGCCCACTTCACAAGCGGGAGTACTTTCCCCATCTAGCATAACTAATACCACTCAACCCACTACCCCTTTCTCTCCATAAACCTCAAATACATTACCACCATCCAACCACACTAACACCTCAAAAGCCCCAAACACTTAATCTCAACCGTCCAATTCTCTACCTACTTTAATTAACCCACTTACTCTACCACGTGACCCAACATGCATTGCCCCACCCAAGCCTAATACATCCCATCCTTACCTAAAGTTTGACTCATTGCTTCCCAATATCCCTTTGAGTAGATCGGCCCTTGCCCACACAGCTAGCAAACCAACAACTTTAAAGACCCCTTACCAACCTTCTGATCCCTAATAGCTCTCCCTCAAACAATCCTAACCGCCCAAACCAAACACAACCCACCTATCTATACACAGATCCCATAATACCACCTTTTCTAATTTTCCTCTGCTTAATCCTAACCTTTTACCTTCCACCTTATCTCAACCATTCACTTCATATAACACCTAACCCACCAATTCTAACCTAAACCTTGTGGACAAGGTTTTGTTAGAAGGGGAAGGTAGTGTTAGTGGGCTAGGTTAGCCTAATGAGGAATGGGCTATTGGTCCAGGAGGACAATTCAAAAACCAGCTTGGTTAAAAGATTTTTATTAGAAGTTTGGATTTAGTCTAAGTTCCATTTCATGTTATTAGTTTCTTTTCCTTAAAGTTCAGTTATGGGCCTTTTAGGTGGGCTTTTAAAAAATTGTAGTGCTATTGTTTAGGGCAAGAATAGTACAAATGTTTGTATGGTGACTATTGACTAGAGGAGACATACTATTCTATTGCCTTGTTAAATTTTCTTTAGCTGCATTTCTTACATTTTGTGAACCCTTAACCCTAGTCATTGGTGACTGCCTAACAATTTGTGAAGATGAGGAGGACGTTTTGGTGCTTATAAGGAAATTATAATGTGAAATAAGTTTGCCTTTGTAAGGATGATGGTGTCGTAGATTAAGAGGATTCATAGGGAGTTATGAAAGAAAGGACTCTAAGTGTGTGTATGTAACACCCATTTAATTTTAAATATAATTCATATTAATTTAGTTATTAAGTTTAAGTAAATAAAAATGTGTGTAAAATTTTTCCAGTTTTAAAAGAAATTCCAAACTTAACAAAATTTGGAAATGGTAATAAAATATGAAAGATATATACATATATTTCATAAAACTGTACATCATGGTTTGAGTAATACATAACAGTCAGAAACAAAAGTACATCGAAATACATATACTACGTAGCCCACTATATACATCAAAAGAGATCCTATACAGAGCAGTATTTATCTACCCTATCCCTTATACAAAAAGAAAATACTATAGGTCTTCAGGTCCTCCCTCGTTGAGATGTTCTCTATCTCGTACTCAGCATCATGGAGCGTTAATGTCGTCTTCAATAATCACGACCAATCATACACAAAAGAAAATAATGGAGTGAGGTGTTTTGTTCTAAAATCACTTTTACATGTGCGGTAGGAAATCTACCATAAAACAAAAACACAACTAACAACACAAGAGATCCTAAGATTCATTCTAAGTTGTATCCGACTACCCTTGACTAGGTATGGATCCATACTTCCCATTAGTGGGTAATAGTTCTCAACAGAACCTGGGAAGTGACTAGGAATACATATACCTCTCTCAACACCATCACATGGTATAGTCCTCGTCATCATTGAGGAACAAAATAATAATAATAAAACTTAAGCCTAAACGGGTTTAGGGGAAAACCCTTCCTACCAACATGCAAAGTGACAGTAATTTAGAACCAACCCCACTCCCCCCATTACCTCTAAGATAGTTGATGAAGAGGATGGAATTGTTGGTGCTAAGCTTCTAGGAGGAGAAATTCTACTAATTGAAAACTAGCAAAATTTTAACATAAAAACTAGACAAAAAAATATTTTAGAGAGAGAAAACTTTAGAAAGAGAAGCTCTTTAGCTTGGGAGAGGAAAGGATGAGTGAAAATCTGAAAACTTTGAAGCCTATTTATAGAAGGAGGGGGGTTAGGTGTCCAAATATTTACATCATCCATTATGTCACCATTATGTCATAAATCCAAATTTTATTTATTTTTAATCCAATTTAGGGACACATATCTCAAATAGGTGGTGAATCACCTATTTTAGGGTTGGGGATGTGCTCCACCAACTGTCCCAAGCCTCCATGTGTCAAATTTTATCTGTAGGTGAATTAACCGGTACCGACAAAAACGCTTAAATTTGAAAAATTTAGCTTTTAATATCAAAATAATGTATTTTAATGCAAAACTGGATAAATACATTAATTTTCATCAAAAATAAATTTCTAATAATAAATTTTAATTTTTATTAATTTATTTCAAATTATATGTTTTTATTTTGTATTTTTAAGCTAGAAAATTCATAGAAAATCCATTTTTATTCAATAAATACCAAAATTTGTATGAAAATTCTAAAATTAAATAATTTACCCATAATTAAACTAAAATTACTATTTCCACCCTTTTTGAATGTCAAACCAGTACTGGCTGGCTTATTAGACACGCAAAGGCATTTTGGTCATTTTACACAGAAATTCCAGAAAATTCTCAAAAATTTCCAAAAATATAATTTAATATATATGACATAATTCCAAGCTCAAATTGACATTTTAATGTCAATTGAATCTTTTCCTCATTTTAGTTCTTAATGTTGAGAAATAGGGATAAAATTGTCATTTTCTAATTTCTCCAGACTCCGGCTCGGAAAAATTATTAAAAATCACAATTAAATAGCTCTTGAGATTTTGAGCAAAATGGTGGGAGTTATAATTTTAAAATTCATTTCCGATTTTTCAGAATTGTATATAAAAAACAGTGGAAGAATTAAAATAGGATTATTATATTTTTCACTACTTTTTCTCAAAATAAAGTTTTTATAATGAGAGATACTTAATATAAAATTTTCAAAATATTTTGAGGTCAAAAAGTCTCCGATTGGTTCCAACAGTCAACCAGGGGTATTTTTGTCATTTTATAAAAATTATCTCAATAAATTCTAGAAAAATTTCTAAAATTATTATTAATTGTTCTAAATACATTGATGACTTAAAAACAATTTTTAAACATACAGAATAATTTAATATACAAAAGTAGGGGTGTTACAGTGTACACTTTTCAAGTTTAAGGCATAAGGATATCAATTCTACGCATTAGTTTGATCAAGGATAATAATTAAATAAATTATGAACATCAATAATTAATTTAAAGTTCAAGGATGATATTTTAAAAGAATAAGGATGAAGGTATAGCAATTGCATTTGATTTTCATTAGAATGAGATTTAAGAATAATTCTTGAGTTTAAGGATTAATGAGATTGAACAATAATCTCATAACTGCTACTTTAAGATTTTTAGATTACTCAAGAAGTATGACTTATCCTTTAGACTTAACCATTTTGGCTCTGAGTGAGCCCCAAAGTGTTTGGTCCTTTTCGTGGTTAGTTAGTGATCTATTCCACTAATTGTAGCTATAAGCTAATATATCTAGGCTACATGGATGTGCATGTATATTAGTTAAAACTTTATAAGAAACTTTAATTTTTTTAAAGAACTTAGTTAGTGATAAAACACTTGTTTAAAGGGAGTATTATTTTAGGGAATCCTTATAGCAACTTTGATTTAATGTAAAGAAACTTTAGATAGTAATAAAATATTTGTATAAATAAGTTTTATTTCAAGAAAACTTCTTATTAATATATATATATATATATAAAATAAGTTGCTATAATAGCTAATAAAATTTTAAAACAACATATTTCTAATTAGTAAAGCACTTGTAATAAAACTATTCCATTATTTAGATTCAATAAAGCTAATAGAAGAAAATATAGCTATAAGCTTGTAGTTTATTCTTTTTATGTTATAGAAGATATGGTATTAATATCAAGTAATTAGAACTTATAGTAGTTCAAGAAAATTGATATAATATATCTTCTCAATTCATGGAAACTATTGTTAGAGATAATAACTTTAATTTAAAGAGGCATAATGGGTTTTAATAAAACAACTTTTAGAATAAACATAATAACATTGGGAGTTAAACAAATTACTTGGAATAAATAAAATACTTTGAAATTGCGTATTTTATATTGCCTGGTGATACTTAAACATATTTGCTTATGTGTTATATGACATGCATGAGTATTAATGCATGTACATGAGCTTGTAGGTATACAGGCCCTGGCTACAGGTAAGCACTCATCCCTCAGTGAAGGGCATAAGGCACTTGATCGAAGCTTGCTGTCCTAGGGCCTAAAACTAGGATGTTACAAACATAATCTTCTTATGGTTGATGCTTGAGTCCAAATGTTGGTTTGAGATAACATTAAAGGTGGGAGAAGGTGAAAAAACACTCTGACTCAAGTCAGTATGTGAATTAACAAAATGAGAATGGTGTACGTACCTAGTGTCTCTATTGGTGTTCTGTTTATAAGGCTTGACTGTGAATGTGTCATAATTAGGATAGCTAAACATGACTATAAGATAAATTTCTTAGACTATAGGTTTTCCTAGTCGTTGAATATTTTGAAACCCTTATATATAAGGCGTGAGCAAATGTGGTGAAATCTTTTATAGAACATCAAGAGGGACAAGGGCTCCTTGAGAGAGTAAACCTTGAATGAGTCCTTATGTTAAAGCGATGCTGGCTCTTTGGGCTTAATTGGTGCTAGGATACATGGTGGATTAGGCCTTAGCTCATTGATTCAGAACACAAGTATTCTATGGCTCTAAAGACTAAATTATCAAAAGTGGAAAAGAGCTTTCATGTCCTGAATTTGACTAATCTTGCCACTCGGGTACACACAACTAAACATGTGAATTCTTAAAGACCCGTATCTTTCCATCCTTTCAATTTTCATTTTGTAGCAACAGATGACTTGTTGTTGCATGGTCTTATAAGGGAGTTAATGAATAGGAATGCTTTTCACATGTTTAGAACTTGAGTCCATAGCCACAGGTTCAAAGCAAATTCTTACATACTCAAAAAAATGATTGTTGTTGTGTTGTGCCCGCTTGTGTTGCACATTTATTATACTTGCCACAAGAAATTAAGAAAAGAATGTGTAAAAAATTGTTTTTCTAATTTTATAATACAAAAGGAAAATTATGCAAAAATAAACAATATAACAAAAGTAGAGTACAAAGAAAACTATAAATGTGTAGCTTTATTGGTGCTGTCTAATATGAAGCACTTAGTTAAGTGGTACACCTATGAATCATCATTTATAACCATTAGATATATTTATAAAATATTTAACGACTGAGATAAAAGAAAGTACACTTGATTAACCAGTAACTTTTTCATACATTTGATTTTTTTTTCATCAATTCATCTCTCTCAGTGAAACCTTTGTGAGTTTCTCGGTGACACCATTTGCACTGCTGCTCGACTTTTGCACTAGCGCCGCACTTCAGCGGCCTCTGGCAACTACTCATTGAAGAGAACCCAGCATAAAAGAGAACCAAAAACAACAAAAAAATAGAGCCCATAAGACCTAAAACCCATAAATTGCCAGCGCCATCTCCAATCCAGTGGCCTCTGATAATTCTTCATTGAAGAGAACCCAACATTAAAGAGAACTGAAAACAACAAAAAAAGAACCCATAAGACCCAAAACCCACAAATTGCTAATGCCACTTCTAATTAGAACAATGAGTGCAAAAAATAAATAAATTAAAGAATTAAGTAGAAAAAAACCAGAACCTAAGACCTGTAACAACAAAAAAGCAATCGCCAAAACAATGCAAACAAAGAGAAAAGAAATAAAGGGAAAAAACACGAAAAAAGGGGAAAACACCAAAGTTTCCAAAAACCTCCATGAAGCACCGTCGTGGTGATTTCCAGCCACTATATATAGTGACGCTCCTTTTCGTCCCTATTCTTCACCTCTCTCTCTTTCTCTCCTTCTCTTTTCTCTCACTTTCCCTCACACTGCCATCATCACCATCACTAGTGCGACTGTCGCAACCAATCTACAACTACCCCAACCAGATCTACCCTAGCCTCAACTAGATCTATCACTACTGTGACCAAATCTACTGGAGAGTGTCTTTTGGTTTGAGAATAGTGATGGAGAGTCTTGTGGATCAGAAATGATGATGGTGGTTCTTGTTGCTCCCTAAGAAACCTTCAAAACTTACCACAATCAAAACAAAATGAATGAGGAAGAGAACATGGAATTGACGATTTGGAGGTTGTCCAATGGAGGATTTGCGGTGGGGAAGTTTTTCAATGGGAGGTGAGGCACGGAGAATGTTCTGCAAATTAAAAAAAGTATTTAATTTCATTTAAAATAACTTTAAAATTTAATGTAAACTATTATTATAAAATATATTAGCTAGTTAAAAATTGAATATTACTTATAACTTTGCTACCTCATGGGGTAGGGAGAGACTTTAGGACTTCACCGTAGAAGCCACCAACTTTCACACCTATTTAAATTTTGGCTTAAATGACTCGCGTTGTTTAACATTATGCTTGACAGGTACAATAAGTCCATTTTTTCTCACTTTATTCTTCCTATTTTACCTTCATAGACTAGACTAAAATGCACATTTTTGGGCTATCAAAAATAACACGGGCTATAAAAAATAATAGGCCATGCCGATGTAACTTCCATTACTTTCAAAATAATAAGGGTGTGTTTGTTTTTTCATTGGTGGATCACCAAATAGGTTTTCACCCTAAAACAATAATTTATTGCTTGTCTATAAATGCTTGTTTTGTAAATTATGGAATCAATTCTTCTCATCATGACACATATTTCAGTATAAAATTTATAATTAAAATTAATTTGGATACATATCTCAATTACATTTAATAATTTAAAATTAATTTTATTAAAATCAATTATTTTCAACTTTAAAACAAACAATTCTAAATGACTTTTTAAAAGTTATAAGAACTATTACACGAACTGTAAAACACAGAGATAACACAAGAAAGGGGGTTGAATTGTGTTATAGCAAATTTTTGCAAAACCTTTTCTTTTAGTGATTTATTGTCTAAAGGATTAAATAAAAGAGTTTTTCAAAAACGTTTTGAAAGAAAGACAAGTGTTGAAAATGAAACTGGAATGCACACAAGAGTTATACTGGTTCGTCTCACCCCAGAGACTACGTCCAGTTCTTGGCAACAACCAAGTTCCACTAATTTATCCAAGTTACAAGTATTCTTTCAACAAGCCTCTTCAGGCTCAACCCAAGTAGTCTTTAACTTGTCTCTCCAAGCAAAAACCCAAGTATTCTTTGAATTAAAGCCTCTTAAGGCTTCTACTAATTTCTCTGGGAAAAAGGTTAAATGTGAGTTACCTTACTGAGTTTAACGTCTTAACAGATGAATATACAATGAAGAACAAAATAAATGTTTTACACGCAGATTACACAATGAGAACTTTTCAATAGCTAAAGATTTTTATATTGCGTTAGTCCTGATATTGAGGTCTCTTCTTCTATATATAAGCTTCTCCAAAGGTATTCGTTATGAGTGTATGCAGGAGACAACCTTCGTTTGTTGAAGAGAGTCGTTGGAGCATTAAATGTAGCATTTAATGTTTATCACCAACTTGTCACTTTGATAAGATAAAGTAGTCTGCCTATCTTTACCATTCTCGTACTCAATCTTGTAACAGTAGTCATATCTGCTTTCCCGTTCTGACATCTGCATATACATTCCTTCTTTTTCGCATAAAGATAACTTTCCTCGAGAGTAGGTATGTAGGCTTATACATACCAAGTTACTTTACATTCTGATTGATGCGTAGATCACTTAGAACATTGTCTGAAAGTTGTTAGTTACTGAATTTATCCAAAAGAAAGATACAGACGATATGGACTTAAATTATTAAATGGTTGCTTGTGAACATATTACGGATGACCAGATGATTGTGTAAAAACATACTTATTAACTATTTGTTATTATCAAAATATTTGAGGATTATAAATTTGTCTTTTGTCTTAACAATCTCCCCCTTTTTGATGATGACAAACATATGTAAAGTTTATAAAGCATATTTATATGAAAAAGGTTCTTGTGATGTGAGTATTTAGTTTAGAAAGCATTTTTCATACTGATATACTTCAATTAAGTAGATGAAATATAAGAGAGAGATAAATCTAGACGATATAACTGAATATTACTAAATGAAACCAGACGATATTCATACGTAAAAAAAAGTTCATTGTATATAAAGAAAAAGGGTATTTCTCCTAAGACTAATACTCTTCGTCTGTTTATACTTCTTTTATTTTCTCCCCTTAAAACTTTATTCTTTCTCCATTCGTTCTCCCCCTTTTGGCATCATTAATCAGAAGATTCAGAGTCTGAAGGTGTAGACAATGAGCCAAGGTCACCCTTGAAGCGTTTGGCCAGCTTGGCTAACAGTGCTTTTGTGCGTTTGCATTTCCTGCGCTCTTTTACTAGATCAGCCTCAAGACGTTGGACTATTTGTTTCAATTCATTGAATTCTTGTCTGACGTCTGAAGATTGCGATGCAGGTGCAGAGCTGGTAGCTGCTTCATCACTGGGTTCCTCTACAAAACATAGATTGAAAACATATGGTATAAGGGATCCATAAAACTAGAAGTGGTTGCAAGGTAGAAAGATTTCAGTGGTGTCTGAGGAGAAGAAGATGTAGGTCTTAGGTTGGTTTATTGAAAGTTGATTTTGGGGGTTGGATGTACAAGGAGAAGGAGATGGAGAGATTTGTAACCAGTGGCCGGTTGGTCTGAGGCCAGCTTCATGGCTTAACAAATTCTTCTCTTTTGCAATGAGACTCGAAAAGTGTTTGAGTACTTCAACATGATCTTGCAATCTCTTTTGGTCTATGCTTTAGAGAGTTTGTTTTCCTTTAAGTTTAGCCAACTGTGTAGACGAAAGAGCTCTCTGTCTTATCATCAAGTGTCTTTTGGGATCACGTCTGAACTTCGGTTCTTTCCCTTTTCCCATAGAAAGATTCTGACACTTTATCGTCTTTTGATAACAGATGCGGAAGGTGGTCCATGGCTTCATCAAAAGCGACATTTGAGTAGCCATGAGTCTAGGCGAGCCTAGCTCAAGGTCTGGACACCTTCGTTTGCATATGGCATGCTGTAATGAAATCTGTATTTTCTCTCTCAGGAAGTTATTCATCACCCTCCCCAACTCCCAGTCATCATCACCAATCCGCCATTCTTGAAAGTCTAGACTATCTTCTGGTCGAATGGCGAGGGGGTAAGTCTTGATCCTTCCATGGTAGAACGGGTAAATGATCTTAGGCTTGTAGCGATATGTTCTGCACATGATTAGATACTTAGAATAATTACATTTGAGTATAAAAGGAGAGGTGTGGTAGAGAATCCCGCGTTGTCTCCATATTTCACGTCCTGGTGGGAATTTGGTTCTGGTTAAGTTTGGGTAGACGAAGATTAAAGCATCTGATAAAGTGTTGTACCTTTCCTTCCAGACGTATGGAGTGATGTTGGGCTCATCTGATAGAGCTTGGGTTGCTACGTCATCAACATCAAGGAACTTCTCAGCATACGCATGGCGCACCAAGAGTGGCCATTCTTTAGTGATAAGGGTTGTCCACATCCTCGGATTATTGACTTCGCCTAGTTCATAATTGATGAGAGCTTGAAGAACTTCTGGGTCGAAAGGCTCTGGTAATTGATATTCTTTGCTTTTCCCATCAGTGTGAGGCTCTTGTGAAAGGTATGTGACTTGTTTAATGTGCAGTCATTCAGACGGAGGAGTTTCAAAGTGATACTGTTTTGGTGAGGCATTGTCTATCATTGGTTCAGCTTTTCCAGACGAAGTTGCTTCTGCTTCAGGTTCCACAAAGGAAACAGCCTTTACAGGCTGATCATTGCTAGGAGTAGTTGTCAAGTCTATAGAAATACGTTTGAAGACTTGAGATAAAGAAACATATTGAGGAATTTCCCAGAAAAGAGATCTAGGTGATCTACCTTTTAAGGTAGCTATGATGTCCTCTTGAGTAAACATCTCATCCTTATCAGGTTTTGCAGGGGCTGTTTATAGTGAGTGCTCAATAACCAATTGCAGCACCACTTTTTCAATCTGCTTTTGCTCTTCCTTAATAAGTTTCTCTTCTTCTTCCTTCTTCTTCTTCTCAGCCCTTTTTGATTCAGCTCTGGCTTTCCTAAGCTGTTTTTCCTCTTGAGCTTGAGTTTTAGGTACTGGAATCTTTTGGGATTTGGAGAGCTTTTTGGAAGGTTGGGTAGAGGTAGTTGGTTCAGTGGTAGGTGGGGGTGGTTGTTCTAATGGAGGTTCAGGGATGGTTGTGCTTATGGTTGTAAGAATGGTGTTAATAGGAAGGTCATCATTTGAGTCAGGTTGAGGAACTGGTCTAGATCTCAAACGAATAGTTAAAGGTTTTTGTTTTTTATGAGGGGAAGATGGTTGAGGCTGTATTTGTGGTTTAGGATCTTGTGGAGGTGGTCTTTTTATGGGTAACTTGGGTTTTTGTGGTTTGGCCTGTTTAGGTTGTGGTTGGGATGGTTGAGGTTTCCTCTGTAGCGGAGGTTGAGTAAATGCAGTACCAACAGAAGGATTAATAGACGATCCAACTTTGAAAGCACTTCCAACAACTTCTTTCGGAGGTTCTTCCTTGATCAAAGCCAACTCAGGATGTTGGGCTACGTATCTAGGGAAAAGATGTGCAATCCTCATTTTCCTGATGATTGATATGTCGATCACAGAACCTTCCTTTTTCTTCTCCCATCCAGCTTTGTTCACACCAACTAGACGAATGATCTCGGTGAAGAGCATGGCATATGGAATGGGGTGCTTCTGTTTGCTTTTTGCACTTTCCTTTGACTTGGTTAAACAAGATCGCCAGTTATCTAGAATAAGTGCTGGTAGATTTACCTTTTGACCAGTCAGCATTTTGTAGATGCAGAACCTATCTTTGGAGGTTACATTATCATTTGAGCCTTTCCTGGGCAGGATAATATGCAGTAGCACATTGTGAACGAGTCTGCATTCTGGCTTCATGTTTGAAGAGTATAGAAATCTCTTCAGAACATCTTTGTTGTCAGTTTGCGGCCTTGGTTTTCCATACAACGCTTGGTCGACAATCTCTGGGGTAATAACCATCTCCCAGTCTTTTGTAAAAAGATCACCTTCTTCCTTACAGCCAGACACTGTAGCAATGGTGTCTGTAAAGATGATGATGACCTGATTGTCGACGGTTCCAATGATGGTACCGTTCATTTCAGATGTAGAAGCCTAGAAGTAGGCGTACGACGCGTGGTACTAGGTGGTTTGTTTTTGCACGAATGCTTCCCATCCAACATTTTTTATGTACATTTGTAGAGGGAATCCTTCTTCTTCAAGCCTTTTGAGGTCAACCCACTTTTCAGCAACAAAGTCACTTTTTTGGGAATCTCTCCATGGGGACAAGCTGTTTCTGGGTGGCCATTAGTGCAGGTTTGAGAGATTTAGGTTTAAGAGTAAAACGAGAAAGAGGGTTTGAAGAGTTTTCAAAGTGTGTAAAGAGAAAGAAAGAGCGGTTGTTTTGAATAAAAGAAGAGTTTCGAAAACACTGAAGGGACATGCATTAATGACGACTTGATGTGGCAAAGAAGGTGGCGCACGTTTCGTGGGTGGTTATCGAGAATAATCATAAGGGGAAATATCAGACTAATAGATTAAAAACTTTTCATATTCAAAGAAGAACGTGTCAGTAAGACGAAATATAATAAAATGTAAGACAATATAGAGTAAGACGAAACTTAAATAATTGGTCAAGACGATGCATGTAAGATACTTTACTCTTGTAATATTTTCATGTGCAAGTTTTCTAAAATGAAGTTAAAACATTCTTTAGGTAAAGCTTTTTTAAAGATATCAACCCATTGATGGTCTGTATCAATGAACTTGATATCAAAGACACCTTTGTGAATATAATCATGAATAAAGTGATGTCTTATTTCTATATGCTTTGCTTTGGAATGCTGAATAGGGTTTTTAGATAGATTGATTGCACTAATGTTATCATATAACACAGGAATGTTATGCTCAAAACTAGAGTAATCTTCAAGTTGATGCTTTACCCATAGAAGTTATGAGCAGCAGATACATATTCTGCTTCAGCAGTAGATAATGTAATTGAGTTCTGCTTCTTACTAGTCCAAGATATAAGACATGGTCTGATGAAGTGACATCCACCACTTGTGCCTTTTTTTTCAAGTCTGTCACCAACATAGTCTGCATCACAGTATCCTACTAACTTGAAATCTTTGTTTTTCTTATAAAATAAGCTTAGGTTAGAAGTACCAAAAAGATATCTAAAAATCCTTTTAACTGCTTTTAAACAAGACTCTCTAGGGTCAAATTAAAATCTGGCACATAGATAGACGTTGTGCATGATATAAGGTATGCTAGCAGTTAACTAGAGAAGTGAGCCGATCATACCTCTGTAGACAGTCTGGTCGACTGGTTTACCTGATTCATCCTTTGTCATGACTACAGACGGATGCATTGGTGTGCTTATAGGCTTTGATTCATTCATCTTATACTTTTTGAGTAGTTCTTTGGTGTATTTTTGTTGATGAATATATATACCTTTCTTCTCTTGTTTAACTTGTAGGCCAAGAAAGAATTTCAATTCTCCCATCATGCTCATTTCAAATTCATTCTCCATCAAATTTGAGAAATCCTTACATAGAGTTTCATTAGTAGCACAAAAAATTATGTCATCTACATAAATTTGAACTATTATGAAATCCTTGTTAGATTCCCTTCTAAAAAGGGTAATGTCTACTTTGCCTCTCATAAACCCATTTGTAATGAGAAAACTGCTTAGTTTGTCATACCAAGCACGAGGTGCTTGTTTAAGACCATACAGAGCATTTTTGAGTTTAAACACATGGTCTGGGAGGATTGGATCCTCAAAACCAGGAGGTTATCTAACATAGACTTCTTCCTCAATAAAACCATTTAAAAAGGCACTCTTGACATTCATTTGAAAAAACTTAATGTTTTTGTGAGCAACAAAGGCAAGCATGATTCTAGTAGCTTCTAATCTAGCAATAGGTGCAAAAGTCTCAGTGAAGTCTATACCTTCTTGCTGATTGTAACCTTGAGCAACTAACCTTGCTTTATTTATGATTACCTTTTCATTTTCATCAAGCTTGTTGTGGAATACCCATCTTGTTCCAATGATGCTCTTATGTTTTGGTTTAGGGACAAGAATCCAAACATCATTTCTTGTGAATTGATGTAATTCTTCTTGCATAGTTATTACCTAGTCATCATCTGTCAATGCTTCTTCTATTTTTTTAGGTTCAATTTTTGAGACTAGAGTGCAAGATGCTTGATTCTTTAGTGATGACCTTGTCTTGACTCCTTCAGTTTGCTCTCCAATGATCTGATCTTGAGGATGATATGTAACGAACTTCCAGTCCTTGTGAGATTCCTTCGTTTGATTGTCGATCTGTTGTTGTTGAGAAGTATCTTCTGATTCTTTTACTTCGTCTATTCTTGTTTGATCAGACGATCTTATCTGTAGATCCACAAAATCTTCTTCCAAGTTTGATAGTCTCCTATTAGGGGTTAGTGTATCATTGAATTTAACATGGATAGAGTCTTCTACAACAAAAGTTCTAAAGTTGAATACTCTAAAGGCTTTTGATGTATCTGAATATCCTAGAAAAATGCCTTTATCAACCTTAGAGTCAAATTTTCCTAATTGATCTCTAGTGTTGAGAATGTAACATTCACATCCAAAAGGATGAAAGTATGAAATGTTAAGTCTTCTGCCTCTTCACAATTCATAAGGAGTCTTTTTAATTATTGGTTTGATCAATATTCTATTTTGAACATAACAAGCTGTATTTACAACTTCTGCTCAGAAGTATTTAGGAATTGAATTTTCGCAAAGCATGGCTCTTGCCATCTCTTGCAGAGTTCTATTTTTTCTTTCAACTACCCCATTTTGTTGAGGTGTTCTCAATAGGGAGAAGTTGTGGAAAATTGCATTCTTTTCACAAAAGAACTTGAACTCAGAATTATAAAATTCAGTTCCATGGTCACTTCTAATTGTAGTAATGCAAAAACCTTTTTCATTTTGAACTCGTTTACAGAATATTTCAAACACATTAAAAGACTTATGTTTGTGAGCTAGGAAATAAACCCATGTATGTCTAGATTAGTCATCAATAATAACAAAGCCATACTTTTTCCCGCCAAGACTGAAAGTCTTTGTAGGTCCAAACAAATCCATATGTAATAATTCTAATGGTTTGGAACTGGAAACATCTTTGGATTTAAAAGAGGTTTTAATTTGTTTCCCTTTTTGACATGCTTCACAAAGAAGATGAGTTTTCCAAGAAATCTCAGGCAATCCTTTTACTAAACTCTTTTTATATAATTTTGAAATATGTTTCAGATTGATGTGCCCAAGCTTTTTATGCCAAATCCATTTTTCATCTTCTTTGGTCATTAAGCAATTAACATTCTGTTTGTTTAGATCCTCAAACTCTATCTTGTACAGATTGTTATGTCTTTTGGCCATAAAAAGAATAGATTCATCATTTCTTTTGACTATGCATGATTCTTTGTTAAAGGATACAATAAACCCACTATCACAAAATTGACTTATGTTAAGCAGGTTATACTTTAATCCTTCAACACACAAGCCATTATCTAGATGGAAACGGAGGCTTACCAACTTTACCTATACCAATGATTTTTCCTTTTCCACTTCCACCAAAAGAGACTGTTCCTTCATGTGGTTAGAGGTCTAGGAACATAGACCTTTCTCCCGTCATGTGACGTGAGCATCCACTGTCCAGGTACTAGAATGAATCCCTTCTTTTTCCTATTAAGGATATCTACAATAGAAATTATTTGAGATTTTAGTACCCAAATACTTTTGGGTCCTTTTGTGTTAGTTCCAATAATCTTATTTGACCTTTGTTTCCTCTTGTGTTGGCACCTTTGGAATGAGTGTCCAGATTTACCACAAAAGTTACAGAAGGTTGAATAAGATTTAGAAGACGTTGGTTTAGAGTTTTTGTCTTTTACAAATCCTATACCAGATTTGTCAAACGGAAGTCTTCTATGTTTTAAAATCATATGGAGTTTTGAAGATCCATCCACAAATTTGGCCTGATCATGTTTCAAACTAATGATCTCTTTCTTTAGTTTGTCAACTTCAGAAAGAAGCATTATCTTCTCATGATCTGAGACTTGGCTCTTATGCATTTTCTCCATATCTTTCTTGAGTATTTTGTTTTTTGAAGTAGCTTCTTGATAATTTTCTTTATATTTCTTATAGTCAAGAGCAATCATGTGAGAATTAGCAAGAAGAGTGTTATAAGACATATCTTCGTCATTAGACTCAGATTCACTACCATCAGACGAATGCAGGAAATTTTTAGAGATAGAGTGTACATTATATATTACATCCTCAGTATCTGCCATAAGACAGTCATTAGTCTTTTCATCATATGAACTGTTACTGTTGTTGTCTAGGTCTTCCCAGGTAGTTAAAAGATTCTTCTTCTTGTTCCATTTCTTTGAGCTCCATCCTCTTTTAAGTTTGGGGTATTCAGCCTTAATGTGTCTAGGTTTTTTGCACTCAAAACAGATGATTTCGTTGTTTTCTTCTTAAGGAGGCTTTTTGTATTTGGTGTCCTTCTTCCTAGAGGATTGCTTAAATCTTCCTTTCTTCTTGAGCATCTTTTTAAATTTCTTGGTTATGAGAGAGATCTCATCATCTGTTGAGCAGCTGGAGCTTTCTTCTAAGCTCTCAGATTCATCAGACTGAACCTTCAGGACTTTGTTCCTAGCTTTCGTCTCAGTCTTTTTGTTTGCTCTTCGACTTGATTCTCCACTTGTTAGAGCAGTTGGGTCATTATTTTTGACTTTATCTTTTTTTAAGAGATGAACTTTGTGAACTCTTAGAGCTCCGAGTAACTCATCCAGAGTTAAAGTCTTGAAGTCCCTTGCTTCAGCTATGGCTGTAGCCTTGCGTTCCTACACTTTTGGAAGACTATCCAAGATTTTGAGATTGTTCTGAGCTTTGGAGAACTCAAAACCGAGACTTTGAAGTCCATTTAGAATTGTTTGAAATCTTCCAAACATGTCATCAATGGTTTATGTCTCTTTCATAGTGAACATCTCATAGTATCTTTGAAGAGTGACTGTTCTTCTAAGACGAACATCTTATGTGCCTTCATAAGCTATGCGTATAGCATCCCACATTTCCTTTGTAGTTTTGCAGCTGCAAAATTTATTATATTCATTTTTGGATAAGGCACAAGTTATAATATACTTTTCTTTTTCATTTTGTTGTAGCATGTTGAAGTCATCTTGATTGTACTCATTTCTGGCTTTGCTACAATGAGATCGCCATGTGTTATGATTCTCCAGATGCTATAATGAGTGGACTTGATGTACATCTCCATTCTGTTTTTCTAGTACGCATAATCTTCTCCATTAAAAGCTGGAGGCCTTGACAATGAGGCTCCTTCAGGAATGAACTGTCCTTCAAGGTTTGCCATGCAGATCTTTTCCCCTAACACTTGTTAAGGTGCTCAACCTTTAGAGACTGAGCTTTGATACCTAATTGTAAAACACAGAGATAACACAAGAAGAAGGGGTTGAATTGTGTTATAGCAAATTTTCGCAAAACCTTTTCTTTTAGTGATTTATCGTCTAAAGGATTAAACAAAAGAGTTTTTCAAAAACGTTTTGAAAGAAAGACGAGTTCTGAAAACGAAATTGGAATGCACACAAGAGTTATAATGGTTCGTCTCATCCTAGAGACTACGTCCAGTTCTTGGCAACAACCAAGTTCTACTAACTTATCCAAGTTATAAGTATTCTTTCAACAAGCCTCTTCAGGCTCAACCCAAGTAGTCTTTAACTTGTCTCTCCAAGCAAAAACCTAAGTATTCTTTGAATCAAAGCCTCTTCAGGTTTCTACCAATTTCTCTAGGAAAAAGGTTAAATGTGAGTTACCTCATTGGGTTTAACGTCTTAATAGACAAATATATAATGAAGAACAAAAGAATGTTTTACACGCAGATTACACAATGAGAACTTTTCAATAGCTAAAGATTTTTATATTGCATTAGTCCTGAGATTGAGGTCTCTTCTTCTATATATAGGCTTCTCCAAAAGTATTCGTTGTGAGTGTATGCAGGAGACAACCTTCGTTTGTTGAAGAGGGTTGCTGGAGCATTTAATGCCCATCACCAATTTGTCACTTTGATAAGATAAAGCAGTCTGCCTATCTTTACCATTCTTGTACTCAATCTTGTAACAATAGTCATATCTGCTTTCCCATTCTGACATCCGCACGTACATTCCTTCTTTTTCGCATAAAGATAACTTTCCTCGAGAGTAGGTATGTAGGCTTCATACATACCAAGGTAGTTTACGTTCTGATTGATGCACAAATCACTTAGATCATCATTTGAAAGTTGTTAGTTACTGAATTTATCCAAAAGAAAGATACAAATGATATGGACTTAAATTATTAGATGGTTGCTTGTGAACATATTACAGATGACTAGACGATTGCATAAAAACATACTTATTAACTGTTTGTTATTATCAAAATATTTAAGGATTATAAATTCGTCTTTTGTCTTAACACGCACTAAATAATGGGTGGATCTAAGCAATACTTTTTCATTTTGAAAATGGTCGCACAACAAGGTTTTTTTTTTCTATTTTTCTTTTGTTAAGTACTTTTCATTTACAAGCAATACTTTCTTCTGTTTAAAAAGGAGTAATTAGTGAAGAGATGATTCTTTGAAAGTTTGAACCAAAAAATATATATTGGACTTGGAGTAAGTCGGGCAAGGTCAAAGGTAAACGTGTGTCCAAACCCTATTATTTTTTTTTTGGAGCTGCTATTTACACTGCCTTTTTTATTCTTTGCTTTGCTCATTTATTTCTTTGTACTTTTTTGACAAAAATATGCTTGACAGAAATTGGTTTATGTAATGTAATTTTTTTATACATTATGAAAACTAGTTTTCATAATATAATTTTTTGATATGTTATAGAAACTACTTTTTGTAAGATGTGTGAAAAGTGAAAAAAATGAAAGCTCAATAAGAGAAGAAAATAAGGAGAAAAATGAGAGAGGAGGGTTGGGGGGGGGAGGCGGGAAAGGAAGGGTTGAAGATGAGAGAAAGAAGGAAGGGGCTGTAGTGAGGGGAGAAGGGTGGGGGTAGGGGTGAAGGTGAGGGTAGTTTTGGTATTTCAAAAAGTCCAAAATATTTAGGTAGTGGGAAGAGTAAAACAAAGCTATAAATAGAATTGCCTTTTTCTTGGAGAGGGTCAAAGTCCAAACCCTTTTAGAATGATCATTTAGCATTGATTTCTCTTAAGCGTGACTTGACCCAAAAGATTAGGCTTAGTTTGTATGTAACCAAAATTTTGAAACTTATGTCAAGATTTTTAAAGTTTGCTTGAATTTTCAAGAAATATTTACAATATATAGGCTTAAATATGTCTTTAGTCCTTGTAAAATGAATGAGTTTTGTGAATTTGGTCCTTGTAAAATTTTTTCTTTGTTTTCCATCCCTCTAAAATTTGAAATCATTATTTTTGGTCCCTGTAAAATAAATTATTTTGGTTTTGGTCCCTATAAAACTTTTTTTCTTTAATTTTCATTCCTCAAAAATCTGAAATCGTTATTTTTGGTTCCTAAAGTTTATTTTAAGGTAGATAAATAACATTTATTTTAAAAATAGTTAACTATTTATCACCATATAATGATTTAAAATTTCAATTCTCACCAACAACTACTATTCCATTTTAATTTCTAAAATGGTTAAGTGATTTTACTCAAAATAACTATTAGTTACATTCTACAATGTAAAACTATTAGTTACTCAAAATAATAAGTCATTTGAAGAAATTATTCTTGTCATTATTACAATGTAAAAATAATATATTTTTATAATGTAATACATATTATTGAAACATAAAATAAATAATTTCATAAATCTTAAAAAATGTGTGAAATTTTTGCAAAATTAAAAATATTGTCAATATTATTATTATTATTATTTAAAAAGGAGATATAAGATTTACAATTAATTATTATTATTATCAGTATAATTATGTAAGAATGACTCATTATTATGAGTAACTAATAGTTATTTAGTAGAATGTAACTAATGACTTTTAATTTATTTGAAAAGAAAAAGAATAGGAATTGTTGAGGTAAGTGTATATTGGTTAAGAAAAAGTGAGGAAATATTGAACCACTATATGCCATATCAATCACAATGTTGATGTTGCAAAAAATATTAGTTTAGTTGTCAAAGTAATAATTCGACTACAGGATTTATATTTTATATAATATATAAAACTTGAAGCACAGATTGTGGCGATGCCATGTCAATTTCTTCTTGTGGTTTTTTCATGCCTTGTAAGTAAATTTTAGCTATTACAAGCTTTTCATTGAATTGACTTTTCAAATCTCTAATGCATATTTTGCTTTATGCAAATATTGCTTAAGTTATACAATATAGCTTCAATTTTTTAATCCTTTGGTTTTCTATTTTCGGTTACTAAAATCTTTTGATAATATCCTTCTTTTAAGCATCTCTTCCACCCTTTTGTTTTTCCATCCCTTAAATCACCTTCTTTTTCACCAATGCAATAGCATGTTGCTACATGTTGCATCAGATACCAATCACTATCGTGATCATGACACCAAAATGGAGCCATATCCTAATGCTATCATAAATCATAGATGTCATACCAATACCTATTCTTGTGTTGCCTCCTCTTCACCGCCACACCCTAAACATCAAATACACCAACCTCTCTGGTAGATCAACAAAGCACGGCTACAAATCAACTTTTTGTAATTCCTATAAAACCAATTTCCCCATCTCCTTTGTCGAAACAGATGTTCTATAGCCCCTTACTTGCATGTTCATTGTCTACATGATTATTTATTTATTATTTATTTTTACTTTTAATAGAAACTAAAAGTGATAAAAGTTATATTATATATACAACACATTTTATTATATTAATTTTTCTGTCTCTATCACATCACTCATCATCTCACCATTTTTCTTTTCTCTTCTTTTCCTCTTTCATGATTTTACAAATTTTTGTACAATTTTAGGTATTTTTATATTTTTTATTTAATTATTAAATACTTTTATCATGTATTTTATTTTTTTATTTAAAATAAACCAAATCATTTCCTTTTCTTTTGTCAAAAACAGTTACATAATCTTAAAAATTTCCATTACTTATAAGGAACATGTAAGAACGAGTTATATCCCATCAAATTAAAAATAAAATTTCTCTTTCCATCTTTTAGTTCATTTATCTATTTTAGGAATAAGATATATATTTTTTATTTCTTTAATTTTTATAATTAACTTAAAATAACTAAATATTCCAGCTTAATTATTTTATTCTTTTATATAAAACATATATAAAATTGTTAGGACAAAGGACGAATCATAGCTCTCAATTTGTCTTGATTATGCCAAATAGACTATGTGTTTTTAAAATAGACTGAACTTGTGTTTTGAAAAGAAAACAATACAACGTTTTATTAAAAAGACAAAAAACCTTGGGTCTAATCATTAGACGATGTTTTGGGCACCTTTATAATTTATTTGAATAATTTTTGTGCAAGTTTGAATCTTTTATAGGAAATCTTGCACCTACTCTATCGAAAAAGCAAGAAGCATGTCAACGTACCTACTTTTTGGAAAAGTTGAGCTAACTGCCAAAAAGAAAGCACAACAGTGTACGTGTCAGTATGAAAAAGTGGAACATGCTCACTGCCACAAAATATGGTACGAGAAAAGAAAGATAAGTGAACTGCTTTATTTTATCAAAGTGACTAATTGACAAAAGGCATTCAATGCTGCATTTAATGCCTCAACAGACACTTTCTTCACAAAGCCTAACAAATGAACAAAGCTCCATAAGAACCCTTAACGGATACTTTTTGGGAGCTCTATATGTGAAGATCTGTATAAGGAAGTATATATAGGACTATTGAACCTCTTAACATGCCCTTAGCTTTCTTAAGAGTTCTTGCTCTTGAACAACTTGAAATTCTTCCTGTACTAAGTGTAAAAAGACACTAAGTGTTAGACTAGAACTTCATTGTAGACATCTATCTATTGAGATGAAGCTTAGTCAGTGACCTTAACCATTTCTAAGTGAAATTGGTAGAAGCCTGAAAAGACTTTGATTTAAAGAATACTTAAGATATTTGCTTAAAGAGGTAAGTGAAAGACTACTTAGGTTGAGCCTGAAGAGCCTTGTGTAAAAGAATACTTGTAACTTGTTATAAGTTATAGTGGAACTTGTGGTATACCAAGAACTAGACGTAATCTCAGGGGTGACACAAACTAATATAAAAACCTTGTGTTTTTTTCTCTCTCCAATGTGTTTATATTTGTGTTAGGAAAGTTTTTATAAATCTAACTTAAACGTTTTGACAAAAGAGCTTTAATTAAAGTTTACCTCTAAACCTACTCTTATACTTCGTCTTACGAATAGACGAATAATTCAACCCCCTTTTGGTGTTTTCCTGTGCTTTACAAAAATCATAGTCTACTTTCTAATCAAATAAAGGTTGAATGTTTTAGTGACAAAAATCTAATCATATGATTGTGTCATAAAAAAAATGTGATAATTGTGTTATATTGTGATGTGTGATTGGTAATGTTGTTACGATTTGTATTGAGTAATGATTTGTAATGAGTAACTGATAATTTAAAATTGCATTTAATTAGTAGTTATATTTTAATGATTAATTTTTAATTAAGAGATTGAATTTGATTAATTAGTTATAGAAAATAATAAATAGTATGTAATTATTATTAGGGTAAAATATGTTTTTCGCCCTTCTAAAATTTTTCAAATTTAGTTTTAGTCCCTCAAAATTTTTTTATCCTATTTTGGTCCCTCTAATTTGAAAATGCATCACTTTTAGTCCTCAAAGTAACATTTAATAGCGGTTATAAGCATTATCTAAACCACTTTGAGGACAAAAAATAGTGTATTTTTAAATTAGAGGGACCAAAATAGGACAAAAATTTTTTTAGGGTCTAAAACCGAATTTGAAAATTTTTAAAGGAACCAAAATATATTTTATCCTTATTATTAATTATAAACATCATAAAGCAAATTATTATTCATATTATATAAAACAAGAAGCGCGGATTGTGGCATCAATTTCTTCTTATAGTAATTTCATGTCATGTAACCAAATTTTAGTTATTACAAGCTTCTCATTGATTTGGTCTTTTGACTCCCTTAAGCACATTTTGTCTTATGCAAATATTATTTTAACTCAAAATTTATATTAATAATATGATATATTATATTAATATTTAATTAATAATAATATATTAATTTTTATACCAACAAAATTATCTATTTATGATTGAATAAATCAATGTCCTAAACTGGACACGTGTCATGATCTCATGCATTTGGTTTCTCTCTCAAGTTTCATCCACTCTTTTTTGTCTCTTACTTACACGGGCACTCTGCTTTTTATTTCAGGCGTTTTGTTTTCTTTTTCGTTTTGTTTCACGTGGTCAGCATTTTTTTTTATATGTTTTCCGCGTTTTGTTTCATTGATACATGAGACAAACTCGTTTTATGACTTAACTTAATTAGTTTAATTACATTTACAAATTATTTTGTAACAAACAAGTAAGTCTTTTTTATTAGAAATGAAATCTGACTTTTATTTAAAATGTCAGGTTCGACTTTTTATTTAAAATATATTTTTATAATATTTATTTATTACTTAAATTAATTTTTTTAAAATTTATTTAGTTCGGCATAAAGTTGATTCTTTTTATTAGAAATGAAATATAACTTTGTTGATCACATTGTTTTCAAATTTTTATTTGAATTTTTTTTTATTTTTTATTTAATAATAATAAATATAGTTTCTTGTACATTTTAACACATTATTTTGCGGATAAATTACATTCATGTTTCTTTGGGTTTAACTTTTTTTCTTAATATTACACTGATTTTTTAATTCATATAATTATATATTAAATTAGAGTGAGTATATTTTGATGAGAAATATATATAATATTATATTGTCAAATAAATTAAAGAATATTTGTGTAGGATAAATAAGAAAATATTAATTATAATATCGTTAAAGCTTTTACGTTGATAAATGATAATGATTAAACATGTTAAAAAAATTAGTTGCAATTGCAACAACAAATGTGAGACAAACTATCCAAATCAATAAATGATATTGAAACTACGTAATCTATTGTTATTTCTATTAATTGTTTATTTTTTTACTATTTTTTTGGTTTAAGACCACAAATATTCTTTATGAAAGATAATTCTACTCAAGCTGAGTAGGAACACTATGAGCGAAAAAAATTTCCTTGTAGTATTTAATGGAGTTGTATACTGGAGACTTAAACTTGAGATCACTGATTAAGTTGCAACAATTCCACAATAGTTGATTTACGCGCTTGATGATATATTTTTTTAAACTTTATTTGGCATAATATATTGAACCTAATTGAGCTTGGCATTTTTTTTAGGTTGAATTTATTCATGTTACCTCTAATATTATTTATATTTTAGAAGCATGTAATTAGTTTTGCACAAAATTGTTTCCTCTATTTTCACATGTCAAAATCATTATTTATTTTGCCTTAAAACAAAATTTAGTGACCTATTTATTTATATTTGACATAATTATAAAAATTAGACTGGATCATTCGATTTGAACAAAATCCAATCTGGTGATTAATTTGTTAATTCCAAAAAATTGACATCCCAGAATTTGTGAGGATCAATACAAAATTGATTGAACCGGTCCAAAACCAATGTAGAAAACTGGTTTGAATTGATATTTTTTAGAATGTTCCATTTTTTAAACTTTGGTAATCTTTTTTATTTAATCTAAAATATTTTTAAGATAAATAAAAACATAAATTTAAGGATTACACATAGGTATACATTATTTTTTCAATTATCATTAATTTTTATCTTATAAAACATATAATTTAGTTATTTATTTTATTTTGCAATTTTTTATATCTTCATTTATTATAATTTTATAATATTTTATTACTTAAAATATTATATAATATTAAAAAATATAAATTCAATTACTGCTGGTTTGCCCACGATTCAACTACGATTGAACCAATAAATCATGAACCGGTACTTTTACTGGTTCAATTATTGGTTTGATTTTTAAAAACAATAATACTTGAAAACCATTTTAATATAGGCATAAATATTAATGTGACCAGTGCGATTGTATGGGTGAACTTTCTAGTTTATTACTATAACATATTATATAATTACTGAAAAAACATAATAATTATATTGATAAGTTAATTTATATTAAATAAAAATTATTCTATGCATATGAAGTTTTATAATCAAATAATATATATTCAAACATGCCAATCTCGTTTATTAAATAAGGTCCAGAAGTACAAATTATACTGTTGACAATTAAGCCAACTATTTATCATCATATTTGCATTTTGATTAGCGTTTCGTAGAACGATTTTATATTTCAATTCCTTATCAACAACTCCTATTCCCTTTTAATTTTTCAAATGAATAAGTCATTGGTTACATTCTAGAAAACAACTATTAGTTACTCAACATAATAAGCCACTTTTCAGTAATTATTCTTGTCATTATTACAATATAAGAATTCTGCCTTCTCAACAAATATATCTCATTGGTTACATTCCCTTTTAAGTAATGTCTCCACGTTAAAGTTGTGTACATTTATCTTGTTTGGTTTACGTATTTAAGATATATCTTAGGAAAAATCCAATAGAGAATTTTGTTCACAAGTTGCAATATATCATCCCTTCCATTGCTTCTAAATCAAGAGTGGAGAAAAAACAATTTTATGGCTAAAAATAAATCACAATTTGATACTAATAAAACTTGAATTAATTGTGCAAGTTAGGCTTCCTCATTTTGGTTGTGGTAGCATCGATAGCTTTTTATCATCTAGATTTTTAGTCAATAGAGGATTGTATAACCCATCATGGCCTTCCAAGGAAAGAGTTAATAAATGAAGTTGGGTATCTGTTAAAATCTTCCTCGCCAAATGATTAAAGAAGATGTTTAAATATGAAAAGAATGAAAAACTTGCAAGATGCATAGGAATTTCTCTGTTCAAAGTGTTTTCTAAAAGTTCCTATGACTTTAGTTATCTCAAATTACCTAAAGATGATGGGATTTCACCAAACTAAGCATTGTTTGACAAGTTTAGGACATAAAATGCTTTGAAATCCATTATCTCCTTTGATATAGGTCCTTCAAGTCCATATAACAAGCACATTCAAAAATAATCAAATTTAATATCAATTTGATAGCTGTCATTAATTAATAGACAACAATACTTCATCATACATTTAATACTCATTAAAATGTAATATAATATACTTTAAAAATTTCATTGTTTATGCCTTACAAATTTACTTTTTTCATTTCCATTAAGACATAAAACCCTAAACAACTGTTGAATTTAGAAAAGAGAACATGAAGAAAGATGATTATCTCATGACTTACTTTATATTAATATCTAACACCTCCACTTTAAGTATGAGTATATTTATCCTCTGTGGAGTGGGTGGGGGTGGGATCCAGCAAAGAATTTTGTGCGTAAGTTGCAATATATCATCCCCTCCATTGCTTCCAAATCAAGAGTGGACAAAAAACAATTCCATGAAATTTCAATCAATTGCATAAGCTAGCCTTCCACATTCTGGTTATGGCAGCATTGATAACTCCTTATCATCTAGATTTTCAGTTAATGCAGTACTGTATAACTTATCATGGCTTTCAAAGGAAAAAACTAGAAATGATTAAAGTTGGGTATTTGTTGGGATTTTCCCCTCCAAATGATTGAAAGAGATGTTTAAATATAAAAAGAATGAAAAACGTATAAGATGCATTGGAATTTGCCTACTCAAAGCATTTTCTGAAGGTTCCAATGACTCTAATTGTCTCAGATTACTTAAATATGATGGTATTTCACCATACAAAACATTGTTTGACAAGTTTAGTACATAAAATGCTTTGAAATTCATTAACTCATTTGATGTAGGTCCTTCAAGTACATATAACAAGAACATTCAAAAAATATCAAAATTAATAGTATCAATTTAATAGTTACCATTAATGAATAGACATCAACATTTTATATAAATATAATACTCATTAAAGTGTAACATAATATGCTTTAAAATTTTCATTGCATATGCCTTACAAATATACTTTTTGGTTTCATTAAGATATAAAACCCTAAACAATTATTGAATTTAGAAAAGGGAACATGAAAAAAGATGATTGTATCATAACTTACTCTATATTAATCTCTAATGCATCTACCTTAAATAGTGTATGTTTGTCCCCCACCAAAGAATTTTGTGAACAAATTACAATATATCATCCCCTTAATTGCTTCTAAATTAAGAATGAACAAAAACATTTCCATGGAAAAAAAATAAATTGTAGTTCAATACTAATAAAATTCTAATCAATTATGAAAGCTAGCCTTCCACATTTTGGTTGTGGAAGCACTAGTAGCCCTTTATCATCTAGAATTTCAATTAATGAAGGACTGTATAGTCCAGCATGACTTGTAAAGGAAAAAGCTAGAAATGACTGAAGTTGGATGTTTGTTAGGATCTTCCTTGCCAAATGATTGAAGGAGATGTTCAAATATGAAAGAAATAAAAAACTTGCAAGATGCATAGAAATTTCTCCACTCAAAGCGTTTTTTGAAAGTTCCAATGATTCCAATTGTCTCAGATTACATAAAGATGATGGAATTTCACCAAACAAAGCATTATTTGACAAGTTTAGTACATAAAATGCTTTGAAATCCATTACCTCCTCTTATATAAGTCCTTCAAGTGCATATAACAAGCATATTCAAAAAAATATCAAATTTAATAATATCAATTTAATAACTACCATTAATGAAAAAATGACAACACTTTATCATGCATATAATACTCATTAAAATGTAACATAATATACTTGAAAAATTTCATTGCACATGTCTTACAAATTTACTTTCTGGTTTTCATTAAGATATAAAATCCAAAACAACTATTGAATTTAGAAAAGGTAACATGAAGAAAGATGATTGCATCATGACTTACTCTATATCATTTTCTATTGTGTCCACCTTAAATATCTATATGCTTGTCCTCTTAGGGGTAAGGGGAGATCCAACAAAGAATTGTGTACAAATAGCCAATGTCATACCTTCCATCACTTCCCATTCAATAGTGAACCAAAAATAATTTTGTTGCCAAAACCAATCTAGATCGACCCAAATTTTTTTAATAAAATGTGCAAGCTAGCCTTCCACATTTTGGTTGTGGTAGCATTGTTGACTCTTTACCATTTGGATTTTTAGTCAATGGAGGATTGTATAGCCAACAATTGCATTCAAAGGAAGAAGTTGGAAATGACTAAAGTTGGGTATCTTTTAGGATTTTTCTCGCCAAATAATTAAAGGAGATGTTTAAATATGAAAAGAAAGAAAAACTTGCCAACTACAATGAAATTTCTCCACTCAAAGAGTTATATGAAAGGTCTAATGACTCCAACTATCTCAAATTACATATCAATGATAAAATTTCGCACACAAATAAAAACCGTTGTTTGATAAATTTAGGACATAGAGTGCTTTGAAATCTACTAGCTCCTTTGATATAGGTCCTTCAAGAACATATAACAAATAAATCCAAAACTACTCATTTAATAGTATCAATTTAATATATGCCATTTATGAATAGACAATAATACTTTATTGTATAATACTCATTAAAATTTAACAAAATATACTTTAAAAATTGCATTGTATATGCCTTACAAATTTACGTTTTGGTTTCCATTAAAACATAAAACCAAAAACAACTTTTAAATTTAGAAAAGTGAACATGAAGAAAGATGATTGTATCATGATTTATTTTTTATTAATCACTTATGCCTCCACCTTAAAGTTGCATATCCTTTTGGGGGTTATGTATTTAAATATATCTTAAGGAAGATCCAATAAAGATTTTTGTGCACAAATTGCCAATATCATACCCTCAGTCATTTCCAAATCAAGAATGGACCAAAAATAATTTTGTTGACACTAATAGAATTTCAATAAATTGTGCAAGTTAACCTTCCACATTTTGGTTGTGGCAGCACCATTGCCTCTTTAAGATCTCAATTTTTTTGTTAATGGAGAAGTAGATAAATAATCATTACCTTCAAAGAAAGGTAGAAATGACTAAAGTTGGGTATTTGTTGGGATCTTCCCCCACCAAATGATTGAAGGAGATGTTTAAATATGAAATAAACCAAAAACTTACAAGCTACATAGGAATTTCTCCACTCAAAGTTTTCTAAAAGGTCTAATGACTCCAAGTGTCTTAGGTTATCTATAGATGGTGGGATTTCTCCAAACAAGGCATTGTTTGGGAGGTTTAGTACATAGAGTTCTTTGAAATCCATTAGCTCTTTTGATATTGGTCTTTCAAAAGCATATAATAAGTATATCCAAAACTACTCATTTAATAGTATCAGTTTAATAGTTGGCATATGTATAATACTCATTAAAATGTAACAGAATTTACTTTCTAAGTTCCAATACATATGCCTTGCAAATTTACTTCTTAGTTTCCATTAAGACATAAAACCTAAACAACTATTGAATTTGGAAATGAGAACATGAAAAAGATAATTCATGATTTACTCTTTATTAATCACTAACGCCTTCACTTTAAAGGTGTGTACATTTGTCCTCTTTTCGTTACGTATTCAAGATATATCTTAGAGAAGATCTAATGAAGAATTTTGTACACAAGTTGCTAATACCATACCCTCCATTGCTTCCAAATCTAAAGTGAACCAAGAACAATTCTATAGCCAAAAGCCAATCCTACTTCGATACTAATAAAATTTCAATCAATTGTGGAAGCTAGCCTTCCACATTTTGTATGTGGTAGCATTGTTGGCTTTTTACCATTTGAATTTTCAATCAATGGAGGATTGTATAGCCTATAATTTCCTTCAAAGGAAAAAGTTGGAAATGACTTAAGTTGGATATCTGCTGGTATCTTTCCCACCAAATGATTGAAAGAGTTGTTTAAATATAAAAGGAATGAAAAACTTGCAAGCTATATAGGAATTTCTTTGCTCAAAGAGTTTTCTAAAAGATCCAATGACACCAGTTGTCATAGAATACTTATCGATGATGGGATTTCACCAAACAAAGCTTTGTTTGAAAAGTTTAGGACATAGAGTGATTTGAAATCCATTAGCTCCTCTCATATAGGTCCTTTAAGAACATATAACAAGTACATCCAAAATTACTCATTTAATAATATCAATTTAATAGATGCCTTTGATGAATAGACTAAAATACTTTATCCTACAACACTCATTAAAATGTAACATAATATATTTTAAAACTTTCAATGCATATACCTTACAAATTTATTTTTTGGTTTTCATTGAGACATAAAACTTAAACAACTTTTGAATTTGAAAAAAAGGAACATGAAGAAAGATGATTACATCATGACTTACTCTCTATTAGTCACTAATGCCTCCACCTTAAAGCTGTGTACATATGTCTTCTTCGGGTTATATATGCAAGATATATCTTTAGGAAAATCCAACAAAGAATTTTGTGCACAAGTTGCCAATATCATACCCTCCATCCCTTCCAAATCAAGAGTGAACCAAAAAGATATCCATAACTGAAATCTAATCCCAATTCGACACTAACAGAATTTCAATCAATTGTGCAAACTAGCATTCCACACTTTAGTCATGACAGCACTGGTGACATTTTTCCATTAATGGAGGATTGTATATCCCATCATTGCCTTTAATAGAAGAAGCTGGAAATGATTAAAGTTCAACATCTATTGGGATTTTTCCCACCACATGATTAAAAGAGATGTTTAAATATTAAAGGAGTAAAAAAACTTGTAAGTTGCATAAGAATTTATCCATTCTAAGAGTTTTTTGAAAGGTCTAATGACTCTAATAGTCTCATATTACTTATTGATGATGGAATTTCACCAAACAAGTATTGTTAGACAAGTTTAGGACATAAAGGACTTTGAAATCCATTAGCTCATCTGATATTGGTCTTTCAAAAATGGTTGGATAAGAAATCATTGGGTTTGGAGATTGTCAAAATTTTAACTAACTTTATTTGTTTACTTTTGCTAATAACTATCATAGTGTTTTGATAATATATTTGACCACCAAAGTCAAAAAACTAAAATAGGATGTGATTTACCTTAGATTCAACATGATTTTCATTAGACACATCAATGCCTCTCACCTTGTGAATTTGTTTCCAAGTATCTTGCAACTAAAGTTGTTAATGGCTAGATCAATTGTTTGCAGCATATGCCAAGTGCCATTGGTGTTTAGACATCCAACCTGACCATTAGGGGTGGGCATGGATTGGATTTTTAAAAATCCAATCCATATCTAATTCATATCCAATTAAATGGATTGGATTTAAAATGCATATCCATAAAACTGGTTTGGATTTTTTGAAATCGGTTTTAAATCTAGTTTATGGTTCAAAACTAGTTTTAAAATAGGGTCGATTTTAAAACCAATTTTTGACCATAAATCATTTTGAAACCAATTCATAATTCAAAACCAATTTTCAAACCAGTTTTAAATCATAAACTAGTTTTGAAATTGGTTTTAAAACTAGTTTATAGTTCAAAATTGGTTTGGTTTTAAAACCAATTTTAAGCAATAAACTAGTTTTAAAACTGGTTTTAAAATCAATTTTAAATCGTAACCATAAACTAATTTTTTACACAATTCTTTAAACTTTTTAAACACAAATTATGGTTTGGTTTGGTTACAATTTGACAATTTAAAAAAAATTTAATTTATTAATACAATGTAAAATTTAATAATTAAATTTACTAAATTATTATGTTATATTATTTTTAAAAAATACATTTTCTTTAAATTCTCTTTAAAATAGATTAGTTGAAAAACAATACCTTTTTATTTCTATTTTAGTATTATTTTTAATAATATTAACACGTTCTTTTTATAATACAAAAATAAATTGTGTATCTCTTGATATATTGCATTATTCTTTAACAATATTGGTACACCTTTTCTATAACATATAAAAGTAAATTGTACACCTCTATAATAAAACAAAGAGAATTTTATATATTAGTTTAATACTTACTAATGTAAATTTTTTTACGATAATAATAAATTTGAAACCACTTTAAATATGAATTTTAAAATAATTATTGTAAAAGTTAACAATCTTGCTATACATGACAACCTATGATTAAACTACATTATAAAATTCTTTTGAAAATTGTACTTATCTTTTTTCTTTTTAAATTATGAATATCTTTTAAAAGATATTTTTAAGATATATTTTATTTCTTTACAACTTTCTTTAATAGTTATAATTAATTTTGAATATTATATTATTAATTTTAAAACTTTTAAGAATAAAAAGATGTGTTTCATTAAGAAATACGGAATAAAAAGACGTGTTGACATTGCTTTGTTGTATAGGCATAGCTAATAGCAATTTTTGTAGTAGGTGAAGATGCAATTGATTATTATTAGCACATAAATAAATAAATATTAATAAGAATATAGAAATTAGAAAAGTCCTAATTGCTCATTCACTCTTTGTTTCATTGGTAATATACAAATTACAAAGAGTTTTGCAGAGAGAGAGGAAAAAAAAAATATAAAAATAACTGGTTTGTGTGGTGAGGAAGAATTACGTTTTGAGATAAAGTAAGGGAGAGTCTTAAATTATTCTTTTAAGATAAATAGAGGGAGAGTTATGTTTTGAGATAGTATAGTGGTTTTTAATTTGTGCAAAAATGGATATGGATATAATAACTGGTTTCAAAAATGGATATAGAGATATAACCAATCCATTATAATTGGTTTTGGATAATAACCGATTCATTAAAATGGATTTATAATGGATCGGAGTAGTGTGGATATAGATTGGTTTTACTAAACCGGATATTTTGCACACCCCTAGTGACCATATAATTTATTTTCTCACAGGACTAAGATACAGAGTGTAGATATGTTCTTTAACAAGCACTGAAAGACATCAATAATCTTGCTTTCAAATAAAAGCTCACTATAATCAATAAAGTAGTAATCACATGTTGAATTGAATATATTTTGAAAAAAAAAACTGAACCGATTAAATATAATTGGAAACAGGTTCAGTTTAGTTGAGGTTTTTTATCAACTCAAAGCAATCCCATCAGATCGTGGAAATAAGTTGGTTTTAGTAAGATAATTAGATATACTTCTAGTATCTTCTCAAGCAAATTCCACCCAAATGATGTCATTTTATATTAAAACTTTTGAAAACTAACCAAAATAATATTATTTTATTTAAAATATTTGAAAAAATAAATATGGCTATTAATTTGGTCTAATCAAAATTCAATCAGTGAACGAATTAAAATTTGATTGGACTTACAAATGCCATTTTTTTTTTATATCATACAGATGCTTTTTTGTTTGTCAAAGCAAATACAAACTTATAAAAGCCGTCCTTCATCTTGGTGATGCGAAACATGGACCAAGAATTGGGATCAGGCCCATTTTCTCAAATCTTGGGCTATTTTATGCTTGATAGTAAGACCAATAAAGAAGACACCAAATTGTGTTGTGATTGGACACTCAAAAAAGAGAGAAAATTGTGGCGAATTTTACAATGGACTTGCTTTGACCTGGACCATCATGATCCTAGTGAATAAGAGCACATATTATCGGTTAAGTAAATTTTTAGGGCCTTTCTTTTTGTACTTTTATTTTTGTTATTTGTTCTAAATATGTTTTTACTCTTTGAAAATATCATAAATTTTAGTGTTATATTTTATAAAAAATTATTCATTTTTAATTCCTATTTTTACAAAAAGTGATGTAATTTTAGTCTCTCACTAGGAACTAAAAGTATGTGATTTTGTTAAATTATAAGGACTAAAAATGAACAAAATTTTCATAAAAATTAAAATCAAAATTCTTAATATTTTATGGACTAAAAACATTTGTATATTTTGATAAAAAAAAATCTATTTCTATTGCTATTATATTCATTATCAATGTGATCAAATCAAATTTAGTAGTTTCAATTCTCATTAAACATAAAATGTTTGATTAAAATATGTAAATAATTTTATATAATTTTGTCACTTTCTAATGTACTCTCTCATATAAAAGTCTACTATTAAGCATAAAATACAAGAATGCGCTAGCTTAAATACTTTGAACTTAATTTCAACATTAATATTATATCATAAATCAATTATGTAAAAGATTAAATATTATTAAGTGAAGACAAATAGATAATTGTACATTTTTATGACATCTTTAATAAAAGAGTAAATAGTATGTGCATTGACTGTGTACTTTTCACATTGTTATCTAATTACAAAGTGTCATGTATAATAAACTTATTAACTTTACAATAATTATCTTAAAAGTCATACAAATGATATATGTAAAAATTTTTACACTCACAATATATAAAAATTAAACTCTTAACAAATTTTGCGTGAATTTATTCTCTGGTGGGATGAATTTAAAGTATGTCTTGATCTTGAATGGGCTAAAGTAACACATTGATTAGGAAAGAGTTGTAAAAAGTGAATTTGTAAAAAAAAATTGAAAATAAAGTCATTAGTGAAAATCAAAAGAGTTATTATCACATATTTATTATAGTGATCAGTTCGCAAGTTTATTTTTAATAAATATATTATTTAAAAAGTCTAAATTTTAGTGTGAGAAGAGAAAAAGTTAGGTGAGAATTTCAATTCTTTAGGTAGTAATTAATCGTAAACATGTTCCAAATATGGGTTTTGTCAAAATTATCATGAAAAACGGCCAACTTCTCGGTGTGATAATATTTATCTTCTTGTCAATTTCATTTTCATTTTTTTTTCAAGCATATCCTTCGGGCAGCAATAGAAAATTAATTCCTTTAAAATATATAAATGACTAATGTAGATTTTGTCTTTTCTAATAAAACATTTTCATATATAATTAAGTTCGTGGCACACTTACAAGACTCATACTTAGTTCGTGTATGTTTTTTCATTGCAATTGTATTCTGAAAAACAAAATGGAGTAGTGGAATGCAAGTTAACAGGTTGAATTAACGATGATTCCTAGATTCCTTGCATTGTCACTAAACAAGTGCTTATACGTGTACAAGATGAACTTCGTGAAACTTTTTATATAGCTAACGTCCCCATGGCTGATAAAAGTCAATCTGGATGCTACATTTTCAAATGCTGTAACCAAAATTGTAGGAATAGATATAAGATATAGTCAGGCGGTTCATTTATTTATTTATTTTTATAATATTATACAAGTAAATTAAGGTCTAGTAGGAGATATAATAATTTGCTAGAATCAATCTTCTAACATCATCATTTTAATTTTATAAAAAACATGAGTCGATACCAATTACGTTAAAAATTCATTAGCTTATTAACGTTTACTTTTTCGCTCTCCCACGGATAGGATTGGTCCAGGGTGTTAAACTGATAAAATAGCTTTTCACAAAGTTACGAGCAAGTATGAGAAATAATTTACGAAAAGGTGATTCACGATGAGATGTCATGCACAACATTAATTCTGTTCCCTTGAGTCGATTTAGTGGATTAACAGTAGAAGTATATGGATTCGAGATAAACTATACCCCTTCATAATTTATTAAATGATTTCTAGTAACTAAAGGACAATCACTGTAATCAAGCAAATCCCATTTCTTCTGCTCATCCATCAAAAACTTGAATACAACTAATTTTATTATGTTTAACTTAACTGGTGTGAGTGATTGTGTGACAAACATTGAAGACAGCTATTCACGTCTGGTTGATGTAGAGTCCGTTTAGATAAATAATTTAACTAAGATTTTATATAATAATTTTTTATTATAGAGTTTATGTTATAGGTATTTAAAATTTAATAAGTAATTTAGATTTGAATAAGCATGTTGAAAAACATTTACACAATTTTGAAGCAATCATTGCTATATAAACACTTATATATTGTCTCATTTTATTTTATTTTTTAAAAAAATTAAGAATCAAATCACGCTTAAAAATAAATTAAAAATTAAAAGCAACTAAAAAATTAAAAAAATAGCATTATATATATAACAAAAATATTAAAAATAAAAAATCATAGGTCACCATTAAATTTTAAAAAATAAAAATTTAAGAATTATAAATTAAAAAATAAAAATAAAAATCAGTTTCATACACATGGACTTGAAGTTTTTTTTTTTAAATTACACTATTACATAGAAATATTACTTAAAAATTGATAAAATCCATAAAATTTTATAAAATAACTAATTTAAGAAACTCATTATGTTTGAACTATTAAAGTTAATTATTCTAATTGTAAGAGATGATTATGAGATATAACAAAGAAAAATAAGAAAACTACAATAATATTACAAAAAATGTTATTTAAATTTAAAAAGGAAATTGAAAGTTATCTAATGTCATCCTAATACATGTTATGGAATGGTTGGTGTAGATAGCCACGTTTCATAAGCATGTGGTCATGGATTTAATTTTTAAATTTGTTTGCATGGAATAATATTTATTGAGAGAGATGTAAGCTCTTTAAATGGATCACAATATTTCAAGAAATTAATTATTCTTTGACTTTTGGCCAAAAGATACATTGGTTTCAGCAAAAAAAAAACTTTGATTGATTTTTTCATTTTTAAAAGATTTAACTGTTCAAAATAGTTTGAATTAGATTTTAGTGTATATTCCCAACATGGTTCCTGAATTTGACAAGCATTGTTATTTTAGTCCTTGAATTTAATGAAACAAAAAAGTAGTACTTGAATATGTAATTCATTATTCAAGATAGTCTCTCCGTTAAAAGTGTATTTGAAAAGTCACTGTAATAGCTTATAAGCTAGTTTGATCAATTTATAAATTGGTTGGACCTAGTATATGAGATTATTTTAGTAGCTTCTAACTTATTTTTATAAATTGCTTCAACTAACTTATAGCATATAAGCTACTAGTTTTTTTTTTTTTTTTCATTTTTATCCTCATTAATTTACTTGAAATCCCTTTTCACCCTTATGTTTCATTTTAGCTTGAGGAAGATTAAGCAAAATCATCAAATCTTCACCATTATTTTATAATATAAATTTCAAAAATTATTGTTCTAATTTTTAATATGATAAGTTATTTGAAATAAATTCAAATATTAAAAGTTATATATATATATATATATACAGAGAGAGAGAGAGAGAGAGAGAGAGAGATAGATTTAGATATATGTATGTATGTAAATGATGTGTTTTGAGGATTGTGTGAGATTGCTCATTTGTTCTCTTCAAATAAAACATGGCATTTGCACCCTCCATGTCGTTGATATCTTTAGAATGTTTGAACGTGTACAAGCTATAGAGAGGTTATGGAAGTAGAAATTTCAATGATAACATCATTGAGTGACTACATAGTCCATGATGGTTGTTGTGCATGAGATCAATGATTGGTGCAATGCCATATATCATGCTCGTGGTTATGTTTCTCGTCCTCCTATAGCATATGATGATCTTCATTTGATGTGTGGTGGGGCACTCCACTTTATAATTCTACTCTTTGTGGTTCAAGTAACATATGAGGCTAAAAAAAACAATTAGGCAACAAAATATGATCTTAAAAGCTTGTAAGGTCAGTTTTAAAATTAGTTCATTATTTCAATTGAGGAAGTTTCTTAAGTTCCAAAGCTTTTTGAGCCCTAGAGGCAGATATAATAATCATAAGCAATACAAATTGGACGTCCAAGAAATATGAAGGTGCAAAACCTTGCTCCCTATTGATTAGGACATGAAGGTCATTCCTTGTCTCAAGGCACTTAGCTTGGTGGTCAGGATAGGATATGAAAGCAGGATAAGAATATGATAAGATAAGAGTAATATAAGCTATAATCTTATACAATATTGGGTGCACACCAAATAACAAATCAGATAACGATAGGATAAAATATAAATTATGTTTAAATGAAAAAATTACTGTTTCATTAAAATTACAAACAATTTTTTAAAAGTAACTTTTAATTTAATTTTTTAAATTTTAACAAAAAAATAGTTTTAACTAAAGTATGGAACATTATTTTTATTTATGTAGTTACTTTTTTAAAATTATAAAAAAATTATATAAGATTTCTAAAATTATAATTATTATTCAAACATTTTCTTTAAAAAATGTTTGAATAGTACTTATTTAATTTTTAATATTTTAATTAATAATATATTTTAAAGTTACATGTCAAAATTATTTTATATATATATATATATATATTAATATTTTAATTAATAATATATTTTAAAGTTACATGTCAAAATTATTTTATATATATATATATATATATATATATATATATATATATATATAGAGAGAGAGAGAGAGAGAGAGAGAGAGAGAGAGAGAGAAAGAGAGCTTATCCTATTTTGATGCTTCCTAACGTAGCTTTTCCCTCAGGATAAAAAATACACATGAGTAATAGGATAGGATAAAGGAAAAGATAATGTTATTATATCTTATTGGTGCAACAAACAATAGATTACAACATGATAGGATAGTTACCCTATCTTGGCCATCAAATGGGCCCTTAAGGTACAAACTAGGATACTAAATTAAATATAACGAACATGAGTAAATGTCTGGACTAATGTGAAGGAGGGAATGCAAATTTAGGGATTATTTTTTAAAAGATATGCTATTCATATAATAATTTGTACAACATTATTTTTTATGTTTATCTCTATCACAACATTAATTATATTCCACTATTCTCTCTCCTTTCTCTCTCTTGTAAAATTTGTTGTACAAATAGCATTTCTCGTTTTTTAATTTCGTCAAATTCAAGGATAATAAGACAAATGCCAAATTCAAGGCTAATATGAAAGCAGATGCTAAATTCATGGACTAATATAACAATAAATGTCAAATTTAGGAACTAAATATTGATTACTTTATAACTTTTCACATTTAGTCTTAAACTCTTCAAAATAGTCTTTGCACATGTGAACTATACATACATGTCACATGTGTGTCACGTAAGCACTTAATGTTCCAAATAAGATTCTTTATTAAAATTAACATAGAAGGATGTTGGGAAATAGGCGGTAAAACATCAGGGAGAACTCGATCAATGAGCCATGAGCCAACCACACTACTGAACTTGACATCACATTCAACCCAAAACCTTAAGGCATCAAGTTTGCGAGTCTTTGTCACTTATATATTGCTTAACTTGTCTATTCCTACCTAATGTTGGATTCATGTTCACTCTTACACTCCAACAATCTCCCTCTCAAGTGTGAATCTCTTCCATATCGTATGACACCCCTTCAAGTAGAAGCCTTTTCCATCCACGAGTTCAATGATGGCCCTTGCACTACCGTTATGGCTCCTAAAGCTTTCCCATTGTTGTCAATATGCTCTAATACCAATTATTAGTAGTAGCAATTGAATTCAAAAATAACATAACAAAACGCACACACACAAATAATACAATTTAACGAGGTTCGACAAGTATGCCTACGTTTTCAAGAGTAAAGCAGCTATTTTTATTATTGAAATGAAAATAAGGTTACAAAAGATATATGAAAAAAAATAGTACATAATTACAATAACACCTATATACCTTGTAATCAACAGGCAGGCAACCCAGGCCCAAAAGCATACGCCCTACCTAGACAATATGAGCTATGCACAGCAATCTCCACCTTGATGAATATTCAGCCCCATGGAAGATAACAACAAGTATCTCTCATATGTCTCCTAGGTTAGGGGGGAGGGGGGGGGGGGGGGGTGTAGTCTTGTCTAGTACTAAGCAACATTCAACAAGTCCAAGCAATGCTTGAACTTGTCAGCAGTAATTGCCTTGGTTAATAGATCAGTTGTATTCTTAGAAGTGTGAACCTTCTTTAGTAATATCTAACTAGATGCCATCAACTCCCTGATCTTGTGAAACCTTACATCAACATGTTTTGTTCTAACATGGTACACTTGATTCTTTGCCAGGTAGATAGCACTCTGACTGTCACAATGCAATTGAACTCTACCTTGCCCAATGCCCAGCTCCTTTACTAGTCTTGTAAGCCATAAGGCTTCTTTACTAGCCTTTGCTACTGCCATGTACTCTACTTCAGTTGTTGACATTGCCACAATTGACTGAACAGTTGATTTCCAACAAATAGGCCCACCTGCAAGAGTAAAAACATACCCTATTATAGGCCTCTTGTCATCCAGATCATCAGCATAGTTTGAATCCACATATGCCACAACTAAAGGATCACCTTGTTGACTGCCAAACATAATACCATGACCTGATGTGCCCTTTAGGTACCAAAAGATCCACTTCATTACTTCTTAATGTCGCTTCCATGTTTTACCCCCTCTTGTTTTCCAACAAGTGGTGTTAGAGTCAATGATTCGACTAGGTGACCAGCTCAAATGAGTAGTCGAATTGGCAATGGATTCATGTATGGATTTATGCTTGGGAATCCCTTGTATCGAAAATTTTCCTGTTTATATGAAGGTTAGGCAGTGTGTCCCGTTGATGTGAGCTAACAATGGTGCAAGTATCTAGAGAACATTGGTGACAATGGATAATCTCTAAGGGCCATTACTGAATACTCGTGGGTGGGGAGAAAAAAAAAAAAGCTTCTACTTGAGGGGAGTCATACCATGTGGAAGAGAAGTACACTTGAGGGGGAAGTTGTTGGTGTACAAGTGTGAGTAATGTGACTAAGAAGTCTCACATTGGATAAAGATGGGTATGTTGAGTAACATATAAATGATAAAGACCTATAGACCAGATGCATTAAGGTTTTGGGTTGGATGTGATATCTAGTTCACTTGTGTGGTTGGCTCATAGCCCATTCAAGGAGTTCTCCTTGGTGTTTATGATAGATTACAAATTCAAAGACTATTTTTTTATTTTGTTAAATTTAAGGACTAAAGTGAAAACACTTGCCAAATTTAAAAGGAAGTTGAAAATTTACTCTAGATTCTAATAACCCAACTAAACCCCTTTTACCCACAGGAAGCATTTGTCGTAGAAATTTCTAGAGTTCAAATTTTTATCCAATTTTATATTTAGTTATATCAAATTTGATAACACTTACATGAAAAATAATAAATTTATTGAATAATGTATTGATACCTAATTGAATGATAAAATAAAATAGTGGGTCAAAATTAAAATAATTTTTTCAAATAACTAACTATTTCCTTTATAAATGAGTAATTCTAAATTCTCCTACAATATTTTCTTATTAATTCTTTTGCTTTCTTTGTATAGTATAGTAAATATTAAATGCATTTTACATTTCTAAAGCATTAAATATATTTATTTTTTCATTCAATATTTATTTTTTTTACAGAATAGTGGGAAAATTTATATGAAGATTTGGAAAAATATATAACTTTATTCTTTATAAATTGATTTTAGACTCATTCAACCTATATTTGGTTATACGTTTCAAATCCACTTTTACCAGTATATTCACAATATCCAAATTGTGAAATGATGCAAATGAGCTTGAAAACGGATAATGGATGTAATTTTTCATGTCAAATTGAACACTACTAGTTTTAATTTTAATGTTTTTTATATCATTAAATGATTTTTTGGGTGTAGAACATGTTTTCAAACATGCTTAAATATCTAACACCAAACCAAATACATTATCAGTCCTGTTTAAGAAGAAAAACACCAAAGTACATGCGGAAATATTTATTAATTAAGGAATACTTCAAATATAACACTATTTCCAAGGAAACAAGAGAAGAATACAACACCTGGAAGCCACAGTAATTTCTCAACCATTTTGTAGTCCCATACTTAAAGGCAAAAGGCGAAAGTGCAAAACTATATTTTACCCCTCCCACATACACAAATGCAAAAATTGAACTATATCAATTTCTGAACCATTTCTTAGCCACACTCACATTCACAAAAGCAAAAATAAAAACTATATAATGTATCAAGACTCTACAACTTCTGGTCAATTGTGTTAATCCTCTCGCACTTCAACTTCCATTGACTTTCTTACAATCGGTTCTGATTTCTCCCTGGGTACCCGTCAAGGGGCTGATGTTTCCCATGTTGATCATTGACTGAGCAAACGCTTGGAAGAAGGCTGTTTGGTTGTTGGCAAAATTGTTAACAATGGAGATTGTGGAAGAGCCGTTGGTGGAGAAGAGTTCCTGATCCGTTTGGAGAAGACCTTGGTTGATGAGAAGGTTGTTGAAGTAGTTGTTGTCAAAGGCATCAGGGGTTGAAGGGTCAAGGTTGTTCAATGTAGACCCATTTCCATTTTGGGGACAATTTTGCTGCAGAGTGGCCAAATAGGTTGAGTTCAGGGTTGGGTCAGGGCTTCCTGTGCCGCTAAAGTTGTATAGCCTTTGGGAGAAAAATTGGCATTGGGCACGGCCAAAAGTGTGTGCACCTAAGAGAAAATTCCATTTTGAGCCAACTATTTCCTAAAATTTGTATGCTCGTAAAGGAGAAATTATTATATATAGTTGAGTCTTTTCCATAAATTAAAAAATGTGATTAGGTATTACATGGAAATTGATAGGAACCACATAATTCTAATCTATACAATAATGATAAGGAAACAACTTATATCAAGTTATCTACGTGTTTTTTGTACTATTCTTTAATTAAAATTGGAGTTTTATTTCGATAATATGTATAATATTTTAATGCAAATCTTTATTACTTAGATTATCAAAGTAAATCTCCAAATTTGATTAGAGAACAACACAAATAATACTTATAAAACTGTAGGTATCTAAGTTTTGTTCTAATGAAAAATGTTACGAACACATTTTTTAATACATTTTTTTAGCACATACTCTAGTATTTGTTGAAATTTGTTGAAGTTCACAAAATTAGGTGGGTCTCAATCTTTATTTAATGAACCACACTTATAATTTATAATTTCTAACAATTTTTAACCAATAAAAATGTATGTATAATTAAAAGAAGTATATTAAAGAATATATTACTAGCACTTCTCTATGATAATTTTCCGCGTGAAGAAGGATATGTTGTAGTTACCAGATAATGCAACGAGATCAGTTGTGTCCAAGCCAACAGCAGAGAATTTGGATGAGACGTTGGCAAGGCTCTCAAATGGGGAGGGAAGGGAGCTGTTGGCTCCAGCTTGGTTTGCAGTTAGACCGTCCCTTCTTCCTAGTAGTACGTTCCATGAAGGGCCTCCAGACTGCAAAATTTTACACGTTATTAAATGCCATCTTGCTCCACTAATTAGTTAGGAGTGGCAAACGAATGAATTGGATAAATTCTTAATCATATTATAATGGATTGGATAAAAACAATCCATTAATCCATTTTGATCCATTAAAAATTCATTTAAAAAATCCAATCCATCCATGATCTATCTAATAAAATCCAATCCAATCTATCTGTTAACAATTTTTTGATGGATGGATATCCAATCCATCCACAAAAATAATATACTTTAAAAATTAAATAATTTTTATTTTTAAAATATTCTCTCCCCCTTTCTCTCTCTTTTCTCTCTCTAACCTCTCCCACTCTCTCTCTCCTCCCTCTCTCTCATATTCGGTCGTGTAAAATGATATTCTTTCAAGTTACCACAAAAATTATTTTCGAGGAAAAATAGAAAACAACTATCAAGGAATTTTCAAAATGTAAAAACTTGAAATTTTTTTACCTTAGTTCGAAATGAAGACGTATTTCAATAACTCTAATTCTGTATAGGGAGAATCGACAAAATTTAAATGTAATTTCTTAACAATTCGCATAATAGCCAGGATGCAGATTTGAATCACCAACTAGGTATATCATAAACATTTAGGCTTAAGGAATTATTTTTTAAACCTAATTAGAAATTTTTTATTTTTTTTAATGGCTACTCTATTTTTTTTAATGGAAATTTGTTTATAAAACCAAAAAACAAATTATTTTGAAAAAAAAAATTTGATTAGACACGTCTTTTTATTTTTTTTATCCAATGGATTTTATTTTCTTATGTAATGTAATCCAACGGATTTTGAAAAAATAGTGGATGGATCATTAACCATCCATAAAATTAAATGGATGGATTTGGATGGATTTACTTGTAGATGGATTGAATAGATGATGGATAAATGGATTGTTTTGCCACTCCTATAATTAGTGAGCAAAATAATGTTTTCATATCCACGTGGCTGTATATGCTTCTCCGAAGAAGAAAGAGATAGGAAGAGAACCCAAAGAAAATAGAAAACCTGATAAACCTGTTATGAAAAAGTTGTGACATATATTAAACCCCATAAGTTGCTTTCATCGATTTTTATGATTAAGAGTAGCCCATGCCATGTGCTAGCTACAACCTTTCCTTGTAAAAGCAACCAGGTAAGAGAAAAGAAACAACGATACCATCCTTAAAAATGTTCTTATGCGGTGAAGGTTAATATTTTCACACTCTTATATGATACATTGATTTCGGGCGCTGTTTACTAAATTGTTTAATTAAATATTTATTCAATAAGTTTTTACATTAGAGTTTATTTACAAGTTTCACTCTGAAATTAATTTATGGAAAAATATCAACGTTCATATTATTTTGGGATGGATTGAGATAAAGAGAAAAGAAAGATAAGAAGAAAAAAAAAATAAAGAAAGAAAGTGATAAATATGTTAAGTGATGTGACGAATAATGAAAATAGAAATAATAAAAAAATGAGATAAAAGTGAGAGCAAATGTATGATTATAACTACTCGAAATTTAATTATTAAAATAAGTTCAAAAGAACAAGTTACTTTCATAAGCTTCTTATATAAGCACTTTCAAATTACCTGAATTAATAATGAGTTTAATAAGCATGTATTGTCAGTACAAAAGATTTTACATTATCAACCAATTAAAAATAAGTTTTGGTGTGAATTTTAAGATGGTTATTATTGAAGTCACTAAACTTATAATACATGATAGTTTGTGATTGAATAACAGTGTAAAAAAAACTTTACACCATCATTACATATACTTTTTTCTCATTATATAGTAAGAAAAGTCAAAATCCTAAATATAGCTAGCAAGTTACCAAGGACACAGAAGATTCTGCTGCAATGGCAAGGATATCAGCACAAGATACTACTCCAGGGCATGAACTTTCGAGGGAACTCTTGATGTTGTCAACAACATCAAAGCCCCGAACGGAATTGAAGTTGGGAGCAGCATTTTTCTCGCTTTGTGTGATGTTACCACCCTGGTCTAACAAAAGGGACGCATCACATCCCTAAAACAGAAATAAGAACATTTTATTAGTTGTCTAATATGGGAACCCTCTAATACAACAAAAATTTGGAAAATTAAAATCAAGCTTATTCTTGAGGGACGAAAAGAATATGAAGATTTCAGTTGTGGGAATTTACATTGACAAAGCAATCATGAAAGTGGAGGCGAGTGAGGCTTGCACCAATACGGGAATCAGACTGCAGAGCCTGCTGAACAGCATTGCTCACGATAGAAGACACATTGGGGCACGTGCTAGAATAGAAGGTTGCACTCAATTGAGCTTCTGAATGAAAAAAAAAAGGTTAGCACTAAGAAAATGGTGGCCGGAAGGGAATAAGTAGTAGTAGAAAGCATGGTAGATTGGTTTGATCTATATTCTTTCCCAATGGTTGGATTTGTTTTGTGATTGATATCTAGGTGATATGTGTATATATAGAAAAGAAAGCGCGTCATGCATTTATTACTTTATAATTTTCTTTAAGATGAAGTTTTCATTGGTTATTACTTTGAAGTGTCAACCATACATAGTTTTACATATTATCAAGATTTGTAATATAGTGGGTCCACTAGGGGACCCGCGGAGAGGAAAATTAAAATCATAATGATTGACACTTAAGCAACTTGTAATACTAGGTCGCATCATATTCTGGCTAGCTAGATAAATCAAAATATTTGGTGCCTACGAATTTGTATATTGCATGCCATGACACACGCCAAAGACGATTTTTGTTTTCAAATCAATGTACAATAAGAGTTGATTAATTAGTGTGAATGGTAATATATATATATATATATATATCAGCACGGTTCATACCGGTCACCGTATTATTATGCGAATAAATTAAAACTTGAATTGTTATTTCATTTTATCAAAATATATGTTACACAATTACGATAAATTATTTTATTAGAGGTTGTGTTACACAAATATTATGATTTTATTTGTATAAATTTCTTTGTAAGTACTTATGAAAGACAAAAATTAAAAGCAAAATAAATCAAACTTCTTTCATAAGTTAAAATCAATTTATGCTCCTCAATTTTTAAAGAAGTTAGATGGATCTAAAAGTTAAAGTACATATGCTAATTTTAATTTATAAGAGAAATTTAATTTTTTCTACCTTCTTATTTTCTTCTCTTATAAGTGTTTAAAGAGAAATTTATCTAAACATGATCAATATCAATGTCAATTATTGTCCTATTACAAATTCTAAATGACAAATAAGAAACTATATACTTTGTTTAGTTTTATATTTTCAGTATTTAGAAATCAATTTAAAATTATACACTAATTAAGTCCAATGAAGTTTGATAAATTTAATATTCTCTTTAATACTTATTTTTTTTATAAAAAGTCAAACTCAAGACTTGATTTAGATTTATCTCTATACTATTTTTTGTTTTAAAAAATTGCACATTAGCAACCAAAACTTATACAAATACGGTAAGCCTTGCAATTTAAAATCTATATCATCTAATCTGATACAGTGATTCGTGACGCTCAAAGAGTAAACCGTGTATTAGAAATTTTCACAATAGTCAATCGCAAACTTATTCTTTAAGCGATATAATACCTACATGCTTTGCTCATTAAGTAAGAGAGTAAAAACATTGGCAATCATTTGCCCACCGACACGGTGTGAGGATTATGTATTCAGATGTCCAGCAAATAATAGTATTCATTTTTGCATGACAGTTTAGAAAATTAAACGTCTTCTTTTGCTGACCACAATTTCTGTCTAGAGATAAGAAAGATTCTCTGGGCCTGGGGAAAGTAACCAAAATTACAAAAGAGCTACGTCCTTGTTTCATATTTTTATTCATTTCCGTAGATATATTACACCAAAGTCTTACTAAAAGGACAAAATTTTAATGTATACTACTTACGGTCAATAACTTATAATCTAACTTATAATCGTTACAGCTTGGAAGAATCTTCAGCTCTCCGCAATCGAGGGAGAGCTTAGAATTTACGGGGTCATCTGCCATGTATTTCTGCCCAAATTTTCCACTCCTTATCAAGAATTTGCAATAAACTCTTCAAATAAATTAAGCTATGACATAAAATTTCATATTTTTTAATTCAAAGCTGATTTTATTTATTAGTACTGGTGACACAAAACTATAAATCTGTACTGCATTGAGATTTGAGATTGTTCCTCTAACCAAATATCTAAGACATGCCTAGCCAAAAACTATGTTATTTTCATTTATTATGTAATAAATGAATTACTACATTATCATCAAATTTGGCGTCTTTAAATAGAAAATCTTTCGATGAAAGACAGAAATAGGGATTGAATGATATCAAATTAAAAAATATTCTACATTTTTATTTTAATTATATGTTTAATAGTTTAATAGTTTAATGACTATTCACTGTCAGTATAAAAAGTTTTACACTGTCAATCAATTAAAAATCACCGTTGATATGACTTTTTAGGTAATTATTGTAAAAGTCAACAAACTTATCATACACGATGGTTTGTGATTGAATGACCATATAAAACTATTTTATATTGTCAGTGCATAGCCTATTTTCTCATTGTTTAATACACTTAATGCTTATCATGAGGTAGGAGTAGTTATAATTAACTGATAAAAATTGTACAAATATGTGGTAATGTGATGTGAATATTAGTCTGTACAGGTAAATGTAATAAAACATTAACAGTTATCTCAATACTTAGTAGCGTTTTGTTAACGTGTGCACATATGTCAAGGAATAAAATAACATCTATTAAAAATAAAATAAAAAAGGCTTAAATTTGTTTTTAGTCTTTATAAAATGAGCAAATTTTAATTTTGGCCGTTATAAAATTTTTTCTTTGGTTTTCATCCCTTAAAAAGTTGAAATTATTGTTTTTGGTCCTTGTTGTTATGCAACACTCACTAACTACTCATGTGTGTAATAGAAAGTCAAATGATCATTCTAGGTGACACCTACTAGTGTATGTGGTATCATGTTGGCATGTGATATTTCTAAATTTTTTTTTCTAAATTACTAAAATAAATGTTATTTATTTAACTTAAAATGAACATTAAGAACAAAAAAAATAGTAATTTCAAATTTTGGAGGGATGAAAATAAAAATAAAATTATAGGGACCAAAACCAAAATTCACTCATTTTATAAGGACCAAAAACAATGATTTTAAATTTTACAGGAATGAAAAGCAAATAAAAAAATTATTGGGAGCAAGATCAAAACTTATTCCTTTTATAGGAACTAAAAACACATTTAAACCAATAGAAAATAATTTATCTAAAGGAAAATATTTTTCCTTGAAGTTATTGACCATATACGTAGACAAATTTTGAAAGAATGAAGGGAGTAACCAATATTTCGAATGAAGGAATGAGAATTATATATGTTCTTCAAATTTCTAAAGTGAATTTATCTTTAAAGAGAATAATGAGATTATGAGAGTACAGTTAATTTAACTTAACATTTATCATAATTTTAATTCACTAAAATATAAATATAATTGTATCTTAACTGTTTTCTTAAAGATAAGTTCATTTGAATGAAAAAAAAAGAAATTTTTGTCCTAAAATATTATCTTAATAATCCTCAGAATTAACATTAAAGGTTGTGTATCTTATAATAAACATGTTGAGGAATAAAGATCACATTTAATATTATTCATCGTAATTATTTAAAGAATAAAATACTATTGAATGTCTTTTGAATTTTTAATATATTAAATGCTTATTTATCCTTCAATTCTTTTTAACTTAACATTGTCTAACATTATTAATTAATTAGTAGTTTGTACAAGGTCTTAAGTTCAAAATTTATTGCTTACACATGCACACACACACACAAAGTTGTGTTAGCTTAAGTAAATAATCATGTTAAGAGACAATGTAAAGCATAAGCAATTGTGTGAAAAAAATATTAGGATAAGTGTTGGTATTAATTTATAATTTTAAGTGTTAGAGGTTGTGAATAACCAAATTTATCCGATTGCAAAAAAATAAAAATAAAAAGAGAAAGGAGATAAAAATAATATTTTTAAAAATTTGAAAAAATAGAAGGTCAAAGAATCTGGGAGAATAAAAGAAGATAAGGAGGTTACAGAGAGTAACGGCCACTGACCTAAAAACTAGGAGATCATGGGATAGTAGGGGAAGGGTAGATAGAGTGGTTAGGTTTTTCTATTTAACAGTGACATATCCACTTTCTGAAAGGAGGAGAGGCGGAGGTTGCAGAAAGAAAAGGCTCTCAAAAATATACTAGACCGAGACACTCTCATCCAAAGAAGAGAACATTTTGGTGGTTACAAGAGTACAAATTGGTGCAGTGTTGGCTACAAAGGAAACCACACTCAAGCCACAAATTCACTTAGAGGTTTTATTCTATTTTATTTTTTAATCTTATTGTACAGTTTCGTATTCTTAGCGAAATACAAAGAGCATGGTGCTCTTTTTCTTTTTTTCTTCCCTCTAGGTTCAAGTGTAATGTGTTCAATATATACGTTGCAAGGATTGTGCATTTGATCACTTCCTTTTAATTTGTGAACATCACGTCACTATCTCCTTTTCTTTTTCAATGGTTCCATTCCTATGCTTATTTTATTTATTTGTTGAATCTTTTTTATTATATTATTATTTTTACGTTGATGCAAAAATCTTTGAATATGCATGTTTCTTTCATTCTCGTTTTCTTCCCAATGTATTAAAGGCCATGTTTTTTTTTTTTCCTTTTTTATATAATTCTTCTTTTTCTCTAGTTTTATTCTGTTTATTGATTTCTTTCATTTCATGTTTTTTTGCTTTTGGCTCAGGCAATGGCGTCTCGTTTTTGCAACATTCTTTTATATATTTTTATTTTATTCATATGTTTAGGTGTTATACATCCCTCATTCTATTGTTGTTCACGTATATCAACTTTTAATCTTCCCTAATGATTTTCGGTTTGGTTTCTCATTTATTCAAAAAATAAAATTGATGTCTAAAAGTACTTTTTTTTTTTACAGTATAATTCTCTTTGAATTTCCAATTTCAATCGATTGCAGTTTTATGTATATGTTTTTCTTTTTCTTTTCATAAAAAAAAGGAACAAGGATAATTTTGACCTAGGCAAGATTTATGATATCGATTGAGTAGCGGATGTTATCATCGGTGTCATTTGAATCATGGAGGTTTGTGAATAGCCATTTGCTATCATAAATTTGTATACCTTAATAGATTGAAAGGTAAGCTTCTTATACAAAGTCAAAAAAGTAAAAATTATCCGAATACACAACAACTATAACGTTAATTGAATAGCAATTACTATCTTTGACGTTATTCGGATTGTAAGGGTTTATTGATTAGCCATTTGCTAGCTTAAATCCTTGTGCGAGGATAAAATCTTTTTTAAAAAAAAGGGTCCTTTTGAATTTTAAATAAAAAATACACTTTCAACTTTTCTTTACCATAAAGATAAGATGATAAAATCCTTTAAAAAGTATATATCTTTTCAAATTTTAATTTAAAATTCTTTTTTCTTTAAAATAAAACAAAAATCAAATTTCTTTCTTATCTTTAAAAATACAAAAAAGGGTAAAAATTAAAAATCACAAAAATATTTTATTTTTCTTGTTTTCTTATTGGGGGTAAAATAAATATTTATAAAGTCATGTAATTTTGCGCAATTAATTAGAGGTATCGCTTTTAACGAGCGTTGTAGGGTGCTAATACCTTTCCTATACGTAACCGACTCCCAAACTTATCTCTCATTTCAAAGACCATTTCTTTTTAAAAAAGGGTTTTCCAATGTTTTTTCCTGCAAATAAAATTTTGGTGGCGACTCCAAGTAAAAATTATTTTTAACGCCGTCTCCGTCATGGCCCCAGTTGCGACAGAGGTATCACTTTGAGATTAACCAAAATTTGATTTCTCAAAAAGTCATGAATTCATAATATTTGAAATCTAAAATTGATCTAAGTTATATTGTTCAAATAATAAAGATTTCAATAAAGGATCAATTTGAGATTAAATTTGAAACCAAGAAGCCAAGTTTAATAAAGAAAAATGACTACGTGTCAAGAAAAAAAAAGACTTTGACAATTCTAGTTCAAAAAGCAGTTACCAAGTACTTATCAAATGTCCTGTGTATTGAGCTAAACGTCAAAATCTTAGTCAATCATTGGCACTTAAACACATGTTTGTATCAGATTTCTTGATTGTTAGTGTAACACTGTGATTCCCTTCTATATGATTAATTAAGTGATTGAGGATAATTACAAAATAAATTTAATTTAATTTCCTAAGAAGATTTAATTAATTGATGTTGTACATTTTTCTGTAAAAATTTTAGTAAGAAAATCCTATTGAAGTTGATTAAGCTATGTTGTGTTAATGTGAGTGCACTCTTATGGAGTAAGTGACCAAATAGAGGTATACCATGAGCCAATGTCACATCGACACATTTCCCTATAGAATTAACATGTTACCCAAGGATAATTATCCGTTAACTTATCGTTTTTGGCAAAAGCATAACCTACCATTTATGGTTCATAACCTTATTGCTTTTGGTAGGAAATTCAAAAGATAAACACCCCAAATATGCAAAAATCAATTAGCCACATCATTTACCATTTTTGTCAAAAGCAAATTACCATTTATGTCCTTAATCCTTTAGTTAACAAAACCCTTAAAGTCCATTGGACTAAACCCTCCCATGATCTCCTTATAAATAGCATACTTAGCTTAAAAATTAGAGCTCTTAACCCCTTTATGCTGTTGATTTTTGTGGACCAAGGAAAGCCTCTCTATTTGTTAAGACAAAAGACGAATTTATGACCCTCATTTATTTTGATAATTACAAATAGTCTTTTCAAACAATTTTCTGATTACTTGTTTATATTACACATATTCACTATCATCTGACCATGCAATCAATATCGTCTTTCTTTCTCTGTAAAGATTCAATAACTAACTCCATTCAGACAATGCTTTACTAATCTATGCTTTGAAGTTTTTATAAGTGTAAACCACCTCGAAAGAAAAGAAGTCTACATACCTATGCTCGAAAAAAGTCTACTTTACGCATAAAAGAAGGGATTTGTGTGCAGTTGTTAGTACGGAAAGCAAATATGCCCACTACTACAAGATTGAGTACGAGAAAGGCTAGATAAGTAGACTACTTTATCTTATCAGAGTGACTGGTTGGTGAAAGGCATTAATTGCTGTATTAATGCTTCAACGACTCTTTTCTTCTTTTACAACACTAGATGAAGGATGTCTCCTGCAGCTCTCACAATGGATACTTTTTAGATAACTCTATAAATAGAAAAAGAGACCTCAGTCTCAGTTACTGATATTGATAGTGCGTGGAACTATTGAAAAACTCTCTCTTAATCTGTAATCTCTAAATACATTATTTCTTAATGATTTCTTGTGCTTCATTATATATTCGTCTGATAAGACGTTAACTTAAATGAGATAACTCATAATCAACCATTTTTCTAAGAAATTGGTAGAAGCCTGAAGAAACTTTGATTCAAAGAACACTTGGGTTTTTACTTGGAGAGGCAAGTTAAAGACTACTTGGGTTGAGCCTGAAGAGACTTGGTTAAAAGAATACTTGTAACTTGTTTTAGTTAGTGGGACTTGATAGTTTGCTAAGAATTGGATGTAGTCTCTAAGGGAGGCGAACCAGTAAAAACTCTGTGTTTCTCTAGCTTGCATTTTTCTTTCGTCTTTATTTAAACATCTTTAAAAATCTTTTGTTTAACCCTTCAAATGAAACATTCTTAAAAGGTTTTTGCGAAAATTTGGTATAACACAATTCAAGCCCTTCTTCTTGTGTTATTTCTGTGTTTTACACCATTATTGAAGCTTCTTCATCCTTCTTACTTGAAAAAAAAAATACTCCAAACACTCTAAATAAGGGAAGCTTATTCATTTTATGTTATTCATTTAAAAATTGTTGTATGTTGTTTTCTAGTTTGGTTGAGTTTTGATGATTGCTGTAAGTTGTACAAAAAACGTAAGTGTGCTATGATTCTCTGTTTGTTGATAATTTTGATATTTATGTTACGTTTCTGTAGTTGTATAATGATGCTATGAATTGTTATAGAGCATTTATTTGTTGTTTATGCTAAAAATCTAAAAAATAGTGCTTTCTGGTTGTTGTGTTTGAACCCCTAGGTTAAGTGCAGTGCATGCGCACTAAGTGCAAATCAATTAAGATTTGGTTTTTTTTAAGGCATGCTAAGCGTAGTGAATGTGCATTAAGTGTGGATCATAAAATTTAGGAACTCATTGAATGCGGGTTAAGCGCAATGAATGTGAACTAAGCGTGACATAAAAATCTAGAAAATGTTAAGAACCCTAGGATGATCGACGCTAAGCGCCTTGAGAATGTGCTAAGTGTGGATAATAACACTTAATACCCTTTGAATGCAATGAAGGCACGCTAAGCGTTGTAACCCACACTAAGCGCCATTGAAGAACATAATATGTTAGCTCACTATGGTTTAGCATACTAAGCATGGTTCTGTTTACACTGAGCACAAGTAGATACACTCTTTATCAACTCTTTGTGTGTGACATACTACGCAAAACGATGATTTTGCTATTGAATGTAGGTAACCCTTTTGAGGCAGTACGCTAAACGTAGAACACATCCGCACTAAGTGAAAAATAAAGACACCCTAGCCATCGAATCCTCCTCAATGTTAAAGCTTTTGTTAACTTAAAAGATTAGAAGGCTTCCCATAATTGAATGGAAATTTTACTTTAAACACCCTAAGTGGCTAATTAATGTAGATAATTATTTCAATCTTAGATGACTATAAAAGTATTGGATGAGTTAAGAATAAAGAAGATTAATAAGACTTGAAAATGGAAAATGGATCCTCAATGCCTAATTCATAAAATATAAATAGCATGTGTCATCCGTTGACCAATGGATGATGAAGAGAGTTAATTACCTATGAATGGTTTGAGAACCATGTTGTGAGATGATGACTCACATAGTGAGATGAGAACTCACATTGTATATTGAGAACTTAAGGGCAAACCATAAGCTATTTGGTAATGAATTACAAGAGTTTAGTAGTGGATCCTGATTGACATGGAAGATTACTTGTAAGCACATAATGGTGGGCAATGGTCAGTTAGGCAGTCCAACCAGGAAAATTATAGGGAATCAAATCGATATGGTAATCAACCGCGAAAGTAGTTCAAATATTTAGATGTTAAATTGCCCAATCTTGATATATTGATTTGTTGTTGTTGTTATTGAAGATGCTTAAGATCTTAAGGCAAGCCATAGTTAAGATGGTGGGTACTGAGTTGTTGTATCTCAAACCACAAGGGTACGTAAGTTCAACCATGTTGACAAGTTGGTTAAGATTGTTGTAGAATTATTGGTGTTGGATTGTTGAGTTGCGTATGCATTTCATGCATTTATCCATAATGATGATTGTGATCGACCACACATGTAAGTTGGTTTCGTTGACTGAAGCTGAGTCTTATACAGGACCTCCAACCTAATGTTGGGTGAGACGTGGGGTCATGTGATGGGCCTAAAGGATAATTGGATCGACGATTTTGTAAGGGGTCAAGGTCCTTACAAACCTTGATTTGCAATGGGCCACTACTCACGTATACTTATCCTGACAAACCATTAAATGTTGTCCATAGATTAGAGTTTTAACATTCCCCCAATGATTTTGGCACGTGCTGTGTTGTTGTTGACTTTGGTAGTCATGTATGCCATGTTAAGGGATGTGTCCAAGCTGATCACTCGAATTGTTGAAAAGTCTTCATGGAATGAGTTTGCACGCATTGCACAATTGATATGGTATTCTATATGTTGAATGTTGATTAATGAATCATTGAATATGGATTATTGTTGATGATGAGTTATTTTTGTTGTTACCTAAATATCTAAAATGTATGTAGAAATATGCATGTATTAGTTAGGCATGGCAACAAAATCGAACATGCGGGTACTTGTCTGACCTCACCCTGATTTTGACAGTCAAAACGAGTTTTGACTGAGATCAGGGTTAGGTTTGGGTTTTTCCTGACTTGAGAAAGCGGTGTCGGGGTTGGAGTCAAGGTCATGTTTGTAACCCCCTGCCCCGTTATATATATATATATATGTATATATATATAATTCTTTTCAAACTTTATTTTTTATCATTATTAAAAATATTAATTAATTATTTTAATAGTTAAATAAATAATATAATAATAATAATTAAATAACAAAGTTAAAGTTATACATTTAACTAAAAATATAATTTAATTCTTAAATGTTTTTTAAGTTATTATTATTTATTATTTTTTACATATTTTTTGAATTAAAATATAATTAATAACTTAATATATGATTTATTTAAAAAGATATGAAGGAATATCTGAGATGGGTTCCTCACGGGTTTCCCTGAACATGATAAAACCCGACGGGCATAGGGTTAGGTTTAATCTTTTGTCCCCGCCTTGTATAAACCTAAACCCAAACCTACCCCACCTTTTACGAGGACGGGGGCGAGGAGAACAAAACCCGCCCTGCCCTATCTCGTTGTCATGCCTAATAATAGTTAATTTTTATAAGCTTACCATTGCACTATTTGCACATGTAGTTGTGACTGTGATGATCCCGAACAACATGTTCGTGGGAGCAGATGGCCCGCCATCGTTGATTGGGACTCTTCAAGATTGAGCATGCACCAATCATCATGGAACGTGGCGGCGGATGGCAGATCCACTAGGAGGCATAAGAGGCACTTTTCCACAGAGCCATGGTCGTTCGATATGTTTTTGTTGGTGTGATCATTGTTATTATTCTTGTTTCTGTGAAGGTAGATTTGAATTAGTTGCTTGATGGATCTTGGTGTGCTCATCCTCACCCTTTGAGAGACATCAGGTGTACTTTTACCTATCGTCACATGTTTTGTGGGGCACATTGTACTCAAGGAAGTATAGATACGATTAGAGAGTTAGATAAGGACATTACCTTGACATCTCCTTATAGTGCGTAGGTATAAAGTGTAGTTGTTTTGACCAGCTAGGGTGTGCATGATGTTGTAGTTCCCCACTTCCCTTTTAATGTATCTTTTGTTGATGGGTACATTGTTAGATGCATACACCCCACCTTTTGAGCTACTCTAATGTTGATGGTTATAGTGCTATAAGGCACAATGCTCATATTTAGAATTTGATGACATATGCATGGTTTATTAAGCATGTTGTGTGTGTTGCATTACGTTTTTATACAAAGAGTTTCAAATTGATGAATGTAATGTTGAAGCAAAAAAAAAAAATTCTTATGTGTGATTTCATAAATAAATTAATCAAAGATTTTTTATTAAAATCAAATCGCTTTGCAAGGTAAGTCGTTATGGTGTCATGTAACAACGCTTCCTTACAGTTAGAGTTTGAATTCTATAAATAAGACCTTTATAAATCATTTTTGTTGTTGAAAACACATTATACAAACACTTTATAACTTTTAACATGTCTCACACATCGAAATGGTTAGTGTAACATCGGGTTTTTCTTAATGTATGATTTAGTGGTTTAATAACTAAAAAGTGGAAATTAATATGTGATCATGGTGTTTAAAAACAAATAAATGAGTTGTTGTTGATTGTTGTTATGTGGGTTTAGTTTTATGTTGTTGTCTTGGAATTCTTGTTTGAGTTTAGGGAACTGAGAAAAATGTGCTTGAGCCAAATTAAGAGTGTTGTTGGTGTTGTTTGAGTTTTGAGAAAAAATTAGTAGAGTGGAGCCAATTATGAGCTTTGGAGAGTGAATAGACGGATCCTGAGCTTTAGTGGGCATGAAGCCTTCGTGGGGCCCAGGGAGAGTTTAAAACCCTTCCCCCCTCTCATTTATCTTATTCTCTCATTTCTCACTTTCTCGAATTCTCTCATCTCTCACGTCTCTCTCTTAATTTCTCCCTAACCCTTGTTGAGATTCTTGAAGTGTGAGACCCAAACCTAGTGAGGAATCCTGTTTTTAGGTATTGGAGAGCTATCATTGACTTGTTTTCATAGAGTTTGGATCAAGAGTTGGTTTTCTCATGTTTTCCCTTCTCTAAGCTCGGATTCAGAAGCTCCAAGAGGTAAAGGAAGCTTACACTTGCTAGATTTGTGATGTAAGAACATGATTGTGTGTGAATATCACCTTAGGTTGGTCCAAATTCGGATTGTATGTTGGTTGTGGTGAGATTTTGGATGAAAATGGGTTTTTAGAGAAAAATATGAGATTTTGATGAGAAATCCATGAATTATGTGATGAAATGTTGAATTGATTATATAATCTGTTGTGTATGAGCTTGGTTTGGGTGGATGGATGATATTAGAACCTCACTGATTCGAAAATTTGAGTTTGGTTGGTGGTGAAAGTTTGAGTTTGGCTACAAAAAATTGGAGTTTTTCGCAGTCCTGTCGCAGATAATCAATTATAAGAGCTTCATAATCAATTATTTGGAGCGCTAGGTGTTGTTTTCGTGATTTTGGCTCGGTGATAATCGATTATGGACTCTAATAATCGATTATTTGAGTTTTGAAAAAAATTCTTTTGATTTTGGTTTTGTAATAATCGATTATGTAAACCTATAATCGATTATCTCTACCAAAAAATGAATTCTAGTACATTTTACTAAACTGATATAATCTGTTACTACAGTACTTAATTTGTTATTTCATAACTGAATGTACTATTTCAGATTCTAAAGTTTTCATTTCAAAACGTGAAGTATTATGTATATACACAAATAAAAAGGGTATTATACATTTTCAAAAGCATGAAAAGTTGTCCAGCTTAAATATGATTTCTTTAAATTAAAGAAAGTGAATTATTCCAAAGGTTTTTGTGAATCTTATGATTTACCGATCTTCCAAATGGTTTTCAAAGGGGGTCTTGGTTTTAAAATTGTAATTGATTGTTGGACTGTTTGCAAAGTGGAAGTTATTTGGATAGGACCTCCACTAGTTGTGAATGAGTTGTTGTGTGAGATTTCTCACTAGGTATGAGCTGTTGGATAGGGCCTTACTTGTGGACTATGCTTGAGGCTGGAATGGCCCGGCATGGTGTTGCTAGTGGTTGTGGACCATGTGTGGTGCTGGTCGGGCCCACGTGGTGTTGTGATGCTATTTTTGTGTTGATACACAAGCATATGTTGTTTTGTGGTGGTTGAGTGGTTGTGGTATTGGGGTACATGCATCTCAAGCCCAAAACAGATGGTGACCAGAGTTAATACTTAGTTGGGCCTCCAAATCTAGTGCCTTCGAAATGTAGTAAATCTCTCGAGAGTTGTGTCATCATGCATTGACATAGTTGTGGCTGAATGGTTATGATATGGAGTTATAGACTGAGAACTCTTTGCCATGTGAATGAATGTTATATATATGTATATATGTATGTAGATGTTGAGAACTCTGGATATATGATGGTGTGCCATATACTCGTGATTGAATATTGTGAATTGTTGTTGATTTCTATAATCATATGTTATGCCATTGTTTTAGTAAGCTTACCCTTGCCTTGTCTTGTTGTTGTTGGATTGTCCTGATGCTATTGTGCTGTGCCTGTGATGATCACGTCTTATGGCGTGGGAGCAGATGGCGATGCTTCCGTTGATCCGGCGTCTCAAAGCTGAGGATGGAGCTAACAGCTGGAGATGTTTGGCTTGTAGAGCCAAGTTCTTGGCTATTTTGTAGTATTTTCAGTTTTCTTTCTTTTGATGGGGTTGTATAGGGTGACTAGCTATAAGGAGTGGGTTTTTGTATCCCTCTTCCCCGGTGATGTATATTTTGATATTGTTGATCTGGGCTGGTGTTATCCCATAGTTGTGTATATATGATGATGATAGTTGAATAGATATGCATGCATGGCACCAAGAGAGATAAGTGGATCTCTCAGTTGGTGTGTATGACTTATATACAGATATGTGATGTTATGATGATTTTTTTTATTCACCTGATATGTGGATAAGGTATATGTTTAGTAGGGTTGTTTAGTAGCGACACTTGAGTCGTTACAATTAGTAGTTCAAAGTGTCAGGTGTATGCTTTTCAAAATAAAAGTATTTACACTTCTATCAATTCTTTCTTTTGTTTTCAAATTACTTCTCAGTTCTTTACATTTAAGTTTATTTTAAATTTTTGCACCTTTCCTTCTACACCTTTCTTCTTTTCTTTCAATATTTGATTTATATTTCAAATATTTTATTTTCTTTTTAATTATTTGCAATTTACTTGCTTTTAATTTACTTTTGTTTATTTATTGTATTATCTTCTTTAATTTCTCCACTTTACATTTCAAGTTATTAAGATTCTTGAAAAGATTATTTTTCCACAATATTTACAATATTCACATTTGAAATTCATTTAAATTTATGCTTTTTAATTGTTTCTATGCATTACATTTTAAACTTAATCTACATTTCTTTTTACTTTAGAATCTTGCAATTAAGTTTATCTAAACTTATATTTACTTCAAGTTGAGTTACAATTATAGCATTAAGTAAATCGAATTAAAAAATTTGATTTTAGAGTTTGAAACAAATGATTTGTGCACAAGTTCTCGTACTTGTCCAAAGGTAAAGAAAGTTAGCATTTTATTCAAATTCGATTTTAGCAATTCGAATTTAGATTTTTTTTGTGTATCAAGGATTAAATTGCAAAAAACTTATGTATTTATCATGTTTGTGAGGATAATGTTGTTTGTGTTGTTATGGGTAGGTTGTCAAAGTGCATAGTCCCTTAATTGTGATTAATGTAATCCACTTTTATATAGCGGTTAATGTAAACTTTTTCTCATATTAAAGTACAGCTTTTGTTAATGTTCTTGGTGATTTTGCGTCAATTAATTAATGTCATTGGTCACTTTGTCTTGGATACTTGAAATTACACCAAAAAATGGACAAATCCTAGCCACAATTATAGTTCAAATCTAAAATAACCATCCTAAGTCAAAATTTAACATCATAATTCACTTTCCAAGAAATTACAATAAAATGAACATAGTCATTGCAAAACAAAAAGTTTTCATGTAATGCATGTCCTTGTATATTATGACATTAAGGTTTGTGTCAAAAGTGTGGAGTTGGAATAAAAGTCATGGAGTTAAAGGGTTTAGTTGTTGCATTGCTTGCTACATTAGGTGCTGAATTGCTTGTTGCATTCCATACTACATTACTTGCATCATAAGTTATGGCTCTATCTGTTTGTGTATTGGCAATGACATTATTGACCTGCATCAATGAAATGTATAACCAAAATTGTCATAAATTTGCAAGTATTAGTCCCTGCCAACCCACACACAAACATATTTTGTTAGCTTCATTAAGGTCCCTGCATGTATTCATTAAAAGTCATATTAGTCCATTAGCTCCTCTGATATAGGTCCTTTGAGAACATATAACAAGTACATCCAAAATTACTCATTTAATAATAACAATTTAATAGATGCCATTGATAAATAGACTACGATACTTTATCCTATGATACTCATTAAAATGTAATGGCATATACTTTTAAAGTTCCAATGTCAGTGCCTTACAAATTTATTTTTTGGTTTCCATTAAGTCATAAAAAGCAAACGAATTTTGAATTTAGAAAAAAAGAACATGAAGAAAGATGATTGCATCATGACTTACTCTCTATTAATGAATAATGTCTCCACCTTAAAGTTGTGTATGTATGTCTTCTTTGGGTTACATATTCAAGATATATCTTAGGGAAGATCTAATAAAGAATTTTGTGCACAAGTTGCCAATATTATACCTTCCATCACTTCCAAATCAAGAATGGACCAAAAAGATATCCAATCCTAGTTTGACACTAATAAAGATCCAATCAATTGGGCAAGCTAGCCTTCCACATTCTAGTTATGGCAATACTGCTAGTTTTTTACCATATGGATTTTCGGTCAATAAAGGACCATATATTCCGTCATTGCCCTTCAAAGGAAGAAGCTAGAAATGACTGAAGTTGTATATCTATTGAGATCTTCCCCACTAAATGATTGAAGGAAATGTTTAAATATCAAAGGAATGAAAAACTTACAAGTTGCACAAGAATTTCTCCATTCTAAGAGTTTTTTGAAAAGTTCAATGACTTCAATTGTCTCATATTACCTATCAATGATGGAATTTCACTAAACAAGCATAGTTAGACAAGTTTAGGACATAAAGTACTATGAAATCCATTAGATCCTCTAATATCGGTGAAATAAACAAGTTACACACAAGAAAGGGGTTGAATTGTGTGTATTTGCGCTTTAAAAACTTTTTCACAAATATGTTTATAGGATAAGAAAGAACAACTGAAAACAAATCATCCAAGAAAACGTGTGCTAAAGGATAAGAGAAAAGTGAAAGCATGCAAAAAAATTTATACTGGTTCACTCTTCAACCAAGAGCTACATCCAGTCCCTTCTACGTGAAGGATTTCCACTAATAACAACACTTTACAGTAAGTATTCTTCATAGCCTTTTCAAGCCTTACGCCAAACGCAATCTTAATCCAAGTTTACTTACAACAAGTATTCTTTTTTACTAGGCCTCTTCAAGCTTTCACAAGAAAATTCTTTGTAAGATAACTCACAAATGTAAGGATATGAAACTTAAGTTTAGGATACAAAGCTTTGTGATTACAAAGAATATATATCGAATATAAGTGCTACAGGTATTGTCCAGTAATTAAAGCATAGAATAATTTCAATAGGCTTGTTCACATAACTCTTTTTTTCTCTTCAATGAGAGGGCCTTTTTATAGTTGATGTGAAGATATTTGTTGGAGGGAAATTTTTTCCTGTTCTGATATCACATTTAATGCATGAGATACGTTCTTCATGCCGTATCAAAACTTTGTCTTTATCAACAAGAAAGAGAAAAAATGTAGACAGTTGCACGGAGAATTATACCTAAAAGGTATACTACCTTTCTAACACATCGAAAGTTCTTTCTACTTCTCTCTTTTTTTCAAGCTTCAAGAAAGGCTCATGGCTAATAAGTTGACCTAGTTCATGCTTTATAGTACTATGATTTAGAACTTATCAGAACTTCTGGATAAAATATATTTCAAAAGATTTGGAGACAATAAACATTCAACCATAGTCAAATTTTCAAGAGCGATTTTCTAATTGAAGTGTATAGAGCTTTTCAAAAGGTTTACATTTTAAAAGATAGTCCATATACAAACTGTATATTTGGACACTTAGTTTAAAACTCGTTGGATGGTTAGTTCGCAAATCTTGGACGGTTAAAAATGAACACGTTGAAGGCTCATAATAAAAACTTGTTATAAAATGCTTATATCACAAATCATTTTCTGTAAAATCTAATAGGCATAAATACAAAGTTCATATGAAATGCAGTCATTAGACATTTATGAATTTTAATAGTCTTTGTTATCATCAAAACTTAGATGCTTCATGTGTCTTTGGTTTCAACAATTGGTCTTTCAAAATGTTTGCATGAGAAATCATTGGGTGTGAAGATTGTCAAAATTGTAACCAACTATATTTGTTTACCTTTGCTAATAACTATCACAGTGTTTTGATAATATATTTGACCACCAAAGTCAAGAAAATGAAATTGGATATGATTTACCATAGATTCAACATGGTTTTTATCAAACACATCATTGCCTCCCACCTAGTGAATCTGTTTCCAAGTATCTTGCAACTAAAGTTGTTAATGGCTAGATTAACTATTTGAAGCATGTGCCAAGTGCCATTAGTGTTTGGACATCTAATGTGACCATACAATTTATTTTCTTGCAGGACTAAGACAGAGTATGGATATGTTCTTCAACAAGCATGGAAAGACATCAATAATCTCGTTTTCAAATAAAAACTCACTGCAATCAATAAAGTAGTAATCACAGGTTGAATTGAATATGTTGTGAAAAAAAATGAACCAATTAAATATAATTGGAAACAGGTTTAGTTTAGTTGATTTTTTTTATCAACTCAAAGCAATCCCATCAGATCATGGAACTGGGTTAGCTTTAGGTAGATAATCAGATATACTTCTTGTATCTTCTCCAGCAAATTCCACCCAAATGATGTCGTTTTATATTAAAATTTTTGAAAACTAATCAAAATAATTTTATTTTATTTTAAAATATTTGAAAAAATTAAATATGGTTATTAAATTGGTTATAATCAAAATTCAATCAGTAAACAAATTGAAATTTGATTAGACTTGCGAACGCTATTATTTTTGTTAAAGTAAATACAAACTTACAAAAGCCATTGTTCATCTTGCAGATGGGAGCATGCATGGGCCAGGAATTGGGATCAGGTCTATTTTCTCATTTGTTGGACTGTTTTAGGCTTGATGGTAAGACCAATAAAAAGAACACCAAATTGTGTTATGATTGGACACTCAAAAAAAGAGAAAAAAATTGTGGCAAATTTTACAATGGACTTGCTTTGACCTGGAGCATCATGATCCCACTAAATAAGAGCACGTATTATCGGTAAGTAAATTTTTAGAGCCTTTCTTTTTCTACTTTCATTTTTGTTGTTTGTCTAGTCTTTGAAAATATCACAAATTTAGTTTTATTTTTTATAAAAATTTTATTTATTTTTAATCCCTGTATTTACTAAAAGTGATGTGGTTTTAGTCTCTCATTAAGGATTAAAAATGTGTTTTTGTTAAAATATAAGGACTAGAAATGAATAAATTTTTTATAAGAACTAAAATCAAAATTCTTAATAGTTTCTGGACTAAAAATATTTACACATTCTGATAAAAAAAAATCTATTTTTATTGCTTTTATATTCATTATCAATGTGGTCAAATCAAATTTCGTAGTTTCATTTCTCATTAAACATAAAATGTTTAATTAAAATACATGAATAATTTTATAATTTTGTCATTTCTAATGTACTCTCTCGTGTAAAAGTCTATTATTAAGCTTAAAATACAAGAATGTGCTAGCTTAAATACTTTGTATTTAATTTCAACATTAATATTATGTCACAAATTAATTACGTAAAAGATTAAATATGCTTAAGGGGAGATGTATAGATTTTTTTTATAACCATATTATAAGTGTGAAGTATCCACCGACTTTGTCGGTAACTAATATTCATTAGGAAACCTCACTAGCCACCTCTAGTAGGGTATCTCCTCCTAATCACATTTTTTCAATCCACAAAACTTGAATCCGAGACCTTGATTAAAGGATCCAAATCCAATACCACTTAGACCAACAACATGTTGGTCGTGAAGACATATAGATAATTGTATATTTTTATGACATCTTTAATAAAAGGGTAAATATATGTATTGACTACATACTTTTACATTGTTATCTAATGACAAATTGTCATATATTATAAACTTGTTGACTTTTATAATAATTACCTTAAAAGTTATACTAACGATAAATATAAAAAATTTTACACTCATAATGGATAAAAATTAAACTCTTATAACAAAATTTGCGTGAATTTATTCTCTGGTTGGATGAATTTAAAGTATGTCTTGATTTTGAAAAGACTAAAGTAACACATATTGATTAGGAAAGAGTTGTAAAAATTAATTTGTAAAAACAAATTGAAAATAAAGTCATTAGTGAAAATCAAAATAGTTATTGTCACATACGTATTATAGTCAGTTCATTAGTTTATTTTTAATAAATAAATTTATTTTAAAAGTCTAAATTTTAGTTTGAGAAGAGAAAAAGTAGGTAAGAATGTCAATTCTTTAGGCAGTAATTAATCGTAAACATGTTCCAAATATGGGTTTTGTCAAAATTATCATGAAAAGTGCCCAACTTCTCGGTGTGATAATATTTCTGTTCTTGTCAAAAAAAAAATTTCAAGCATATCCTTTGGGAAACAATAGCAAATCAATTCCTTTAAAATATATAAATCATGATTAACGTAGATTTTGTCTTTTCTAATAAAACCTTTTCATATATAACTAAGAATGGAATCGGGATCAATATTTTTAAGAAACTTAATTACTGGCACACTTACAGGACTTGTACTTAGTTCGTGTATTTTTTTTCATTGCAATTGTAGTGTGAAAAACAAAATGGAGTAGTGGAATGCAAGTTAATAGGTTGAATTAACGATGATTCGCAGATTCCTGGCATTTTTTTTTTTCCTAAAGCTAAAGGAGTTGTCACTAAACAAGTGTTATACGTGTACAAAATGAACTTCATGAAACTTCTTATATAACCATGGCTGATAAAAAGTCCATCTGGATGCAGCATTTTCAAATGTTGTAACCTAAACTAAAGGAATGGATATAAGATACAGTCATGGCGGTTCATTTAATTATTTATTTTTAATATTATACAAGTAAATTAAGGTCTAGTAGGAGATATAATAATATGCTAGAGTCAATCTTCTAACATCATCATTTTAATTTTATAAAAAACATGAGTCAATACCAATTAAGTTACAAATTCATTAGCTTACGAACGTTTACTTTTTTGCTCTCTCACTGATAGGATTGGTCCACAGGTCCAAGGCGTGAAACTAATAAAATAGCTTTTCACAAAGTTACGAGCAAGTATGAGAAATAATTTAAGAATTAAAAGGTGTTTGATGTCATGCACAACATTAATTCTGTTACCTTGAGTCAATTTAGTTGATTAACTGTAGAAGTATGTGCATTTGAGATAAATTATACCCCTTCATAATTAATTAAATGATTTCTAGTAGCTAAAGGACAATCATTGTAATCAAGTAAATCCCCTTTCTTTTGGTCGTCGATCAAAAACTTGAATGCAACTAATTTTATTATGTTTAACTTAACTGGGGAGTAATCGTTTGACAAACATGCAAGAAAAGTATTCACGTTTGGTTGGTTTAGAGTCTGTTTAAATAAATAACTTAATTAAGATTATTTAATAAATTTTTATTACATAAGAGCTTATATTATAAATATTTAAGATTTAATAAATTATTTAGATTTGGATAAGCATGAAAAGCGCTTACACAATCTTGAAGCGTTTGTATATATTATTATGTAAGCACTTATAAAACGTTCTCTCATTTTAAAATTTTTTTAAAAAATTAAGAATCAAATCATGCTTAAAAATGAGTTAAAAATTAAAAGCAAATAAATAAATTAAAAAATAACATCATATATATAACAAAAATATTAACAATAAAAAATTTTACTAGTCACCATTTACTTTTTTTTTTAAATTAAGGCTCATAAATTTTAAAAAATAAAAATCAGTTCCGTATACACAGAATGTTACTTAAAATTTGATAAAATCCATAAAATTTTATAAAATAACTAATTTAAGCAACTTATTATGTTTGCCCTATTAAAGTTAAATATTCTAATTGTAAACGACGATTACACGATATAATATACAGAAAAATAAGAAAAGTATAATAATATTACAAAAATGTTATTTAATTTTTAAAAAAGGGGATCGAAAGTCATCTAATGTCATTCGAATACATGGTATGGAATGGTTGGTAGATAGCTATGTCCCATAAGTATGCAGTAAAGAGTTTGATTTTCAAGTCTGTATGTATGGAATAACATCTATAGAGAGATGTAAGATCCTTAAATGGATTTCAATACTTCGAAGAGTTAGTCTCTAGCTCTCAGTCGAAGGATACCTTGATTACAGCGAAAAAAATAAAAATCCAATTGATTATTCCATTTTAAATGACTTAATCGTTTGAAATAGTTTGAATAAATTTTAGAGTAAATTTCCAACATGGTTCTTGAATTTGGCAAGCATTGTTCCATAGTCCTTGAATTTAGTGAAACAAAAAAGTAGTCCCTGAATGTGTAATTCGTCATTTGAGATAGTCTCTTTGTTAAAAGTGTGTTTGACAGGTCACTCTAATAGCTTTTAAGTTAGTTTGATCAACTTATAAATTGGTTTGACCAAAATAAGTTTATTTGGTAGATGAGATTATTTTAGTATCTTCTAACTTATTTTCATATGTTAGCTCAACTAACTTATAGCTTATAAGCTACTAGCTTCTTCTTCTTCTTCTTCTTCTTTTTTATCCTTATTAATTAATTTAAAATCCCTTTTTAGTTTTTTTTTTTTTTCATTTTAGCTTGAGGAGGATTATGCAAAATCATCAAATCTTCACCATGCTTTTATAATATAAAAGTTAAAAATATTGTCCTAATTTTTAAGATGATAAGTTATTTGAAATAAATTCAAATATTAAGAGTGATATATCTATCTATCTATCTATATATATATATATAAAATGTTATAATCAAATAACTAAATATGTCTTTTTATGTCTTTTTATATTTATCAGCTAGTTTGTTAGTTAATCTCACCAAACCCTTTTAATTCAATTAGTTTGATTATAAGCTTTCAGTTTTTCATCTTGTAGATGAGATTGCTCTCTTCAAATACAACATGGCATTTACACCATCCATGTCATGAGTATCTTTAGAATGTGTGAATGTGTGTAGTTTGTGGAAAGGATATGGAAGCAAAAGTTTTAACGATAATCTTTTTATTGTGCACATGGAAAGTTTTAAGGGTCCTTACTGAGTTTCTTCCAGTAAGAACCATCTAACACCATCTGGAGCAACAACATAGTACATGATTGTTGTTGTGCATGTGATCAATGATTGGTGTAGTGCCATATGTCGTGCTCGTGGTTATGTTTCTCGTCCTTGTAAAGCATAATGATAATCTCCTCTTGATGTGGTGAGGAACTCCACCCTATAATTCCATTCTTTGCGATTCAAGTAGCATATGAGGTTAGAGAAAATAATTAGGAAAAAGAATGTGATCTTGAAAGCTTGTAAGGTGAGTTCTAAAATTTGTTCTTTTTTTCAGTTAAGGAAGTTCCTTGAGTTCCAAAGCTTTTTGAGCACCCAGGAGCAGAGATAATAGTCATAAACAACACAAAATGTAGGTGCAAGAAATACGAATGTGTAGAACCTTACTCCCTGCCGATTAGGACATGAAGGAATTCCTCGTCATGAAGGCACTTAAGGTGCCAACTTGGATACTCAATTAGGAATAATATGACAACAAATGCCAAATTTAGGGCGAATATGATAACGGGGTGCTAAATTCAAGGACTAATATAACAACAAATCTCAAATTCAAGAACTAAATTGATTAGTTTATAACTTTTCAGATCTAGCCTTAAACTCTTCAAAATAATCTCTGCACATGTGAACTATACAAACATGTCACATGTGTGTCACGTAAGCACTAAACATGCTACATAAGATGTTCTATTAAATTTAATAGATAAAACTTAACGAATGACAAACTTAAACTATAGATTACAAATTCAAAGACTATTTTTTTTTTTCATTTCATTAAATTTAAGGATTAAAGTGACAACACTTACCAAATTTAGGAAGAAGTTGAAAATTTACTCTAGATTCTAATAACTAAGCCCCTTTTACCCATAGGAAGCATTTGTACCAGTAATTTCTAGGGTTCAAATTTTTATCTAATTTAATATTTATTTACATCAAATTTGATAATAATTACATGAAAAATAATAAGTTTATTGAATGATGTATTGATACCTAATTGAATGATAATATAAAATAGTGGCTCAATATTAAAATAATTTATTAAAATGACTAACTATTTCCTTTATAAATGAGTAATTGTAACATCCCCAATTTTGGATAATAAAAATAAGAATATAATTAATGGTTTAGAATACCCATAAGTGTTAATAATAGTTAACCTATTAATATGAATTATAAGGATAAGGTAATGGGACATTAAATGGGACTCTGAGGTTCGAATGGGCCGAGGCCCACTAGAGCATGCACACGCACACAGCTATATAAGAGATGGAAGGAGGAGAGAGAAACGAAAAATAAAAGAAAGAAGAGGAAGAAAGAGGGAGGAGAAGAGGAAGAGGAAAGATGGAGCAGAGATCTGTGACTCAACCCTAGACCTCAGATCCGGACAATCCCCGGAGGTGAGTACTATTTTCTTGTCTTCCTCAACCCATTTGATTACATTTTCTCCTTCTTTTCCATTCTTGAACCCTAAGAAGGATATTTATGGGTTTTTGAGAGATTTGTATGATTGAGGGATTTATTGGGCAATTTATTCGGTTAAAAAGGTAATAGAAATGTCTTGGAATGATTTGGTATGCTTTTGACTATTTAGGTGCCAAGTATGGCCATGGGATTGCAGATTAGCGAAAAACCACAAACTACAGAATCCCAAATCTCGCTAAGCGAGCACTAGGCTTGCTCAGTGAAGTATGAATTTTTGGGTTCAGGGTGAGTGCTCGCTCAGCGAATGGAAGACTCGCTGAGCGAGAAGTAGTAGTTTCTGGATTTGTAACCTAGTGGCCTCTCGCTAAGTGGGGTGGGTCCTCGCTAAGCGACAGTAAGATTCTAGAGAGTAGTATTAGAATTCACTAAGCAAGACCTTAGGCTCACTAAGTAAAAGTACCCCAGAAAGACTATTTTCTTAATATTACCTGTGTTTGTTTCTTTTGTACGTTGGATAATTTACTACTTTGCTATGTGTTATGTTGTGTATTGTGTAAGTACAACGATGATGCCTCCTCAGAAAGAGATGAGAAATTTCTCCTAAGTTTATGAAAGGTTTTAAGAAAAGAATATGTTTTTGAGAAAAGTTTATGTTTTCAAAGAAAGATGTTTCATTAATAACTTTGCACTATGAAGTGCTATTTCAGGATATGTTATATGTATAGAGTCTTCATTGGAGAATGGAGGATAGTAACCCTTCCAGACACCAATGGAAAACTAAATGTTTAAGAAAAGAAAGAAATGCATGCTAAGACTAAGGTGCCCTCTTCAAGTGGACGGGCGGGGTTCCATCCCCTCCCATGTCCCCCAAAGGCTAGTGGCTAAGACTGAGGTTCCTTCTTTATGTGAATGGGCGGGGTTTTGTCTCTTCCCATTTTTCCAAAGGCTAGTGGCTAAACCCCTTAGACCAAAGGGGTATATAAATATAAGGTCATGGCATAAGAACAAGTGGGACGCTCCTTGAAAGATTAAGCTCAATACCTTGCCGTAGGACAGAAAAAGAAGAAGAAGAAGAAGAAGAAGAATGTTAACCCTGCAAGAACCAAAGTTAGAGTTATGTTTATGTTCATAAAAATGTTTAAGTAAAGATTTATATGAATGATGTGAATGTGTACGTATTGTATGCTTATGAATATTCATGGTAATATGATAGATGACGAGTTGTAGACCTAGTCACTAAGCGAGATGGGAAAAATTAACCTATGCATTAGATGATAACATAAAATTGTCATAAGTAGGAATAGTCCCTAGAAAACCTATGAGAAGAAAAACCATGAGAATACCAAAAAAATATCTCTAGTGTAAAGGGTCACCCTAGAGTTCATAGGGCATTCACTAAGACATTATGTCTCATTCCTTTAAGTTTTCATGTTTTTACAGATTGAGCAGATAAAGTCCTCTTAAGCACAACTTGGAACATAGAACTTGAAGTCGCTGCCATAGAAAGAGTTTATTTAAAACCTCCTTTTAGAGTGGGAGTTAGTTTATGGCTTATGCCCTTCTGTTCATGTGTTATACGACATGTAAGTGCTAAGAGAATTGTAAATGTTGTTCTGAGTATGTTTATATAACTGATGTTTAAGTTTTAGTTTTTGCATAGTTTCTCTAATATACTTATATTCTAAACTGTTATGTTTTAGGAATATAAGCAAGCAAAAAAGGTAATAATCTTTAGGGTGTTACAGTAATTCTAGATCCTCCTACAATATTTTGAGTAAATAATCAATTTAGTCTCTAAAATTGTCACCCATTGTCACTTTAGTATTTAGATGTAACGAAATTCAAAAGAAAAGTTCTTAAAATTGCAATTCGTTTATCTAAATTCTTAAATTTAACACTTATTGTCATTTTGATCTTCGAAAATATATTAATATTATCACGTAAGTCACAAGTTGCATGTAACTTTGAACTAAAGTGAGTGACAAATTATTGTTTTAGAGACTTTTTTTGAACTTCGTTAATTTTAAGGGCTAAAGTGAGAATGAATTACAATTTCAAGGACTAAATTGACTATTTAATTATTCTAATATTTTCTTATTAATTCTCTTGTTTTCTTTGTATAATATAGGAATTATTGAATTGTTTTACATTTCTAAAACATTAAATATATTTATTTTTTATTTAATACTATATTTATAAAATAGTGGAAAAATTTATATGAAGATTTGGAAAAAGATATAACTTTATTCTTTATAAATTAATTTCAGACTCGTGGTTATACCTTCCAGATCCACTTTTGGCAACATATTCACATCTAAACTCTGAAATGACACAAAAGTAAAAATTTTAAGTTTCAAGATTGACTCGCGTCAAATATGTCTAATGCCAAACCAAACACATAGTTGTAGAAGAAAAACACCAGAAATACAAGTGGAAAATATTTACTAATTAAGGAATACTTCAAATATAAGACTATTTCCAAGGAAACGAGATAAGAATACAACACCTGGAAGGCATAATAATTTCTCAACCATTTTGTTGTCCCATACACAAAGGCAGAAAAAAACTATATTTTATCCCTCTCACATACACAAATGGAGAAATTGAACTATATCAATTTCTGAACCATTTCTTAGCCATACTCACACAAATGCAAAAATCAAAACTATATACCGTATCAAGATTCTACAACTGCTGGTAGATTGTATTAATTCCCCCTCTCTCTCGCACTTCAACTTCCATTGACTTTCTTACAATCGGTTCTGATTTCTCCTTGGGTACCCGTCAAGGGGCTTATGTTACCCATGTTGATCATTGACTGAGCAAACGCTTGGAAGAAGGCCGTTTGGTTGTTGGCAAAGTTGTTAACAATGGAGATTGTGGAAGAGCCGTTGGTGGAGAAGAGTTCTTGATCCGTTTGGAGAAGACCTTGGTTGATGAGAAGGTTACTGAAGTAGTTGTTGTCAAAGGCATCAGGGGTTGAAGGGTCAAGGTTGTTCAGTGTAGACCCATTTCCATTTTGGGGACAATTTTGCTGCAGAGTGGCCAAATAGGTTGAGTTCAGGGTTGGGTCAGGGCTTCCTGTGCCGCTGAAGTTGAATAGCCTTTGGGAAAAAAAATTGGCATTGGGCACGGCCAAAAGTGTGTGCACCTAATAGAAAAGTCCAATTTGAGTCAACTATTTCCGAAAATTTGAATGCTCGTGAAGGAGAAATTATTATATGGTTGGCTATGGAAAAATTATTAGGTGGTTTAGGATTATTATGATTTTTACTAATTTCCATATGATATATAGTTGAATATTATTAATTTTCTTCCATAAATTTAAAAATTTTAATATGTGTCACTTAGAAATTGGTCAAGATTATGAATACGTGGTAGTCTTACACTACCTAATAATTTCTCTCAATTAGGATCATAGTCAGTCTCATTCTTTAAGTGATAAATAATCACATTTTTCAATTTATGAAAAAAATTTGACTACATATCATGTAAAGATTACTTAGGATCATATAGTCTAGCTCGAACCATACAATAATTTATCTGCTTGAAGTAAAGATACATTGTAGTTACCAGATAATGCAACAAGATCAGTTGTGTCCAAGCCAACGGCAGAGAATTTGGACGTGATGTTGGCTAGGCTTCCAAATGGAGAGGGAATGGAGCTATTGGCACCAGCTTGGTTCGCAGTTAGACCGTCTCGTCTTCCTAGTAATACACTCCATGAAGGACCTCCTGACTGCAAAATTTTACACTTTCTTAAATGCCATCTTGCTCCAAATAGTTAGTACTAGTATTTTACCCTTGCGATGCAAGGCTTTTTTTGTCTTTAATTTTAAAATTTTAAAATGTAGAAAAAATTAACATAATAAAAATAAAATAAAATTTTAAAGTAAATATTTTAAATTATATATAATTTAAAGAAAATGATGATATAATATATAATTTAATTGTGATGATATAATATTTTAAAGAAAATGATGATATAATATAAAATTAACTCAATTTTAAATTTGGATAATAATATTCTAGATTAAGTCATTCAGGTTTTATTGAGTAATTCCCTTTTTTAAGATTATTTTTAATTTATTATAAATTAATTCAAAATATTTAAAATTACATCTACAAATTAAAAATAATAAAATCTATAAAAAGAAGTAATACATTGAAATTTTTTAAAAAATTAATCAAAATTAAATAAACTCAAATAAAAATATTAATGAATTGTGCTTAAAATATGTGATAATGTTGTAAGATATTTCTCAATTATATGCAAGTATATTCACATTTTTTTTCCTTTCTATCTATTGAACATGTTTCTTTTTTTTTTTTTAATTATTTCATTATACATTTTTTGTTTTATTGTGTGAGAACTTCTCTTTTACATGTACATTTTTTTATCCATATTATTTTCTTAGAAAATGATACTATAAGATATTTATTTATTTGATCAATATTATTTCTATGTTCAAATAATATTCATTTGATTTGATTTATATTCAAGGTCTAGCACAATTGGTAGATAATTGGGTTCCTTAAGTATGTTGTCAAGGGTTTAATTCTTGACTATTTAAATAGAGAAGAATTTGTTAGGAGAGGCAAAACCTATTTCGATTAGAGGATATCCTTAGTGCAAACAAAAAAAATACTATTAGACAAAATTTTGTATTCAAAATTTTATCCTTTCTAAAGTTTTTCACTCACACGATTTGGTCATTGGACTACATAGGAGAATAAAAAAAATACACTACCTTATAATAATTATAATATTTATTTTAATAAGTTATTAAATTATCTTATTTTTATTTAATTTTTTATTCATAAATATAATATTTCTACATTTTAATTCTTTCATTCTTATAGGTATATCTAATTAACATGAGTTGTGAAATTACTTCGACTATATTTCTATTGATGGCAAAACAATATTCAATATCATGTTATGAGAAATACCTATTATGGTTCATCCAAATATGATTAATTATTACTATTAGATGTTAAAATTATTAAATATAATATATTAAAGTTTAAATTACACTTAAAATTAAATCTTTTTATAATTTTAAAATGTAAAATAAAAAAAATCAATTATTTTACAACTATATTCTAAATAAAAATAAATTTTATTATTTTTATAAAGTTTATAAATAATATTTTAAACAAAAAATTATAAAAATGAATTAAATAAGACACAATCTATTTGCAACAAATATTTTTGAAAAATCCTGTTAAAAATAATTTATTATTTTAATCTCTAATAATTTATATTTCATTACATTAACTTCTTCAAGATAATTTAATTATTTAATAACAATATCTAGTATTATCTCTTGATTGTTTATTATCATTTTTTTAATTATTTTTATTCTTCCAAGTAACTAAGTTAAATGATATGTGCAACTTAAAATAACTCATACAATGTATAAGATAAAATAGTTTATTACATGAAATAAAATAATAGGTAGAATTTGTATAAGAAGAATTATGAAAAAAACAAACTCCCAACTTAAGTTGCTAATAATTATAATCATAATAAGTTTATAAAAAATATAATCATAATAATATGTTTGTCCACAATGGACAATTCCTGTTGTAGTTAACAAAGAAGCAAAAGATATATTAAAATTTTCAAAACTATGATATTGGCCAAGTTAACTCACAACAAAGAATGATTACTAAGAGACTTAAAAAAAATGATCACTACGAAAGAAAACCAATATCAGAGAATGGAAAAAAGAAATAAAAAATGGTAGATTTTTTGCAAAAGTGAAAAAAAATAGAGAATTAAAAAAGAAATAAAAAAATGAAAAATTTCTACAAAAATGTGAAAAAAGGAAAAAGTGTTGGACTGATTACAAAGAACTAATGTGAAAAAAAATACATATTTGACGCTTGTTAGTAGTATTTTAATTTATATTCCAAGTAATCTTAAAATATGTTTTATTTAATTTATTTTAGAGAAATATTTTTTAATTTATAAGAAAAGTTTATAAAATAAATTATCATTTCTTTAAATTTACATTGAAACAAGCATGTTAATAATTATTAATTTTAATTTCTATTTTTATTTCATGTAAAGAATATAAATTTAATTTCTTTAAGAATTTAATTAGAACACATCCATGGTGTAAAAATTTTTTACATTATTCTCCAATGACATATGATCATGTATTTTTAATTTATTAACTTTTATAATAATTATTTTAAAAATCATACCTAAAATAATTTCTAATTGATTGATAATATAATTTTTTATAAATTTAACTGTTTGATTTAAATATCCAGTCTAAAATTTAAACGTCTAATGTTATAAATAAAGTTTGTTTAATATTATAATTCAGTTATATTACAATTTCATAAAAACTCGTTAATTAAGTTCTTTTATAAATTTTTTAACTAAAAAATATTTATTGTTAGAAATAAATTTTTATATTTCCTTAAATTTATATTATTTATTTTTAACGTAATATATACTTTTATAAAAAAAATATTAATTACAGTTAGAATAATATTTTTGATAAAATTACTTTCATTAAAAGAGATAAAATGTAATTGTAAATTTATTCAAATATTTACGTGAGATATTAATAAATAAAAACATTATTAAAAATAATTAATATTTTCTTTATTTTATAAAATTATTAATAATTAGGAATAATTGAATGCTGCCATAGGTTGTCTGGAAGAGACCTTTATGTTTTACTGTTTTACAGCTTTTTAGTGTAGCTGTAGCATACTTTTATAAGACTAAATTGTACTTAAAAAAATAATAATAAATCACAAAGTAACACGTACCAAAAGAAAGCTTTCAATTGTATAGTTTATAGATAAATAAGTAAAATAATGTTTTCATATCCACGTGGCTGTATATGCTTCACCGAAGAAGAAGGAGATAGGAAGAGGACCCAAAGTAGAAAACGTGATAAACGATGTTATAAAAAGTTGTGAAACCCGTCAAGTTGCTTTTAACATTTATTTTTATGATTATGAAGCCCATCACAACCTTTCGTTGTAAAAGCAACCAAGATGGTAAGAGTAAAGAAACAACGATACCGTCCTTAAAAATGTTCTTATGCGGTGAAGGTTAATTATTCTCACACTCTTATATGATATACATTGATTTCGGCAGCAATTAATTAACTAAATAATTTAATTAAGTATTATTCAATGAGTTTTTACAAGTTCACTCTGGAATTTAATTATATATTTAAATAAGTTCAAAAAACAAGTTACTTTTATAAGCCTAGTATAAGTACGTACTTTTAAAGACATTCTTGTGTATGTTATATATTAAGAAAAAGGAAAATTTTGTAATAGGTAGCTAGGAAGTTACCAAGGACACAGAAGATTCTGCTGCAAGGGCAAGGATATCAGCACAAGATACGACTCCAGGGCATGAACTTTCGAGGGAGCTCTTGATGTTATCAACAACATCAAAGCCCCGAACGGAATTGAAGTTGGGAGCAGCATTTTTCTCGCTTTGTGTGATGTTACCACCCTGGTCTAACAAAAGGGACGCATCACACCCCTAAAACAGAAACAAGAACATTTTATTAGTTGTCTAACATGCGAACCCTCCAATACAACAAAAATTTGGAAAATTAAAATCAAGCTTATTCTTGAGGGACAAAAAGAATATGAAGATTTCAGTTGTGGGAATTTACATTGACAAAGCAATCATGAAAGTGGAGGCGAGTGAGGCTTGCACCAATACGGGAATCAGACTGCAGAGCCTGCTGAACGGCATTGCTCACTATAGATGACACATTGGGGCATGTGCTAGAATAGAAGGTTGCACTCAATTGAGCTTCTGAAGGAGAAAGAATGGTTAGCACTAAGAAAATGGTGGCCGGAAGGGAATAAGTAGTAGTAGAAAGCATGGTAGATTAGTTTGATCTATATTCTTTTCCCAATGGTTGGGTTTGTTTTGTGATTGATATCTAGGTGATATGTGTATATATAGAAAAGAAAGCGCGTCATGCATTTATTACTTTATAATTTTCTTTAAGATGAAGTTTTCATTGGTTATTTCTTAGAACTGTCAACTAGACATAGTTTAAAGTATTATCAAGACTTGTAATATGAAGTGGGTACACTAGGAGACACGCGGAGAGGAAAATTAAAATCAAAATGATTGACACTTAACTAACTTGTAATACTAGTATAGTCGTAATATCAAAATATTTGGTACCAAAGAATTTGTATATAGCATGCCCATGACACATGCAAAAGATTATTTTTGTTTTCAAATCATTGTACGACAAGTTGATTAATTAGTGTGAATGATAGAAAAATATCAGCAAGTTTCATAAATCTCCTTACATGACCCTATTGTTATGCGAATAAATTAAAACTGTTATTTCATTTTATCAAAATTTATGTTACACAGTTAAAATAAAATATTTTATTAGAGGTTGTGTTACAAAATAATATCATCTTGGTTGCATAAATTTCTTTATAAGTATTTATGGAAAAATTTAAAAATTAAAATGAATCAAATTTCTTTTGTAAGTTTAAATTAACTTATGCACCTCAACTTTTAGAGAAGTTAAGTAAGAGAATTTGTCTAGAAGTTAAAATGCATATGTTGATTTTAATTTATGAGAGAAATTTAATTTATTTTGTTTTCTTATTTTCTTTCCTTATAAATATTTGAAGAGAAATTTATCTAAACATGACCAATTATTGTCCTATTACTAATTCTAAATGACAAACCTGAAACTATATATTTTTCTTAGTCTTAGCTTTTCAGCATTTAGAAATTAATTTAAAATTAAACACTAATTAAGTCATCCAACCAAGTTTAATAAATTTATTCAAAAAAACAAAATTCTCTTTAATACTTATTTTTTATAAAATGTCAAACTCAAAACTTGATTTGTCTCTATACCATTTTCTATTAAAAAAAAGAAATTTTTTACATTATCAATCAAAAGTTTTACAAATTCGGTAAGCCTTACAATTTAAAATCTATATGAATTAATCTAATGCTGCGATTCGTGACACTGAAAGAGTAAAGCGTGTTTTACAAATTTTCAGGCAAGTCAATGGCAAACTTATTCTATAAACAATATTATACCTACATGCTTGCAAAGTAAGTAAGAGTGTGAAAACATCGGCAATCATTTGCCCACCGACACGGTCTTCTCTTTGTTTGGTCAATTCTGTTATCTTATTGTCCCCTTTTTTAGTATGTATTCAGCTGTCCAACAAATAATAATATTAACTTTAGCATGACATTTTAGAAAACATCTTCTTTTGCTGATGAACACAATTTCTTTCTAGAGACAAGAAAGATTCTCTCGGCATGGAGAAAGTAACCAAATCACAAAAGAGCTACGTCTTTGTTACATATTTTTATGAGTAAATTACACTAATATTTCTTAAAATTTTATTAAATTTTGTCTAATTTTTTTTATTTCTATATTAATTTTTTTAATTGTTTGATAAAATTATATTAATACTCCTTATACATTACAAAAATTCTTCTTTGACTATTTGAAAAATATTATACCATATATCCTAATTGTAAATGTTAAAAAAATAGGAGAATTATATTCAATGTAATTTACTCTTTTTTTATTTTTTTTTCCTTAGATATATTACACCAAAGTCTTAGTAAAAGGACTTTTTTTTTTTTTTGATAAATAAAGGACAAAATTTCAAAGTATACTACTTACGGTCACTAACATATAATCTAACTTATAATCGTTACAGCTTGCAAGAATCTTCAGCTCTCCGCAATCAAGGGAGCTAGAGCTTAGAATTTACGGGGTCATCTGCCATGTTATATTTCTGCCAAAATTTTCCACTCATTGTTAAGAATTTGTAAATAAATTCTTCAAATAAATTGAGTTTATGTCATAAAATTTCATATTTTTTAATTCAAAGTTGATTTTATTTTTACTAGTACTGGACACACAAAATTATAAATCTGTACTGCATTGAGATTTGAGATTGTTCCTCTAACCAAATATCTAAGACATGCCCAGCCAAAAACTATGTTATTTTTATTTACTATGTAATGAATGTATTATTACATTATCATCAAATTTGGCTCCTTTAAATAGAAACTCTTTCCATGAAATACAGAAATAGGGATTGAATGATATCAAGTTGAAAAATATCCTACATTTTTATTTTAATTACACGTTTAATAATCTATATTATTTAATACACTTAAGGTGTGTTTGATACACATTAAGGTATAACACAAGGAGAACAATAGAAGACTATGCATTGTTTGGATGACAATGAATAGCACAAGCAAAATAATATAAAATTTACTATATTATCCTTCTCAATATTAATAATCTTAATACAATTCATATTAATTATTTTAATACGATTCCCTATTTAATTTGGCGACAACGGGATTGATATCTCTCAGTTTCAGTTTGCACATTCCCTATGGCACAGCTTGTGCTTCTAGGGTCTTATATTTAATCAATAATAATTTTGTCTTATCCAAAAAAATATTATTTTAATATGATGATGATGGCAACGACGACGGTTGTGATATTGGGTGTGGGGAGTTGATGACAACGGTGGTCGTGGTGATAGTGTCAGCAGCAACGATGGCGATGATGTTAGTGGCAACGACGATGTTGGTGGTGGTGGAAGTAGAGGCAGTGGCGATGCTAGCAGTGGTGGTCGGTGGCAGTGGTGGTAACAATAGTGATTATGGTATCGATGGTCAGGGGTGGTGGCAAGGTGATGGCAGCATAGTCATAGTGTTGGCAGTGATGGCAATGACAACAATGGTGGGAAGAGACAAGAGAAAGAAAATATAATTATTAAATGAAAAATAAGTATAGGTATTTTCGTCTTTTGAGTATTTTGTACTTAAAACAAAAAGTTGTCTCATAGTTTATTGAGTAAAAAAAATTAAGTTTTTGTTTTATCCATCTTCTCTTGATTTGTGTTGTCTCATGATCTTTTCTTTAATCAAATATGGAACAATTATATATTTGTGCATAGTGTTATCATACTCGGACCAATCATTGACTCGGCCAAGGCACTAGGTCACTGGGTTATTGGTCGAACCGGTGAGTCACTGGTTAAACTGCATGAACCGATATAAATGCTAAGTTGTCAGTTTTATATTTAAAATGTATATATATAATGTTTTCGCATCCTATTTCATAAGTATTCCACTCGCTTAGTGGTTCAAATCATTTTACACTTACCTTAGAACATGGGTTCGAATCTTGTGTGAACCAATTTACAATTTCAATTTTCACTGAGGTGCATTTCAAATTCAAATTTTCATCTGCTTACTACTACATTAACGTAAGGTGCCTATTAGAGTGCAATGGCAGAATGCCATCACGTCAAGAAGTGCAACAACTAGACTGATTGTGCTGGAAAGTCTCATATAAATGTGTTAATGCAATCTAGGAATCCACAATCACGAACCTTGAAATTCGCTAAATCAAGTGTGAAGTGTATAATGCAATAATCTGTTGAACCGAGCCAACCAAGTGTTGAGTTTATATCGATTTTTTATCGAATTTATGACGTAATGACTGAGCGAAATGCACATCCGATCTGATAATGTAACCAGACCAGCCATGGGTTTGGTTTCTGGTCAAACCAGTCCGACAAATCGATCCGATCTAGTTTTAATAACATTGTTTGTGCTTTTCAGTATCATATTTTTAGCAAATCAAATAGACCCTTAATGTGTATCATGAGGTAGGGGCAATTATAATTAAATGATAAAAAATGTACAAATATGTAGTAAATGTAATCAAATATTAATATTAATAGTTCTCTCAGTACGTAGTAGCATTGTGTTAACATGTGCACATATGTCAAGGAATAAAATAACATCTACTAAAAAATAAAAAATACTCAAATATGTTGTTAGTCAATGTAAAATAAAAAAGTTTTGATTTTAGTTTTTATAAAAAAAATTTATTTGGTTTTCGTCTCTCAAAAAGTTAAAATCATTGTTTTTTATTCTTGTTGTTATGTAACATTTTTTAACTGCTTATGTGTATAATGGAAGGTCAATTGACCTAGGTAACCATCCTAGATGACATCTACTAGTGTACGTGGTGCCATGTCAATATGTGATAACTCTAAATTTTTTTTCTAAATCATTAAAATAGATATTATTTATCTATCTTGAAATGAATAATAAGGACCAAAAATAGTGATTCATATTTTAGAGGGATGAAAATTAAAAAAAAAATTATAGAGACCAAAACCAAAATTGCTCATTTTATAGGAAACAAAAACAGTAATTTCAAATTTTAGAGGGATGAAAAATAAAGAAAATTTTATTGGGAGCAAGATCAAAACTTGCTCCTTTTATAGGGACTAAAAACATATTTAAACCAATAAAAAATAATATATTTTTCTTATTTTAATAAGAAAATAATTTATCCAAAGGAAAAATATTTTTCCTTGAAGTTATTGACAATATACGTAGACAAATTAAAAAAAATGAAGGGAGTAACCAGTATTTCGAATGAAGGAATGAGAATTATATATGTTCTTCAAATTTCTAAAGTGAATTTATCTTTAAAGAGAATAATGAGATTATGAGAGTACAATTAATTTAACTTAACATGTATAATAATTTTAATTCACTAAAATATAAATATAATTGTACCTTAACTGTTTTCTTAAAGATAAGTTTATTTGAGAGAAAAGATAAAAAAAAAAATTGTCTAAAATATTATTTCAATAATCCTCAGAATTAACATTAAAGGTTGTGTATTTTATAATAAACATGTTGAGGAATAAAGATATCATTTATTATTCAGCATAATTATTTAAAGAATAAAATACTATTGAACGTCTTTGAATTTTTAATATATTAAATGCTTATTTATCCTTCAATTCTTTCACTTAACACTATCTAACATTATTAATTAATTATTCTTATGTGGCAAATACGCTATTAGCTGTGTTAGTTTTGATATATTAGGGTGGGCTTAATGATAGAGAATTTGAGTAATTTGTACAATATTTTAGATTCAAAATTTGTTCTCATTATTGTACACACACAAAAAGTTGTGTTAGCTTAAGTAAATAATCATGTTAAGAGGCAATGTAAAGAATATACAATTGTGTGTAAATAGAAATATTAGGATAAGTATTGATGTTAATCTAGAATTTTTTTTAAGTGTTAAAAGTATCACTTTAAGATTAGCCAAAATTTGATTTCTCAAAAAGTCATGATATTTGAAGTTTGAAATTAATCTAAGTTTTATTGTTTGAAACAATGAAGATTTCAATAAACGATCAATTTGAGATTGAATTCGAAACCAGGAAGCCAAGTTTGATGAAGAAAAATGGCTAAGTGTGAAGAAAAAAAAAGGCTTTGAGAATTCCAAGTCAAAAAAGTAGTTACCAACAGTTATCGAGTGTCCAATGGATCGAGTTACATGTTAAGATCTTTGTTAATCAATCCCAGGCATTCAAACACATGTTTATGTCATATTTCTTCACCATTAGAGTTAGAACTCTATAAATAGGATCCTTTGTAAATCATTTTAATTTATTGTTGAAAACACGTTACATAAACACTTTGTAACATCTAACATGTCTCACACATCGAAATGAACACTAGTTCAAAGTGTCAGGTATATGTTTCAACTACATGTAAATAAAAATCTTTACAATTCTATCAGTTCTTTTTCTATTGTTTTCAAATTACTTCTCAGTTCTTTACATTTTAGTCTATTTTAAATTTTTGCCAATGTTTTTAAACCAGACCGGTCATTGAACCGATCAAGGCATTGGTTTAAGGGTCAATGATATAACTATGGTTGAATTATGGTCGATCTGGTATTTATAAAATAATAATAACAATAATTAAATAATATATAAAATAATATTAAATAAATATAATATCATAACTTTATAACATTAAAAACTAAAATAAAATAACATGTCATATCTATTTATAATCCTTATTAAATATGTGTTTTTATTTATTTTAAAAAGGTTTTAGATTAAATTTAAAAAATAAAAATTTGAAAATCACCAGTTCAAACTAGTTTTCTACATCGATTTTTACTAGTTTTCACTCGTTCAAATGGTTCTCGACCAGTTCTCACTAGTTCTAAAATCGTCCATTTTTTGAATTAACAGACCAGTCACCAAACTAGTTCTCGCTCAGACCAGTTGAATCGGCCAGTTCGGTCTGATTTTCAAAACTATGATTTTTGCATCTCTCCTTCTACTTTCTTTCAATATTTGATTTACATTTCAAGTATTTTATTTGATTTTTAATTATTTGAAAATTACTTGCTTTTAATTTACTTTTGTTCATTTATTGCATTATCTTCTTTAATTTCTTCACTTTACATTTCAAGTTATTAAGATTCTTAAAAAGTTTATTTTTCCACAACATTTAATGCATTAACATTTGAAGTTTAAATTTATGCATTTTAATTGTTTCTTTCCATCACATTTTTAACTTAATCTACATTTCTTTTCACTCTAGAATCCTGCAATTAAGTTTATCTAAACTTTAATTACATTTGAAGTTAAGTTACAATTATAGCATTAACTAAATCGAACTAAAAAATTCGATTTATTGTTTAAAACAAATGCTTGGTGCACAAGTTCTCATACTTCTCCAAAGTCACAAAGTTAGCATTCTATTGAAATTCCATTTTAGCAAATTGAATTTAGATGATTTTTTTTGTGTAACACTGTCGTTTTGACAAAAACTAACTTAATTGGTTCTTTCATTCTAAAGCTCCCCAAAACACACTATTTGTTAGAAGAGGAATGCTAGCAACACTCTATCTAACATTCTCTTTCTAACACTTTCTATTATTAGTTGAAATTTATTAGAAATCATAAATTTTGATGGGTCTCACTTCTAAATTAGGAGAGAACACTAGTGCAAAAAACACATACTACGATAGGTTTTTGCATCAGTTATAAAAAAACCATGGTGGCAAACTTGTAAATAAAAGCAAAACTTTTACATCGATTATAATTTAACTGATGTAAAAACTACTTTTTATATCGGTTAAATTTTGAATCAATGTAGAAAGTGGTTTTTACATCCATTAAACTTATAACTGATTAAAAAACCTTTTCAAAATACTAAACCTAGCTATCTCCCCCACGAACCATCTTGTGCAACATCGTTCCAAATCTTCTCCTTTGTGAACCTTTCATTCCAAACATTTCTTCCTTGCAAACCTATTTATTCTAAACCCTTTTCCTCATTTCTCTGACGTCGATGTTCGTTCTAAACCCTTTCTCTCATTTCAACGCTCTCGCGTATCGCAATTTCCCCTAATCTTATGCATAGGGCTTTTATTGCAAACCTTCCCTCCCTCCACAGACCCTCAGATTCGCCTTGCCTCCTTCCTTCACCCACGATCTATTGAATCCCATTTTTTTTTCTTTTTACTACATTGCAGGTTGCACACAAAGGGATTTCGAGCTTCGACGCATTTGATGTCATGAGACTCTTCAAAAGTGCCTTTTGGTACTGTGACTAACTTCTCTTACTTTTTGCCTTTTGTTTTCGTTGTCTTGAAGGTTGATGCTACTCCAACTATGGTTTTGCCATCAAAGTCTACCAAAAAAAGGTATCATAAATTTCTTTTATTTCTTTTGTTTTCACTATTAATAAGGATATCGATACTGCCTTTTCTCTGTGAAACAATGAGCTCTCTATGTGTGTTGTGAGAGAGTGATTCTGTTGTGTGTAAGAATGTGAGAGAAGAATGAAGGAGTCGTTCATGAATTCGCTCAACGTTGCTCGCAAAATCTCAAAGAATTTGGCTAATAACGGGCTTATTGTGAAGGTTAATGGCATGCTCTGGGACATGATGATGCCGCTCAAGGACAATTGCTAGCTTCAAATCTTCAAGTTTGAAGAAGACAAAGGCCACAATATTGTCTAACACTCCACCGCGTACTTTCTCGGCCAGGTCTAACTGTTTAATTGTTTTTTTATTTTATTTTTTTGGTTTCAATTCGGATTATGATGAATTAATGATGATGATGATAGTTGTTATTATTATTATTATTGGTTATTTGTAGTCTCTTGAGTCAGAGTATAGATGCAAGCTCTGCATTGGGCCTTGTATTACTAGAGGAGAAGTTTGTATGTGCTTATTTTTTGTTGTTGTTATTATTGTAATGTGTTTTTATACTGTTGACTCTGTTGTGATATTTTGTGTGCGATGTGTGTATTGAATGGAAAAGTGAGACTACTGTAAATGAGGCTTTCGACATCAACTGTTTAGGAAATTCTACATTGATTCTTGAAACCGATGTAGATTCAATCGATGTAGAAAATGGGACATTTTTACATCGACACAGAACTGATACTTTCTACATTAGTTCAGTTTTGAACTAATGTATGAACCGATGTAGAAAGGTGTCATTTTCTACATTGGTTCAAGTTATAACCGATGTAGAAAGTCATTTTATATGTGTAGAAATTGACACTTTTCTACATCAGCTCAGACATTAACTGATGTAGAAAGTGAGTTATGAATTTAACTGATGTTAAAAAAGTGACTTTCAACATCGGTTAAAGCTTTAACCAATGTAGAAAGTCATGTTTTTTTTTTAATTTTTTGTCTGTTTTTTTAAATTTTCCACCTTGTGAAGTAAAAACAAACTTAGGCAGACAGTTGAATCATATTTAAATATACTAAATCAAAAATATCATCAAGAAATATTATTATACACATTTGTTCATAATTATATGCTAAAGTATATCATAAACACATTTCAAACAATTCTAAACTACTTAAATCCATTCTAAACATAAATTTCAAGTACAACTAATTCTACCTCTTAAACACACTTAAAACAATTCTAAACTACCTAAATACATTCTAAACAAACACAAAAATCATTTATTATTAAGTTTTACCAAGAACTTTGCCCAAGTGTGTCGGATGTTAACTATTGGCTCATCTTTCAATGGATCTGAGTCGTTGAATAACTGCAACATATAATAACGTAACATTAGATCATAAACAATAAAAAAAATATAATTAATGTAACTTGTTAAAGTAAAATTATATTACCTTATTCCAAGAATCCACAATATTCGCTTGGACTATGGTCAACATCCATTACATCACGTAATAGCCACCCTCATAAGCTCCATTTTATTTATTACACTACAATTCAATATGAAATGTAATTAGATCATATAATTGTTTTACATAGAAACTAATAAAGTTTACTTTTAAATGTTAGGATTGTAAACTACTTATCTTAGGGAGAATCCATTGAAGCTTGTTTAAGTTTGACGTGGGCTTACCCTCCAAAATATGATATACGGATACAACATTGATTAAAAAACATATGAATGTAAATTATTTTATATTATAAGATTAATACAAAGCAAAAAGCAAATAAGTTACATATTAAAGCTTACATTTGTACTAAGTTTTGCATCTCTTTCATGGGCTTCCCGTGCAAGGAATATAACCACACGACAACATTGGCAAATGAATAATTAATTAAGAGCTGTCAATGGGACCTGCATTGGGGAGCAATTAGTGACAACAATGACATAATTTAAAAGTAGTTCTGAACTTGTACTTACTGATGAATGACAAGTGTTATGTAAATCTGTTTCCTTGAACCATTCATCCATTTGGACCATTTAAAAGTAGCAATAGCACCAGCACAACTCCTATTTGTGCTAACACGAATAGCAGAAGGTGTTGCATGTGGCTCAATGGGAGCAACTTGTTGGGAAAGACCAAGAGATTCCAGCCACTGGCCCAACTCTCGTCTCAATCTCTCTATAACCTCTTGTGTCAGTTGCTCCATCGCTTCTTAGCTAACCAATGCAGCGGTGTGGGAATCATGTGAAGGAGGTATGAAGTAATACGAAATCCCCACACCAATTCTAGCAATACGAACATAGCCTGAGTGCTCCGATCCCCCAATGGTAGTTGTTGGTATATCCTGATGTCCATGGGGAACAAAGGAAACCTGTGTGCTTTGCTCAACTAAGGATTCCTACAACCAACAAATGAAAAAATTGTAAGAAAATTTGTAGGTTTGTTACAATTAAAATTCGAAAAAAAAAACTTACAATCCTGTCAGCTATATCGTGTGCCTCCTGGGTAGTATAATCCCCCTTTGGTCTTATGCAAATGTGCATCCATTTTTAGGCACGTGTGGGTGGTAATGAGGGATCGACAACTGCTGTTGAATTAGATTGGGCTGATTCCTTTTGTTTCTTCAACTTATTTGCCTTCATCTTCTTCTCAAGCAAGTCATAACCCTTACGAGACAAGCTGTAGGGAGTGTTGTTCTTTTTCTGGATGTCCCGTGCCTTTTTTTCTTATTCCTTGTTAAAATAACAAATCATTAAATTCAATAAAATAATAAAATAACATATAAATGACATTTTCAAAAACAATAACCTTAACTAACCTCCCAAGAATCATCCATCCAACTCTCAACAAACCTCTGTCATGTGTCCTCATCAAAACCATACTTTTGACAAGGAGATATGTTCTTTTTATCCCCAAATATGTACTTGTTGGTGAGGTTTGTCTTAAATTGCCTCCACTTTGTAGCCACAGATGAAAGCGTTGTCTTTCTCACAATTTTCGTTTGAAGAATTTCAAAAGTAGTCTACAATACAAATCAAAATTAAAGAGTTAGTGCATAACAATAATATAGCTAAATACAATATATATCATAACATGGATTTATTAGGGGAAATACCATAATCTCCTGCCAAATCAGATTTTTATCAGCCTTCGATACATGATCCCAATCAGGGACCAAAATAGACACATTTGATTGAGCTTAGACACCCAAATAACTATTGAATTTACTTGAATTTGGCCCTAAAGCTTTGCTGGTCTAAGAATGTATATTAACTCATACTTTCTCCTTAGCAACTTAACTAATGAGCATAACTCTCAGCCTTGTGGCTTGTCTAGCCCTTTTTGACATAAACTATGAAGGAGGGATGCTAGATGGATCAGCCATGTGCCTGTTTAGTCAAAAAATAACAAAGATCAATAGCAAGATAAAGAACATCCCTAAAGCCCTAATAAACAAGAATGCCATAAACAATTTCTACATAAAATCTGGTAGAGTTTCCTCTATTTTCTAGTACTTTCTCCATATACCTATTTACATGTATTCAATTAATCACAATACCAAAACATCACACAAGGCCCAACTAAGCTCTATATGACCAATCATGCAAACACATCTCAATCCTTAAAAATCATGGAATTAAAATTAGCAATACTAAAATATTACACAAGGCCCGATTATGTTCTATATGGCCATTCTTATTCTTTAATAATAAACAAATTAGACAATCCAATCACAATTTCTACAGAAAATTCGGCATTGTTTTCTCTATTTTCTAGTACTTTTTCATATTCAATCAATCACAATACCACATGTAAACCTATCAGACAATCCAATTAATAACTAAGAACATCACACAAGGCCCAATTAAGCTCTATGTGGCTAAGCATGCAAACATCATAAGCACAATCCTCAACAGTTATACAATTTAATTATCCTAAGTAATAGTAGAACCATAAAGTAGAAAACACACCAATAATTATTTAATATAATGAACTTGGAAACCAATGAGAGAGGCGAGGGTAGGTTGTGGCACGCAAATGGTGGGGTCTTGTTAATGATGGTGACATCTAACAACACGAATGAGGAACTTATAATTGCTAATGAAGCTTCTAAAATACATGTGATTTTACTAAATTTTCTTAGCAATCACTATACACTATCACCAATTAGCATATGTTCTTCTAGTCATGAATGCCACATTTCTAAAACTACAACAATTACATTCAGAAAAAAGAATAAAAGAAAATTCACATTTTCTTTGACAAACAAATTGGTGCACAGGCGATAATCTCTACGAACAACCAAACTTTCTCAGTTTGGGAAACAATGGTTCCCCCTAACATGGCATCCTTGACATATATGAAACCTGATTATCATACAAAGAACAGAGAAATGCTAAGGAACAATCACAGGGCATTTTATACCTGCTTAGGGCTTCGACGGTAATGGCGTGACGACTGAGCATTTTCGAAGGCGCCAAAGAGACAATGGTGGTCACATGGTGGGCAATGGCTTGGAGAAGCATGGGGAAGAAGTGTTAGGGTTGTGGGCAGTGGAGTTGCAATTTAGGGTTGGTAGAAGAAGTGTTTACCTACATGTTAATGGTAGTGGAGTCCTAGTTGGGGAATAACTATTCATGTGGGCTGCGTTGGAGTCATAATGGCATAGGGTCACAAGTAGAACAGTTTCGAATGGAGAAAGATGACCTCGAGTCGCTTGGGCACCAACTTAAAAGAACATTCTACATTGGTTATAGTTGCAACTAATGTAAAAAACTTCCTTTTTTACATCAGTTATAATTTTAATCAATGTAAAAAACTTATTTTACATTGGTTAAAAATATAATCGATGTAAAAGGAAGTTTTACGTCGGTTATATTATAACAGATGTAGAATGTTCACCATTTATTTATAAAATTGCCACTGCACATTTTTCTACATCGGTTCTCATTTAATTGATGTAAATGACCGTTGTTAAATATGTTATGTCCTTGTTTAGGGATTCTGTTATGATGTGTTTTACGGTGACTTGGGTCTCAATGATGATCACTTTAAGCAAATTAAGGCTAGAGCATTGAAGTCTATTATGGTATTCTTCTTCTTTATGTGTTTGTGTTTTCACTTAAAATTGCTCACTGTATTAGCTTTAAGTGTGGCTTCAAATGACTATAGTATTATATTCAATGTTTTGATTTCTTATTTTAAGAAAATGGAATTACCTTTATGTGTGGCTTCAAATGCTATAGCTTCAAATGACTTCAAATATGTATGTATTGTATTTTCTCTTTGTTATTCTTATGATTAGCTTTTAATTTATTGTTTCCACCCTGTGTTATATAATAGCATTTCGAAGTGGTTTTTTGTAAATAGATTATGAACGCATTTTTTGGAAGTATTTTTTTGTAGTGTTTTTACATCGGTTGTTTTTATAACTGATGTAAAAAGCAACATTTTCTAGCAATTAGAAGCCATCAAAAAATGTAAATTTGATTTTATTGTTGTGCTTTTACATCGCTTATGTTTATAGTCAATGTAAAAAGTGTTTTTCATATCAGTTCATTATCCGATGTAAAAAATATCCATATTCTATACATCATCTACAATGGACCTACAACAGATGTAGTCATTTTTAACTGATGTAAACAGTTTCGATTGCAGTAGTGGAGACTCATTACATGATAAGTGAGACCTACCAAAATTTGTGATTTCTAATAAATTTTAATTAATAATAGAGTGTTAAAAAGAAAGTATTAATTAGAGAGTGTTGCTAGCATTCCTCTTTTTAGATCAAAAGTGAAAAGTCACACCAAGATTTTGAGTCTAAATCAAAATGAAATTTCACAAGGTCGAAATAATTTTCACTATCAATAATAAGATTAAATAGTACATGTATAGACAATGTGAACAGTTTTTACATTGTCATTCATTCACAAATTGTCATGTGTAAAAAGTTTAATTGACTTTTACAATAATTACCTAAAAAATCATACGTATCATGATTTCTAATTGATTGATAGTATACATTTTTTTACACTAACAATACATAGGAATTAAACTTATAAGTTACATAGAAAACATGATTGGAAGACAAAATTAAAATTTAAAGTTAGAAGAGAAAAGAATAAATTTTAATTTATAATTAATATTTTTATTTCTTTTAATATAAAATCTAATAATAAACGTTAGAAATATTAAATATAAAATTTGATGCACTAATATTAATATTTTGAAAATATGAAAAATTTTAATGTTTCTCTTATTAAATAATTCACAAAGTTATTAAGATAATTAAGCAGAGACTTAAATATGCTTTTAGTCCCTATAAAATAAGTGACTTTTGATTTTAGTTATTACAAAAAATTTCTTTGGTTTTCATCCCTCAAAATTTTGAAATTATTGTTTCAGTTCTTACTATTATGACACTCGTTAATTGTTTATGTGTTCAACAAAAGGTCAAATGACAATCCTAAGTAACACCTACTAGTGTGTGTAGTATCATTTCAGTATGTGACACCTCTAATTTTTTTTTTAGATCCCTAAAATAAATGTTATTTATCTACCTTAAAATACATATTAAGGACAAAAAATAGTAATTTCAAATTTTGAGGGATGAAAATCAAAAAAAAAATTTTACAGAGACCAAAACCAAAATTCACTCACTTTATAAGAACCAAAAATTGTGACTTCAAATTTCAGAAAGATGAAAAAAATAAATAAATTTAAGGAACTAAAATTAAAATTCTCATATTTTATAAGAACAAAAAACATATTTAAGTTATATAATTAAGCACGGCAAAAAATGGAATCTTTATGCGGTTCCATTGCTTAAACTTTTTATTTATTCTTGCATTTATTCAAAATAATATCTCGAGAAGGATAGTGGAATCTACCCGACCAACAGCTCGATTATGTGCTGACAGGGGCTTCTAAGTTCTAATGTTCTATCAATGCCCATAAAATTATTTATGTTCGTCTAATAATCTTCAATAATTAATTTTCTTGGTAAAACTTGGAGTTACTTTAGTACTACTTCAATATACAATGAAAGAAGCAGAGTCAATTCCCATTGAATATGAACACAAAAAAGGACGCGTGACACCGAAATTTGGGTCCACGTGGAGTTGGTGAAAGTGGTTGCTGACTTTGCAGCCAATTTTGAAATTAAAACGGTACACTTATATGACCATTACTGATTAATTAATCAAGGTTTTTCCAACATACACCAACTCCGGCATTTTGAGCCCGTCGTCTCTGAACATATCAAACCTTCAGGTTTTAAATTTGTAGATAAATATAGAATTTCTACAACAAAATTTGCAGATATATGTAATTTTCTTATGTTCAGCCGTATTCTTCGCTCAGTGAAACTTGCCTACATCAAGTGTCAATGATCATATAATGTTTAGACATCAAGACTTTCCTTTCATCTACCGTTCCGCATATTGTGGCGTAAATATAATGTAAAGTACGTTGAAGATGTGGATTTTGGTCGGCGTAGATGCCATGCATTTTGAAGATGTGGACATTTACGCAATGGTTTCCATCCCCACCGTCACCACCTTCTATATATGCCCTTCTTTTATTCTTCTACATATGCTAAAGTAACGTTTTCATGTTTTAGCTGGCTTCTGTTTTTGGTCTTCCTCTAAGAATAGTATATATGTAGAAATTAATTATGATGATGTTGCCTTGGCAACGTACAAAGCCAACTAATGAAGTGACGCGGTCTATTCTTTAAGACCACCTTAGCTGCGTTCAAGTCTCTGATTAGTCGGCCTGAACCCCACAGTATGATGCCCTTTGGCATCCAATCATCCCTTTATGACATGTTCAGCCCGGGAATTATTGTACTTTTTTTTTTTTTTTTCAGAAATTAAAGATAAAATTTGGGGTTGTGCAAAATATCTGGTTTATTAAAACCAATCCATATTTACACCGTTCCACTCTATTATAAATCAATTTTAATAGATCCATTATTATCTAAAACCAACTATAATGGACTGGTTATAAATTCATATCCGTTTTTGCAACTAGTTATTATATCTATATCTATTTTTGCACAAATTGAAAATTGATAAACTATCTCAAAACATAATTCTCCTTCTGTTTATCTTAAAATAATAATTTTAAGACTCTCATTTGCTTTATCTCAAAACATAATTCTTCCTCACTATACAAACGGTTGTTTTTATGTCTCTCTCTCTCTCTCTACACAAAACTTTTTGTAATTTGTATATTGTCAATGAAACAAAGAGTGAGTGAGCAATTGGGACTTTTTTAATTGTTATAATTTTATTAATATTTATTTATTTATTTATGTGCTTATAATAATTAATAACATCTTCACCTACTGCAAAAATTGCTATTAGCTATGCCTATACAACAAAGCAACGTGAATGTGTCTTTCTATTCTTATTTCTTAATGAAACATGTCTTTCTATTCTTAAAAGTTTCAAAATTAATAATTTAATATTCAAAATTAATTATAAGTATGAAATAAACTTGTAACGAAATAAAATATACCTTAAAAACATTTTTTTTAAAATATTTTTAAAAACTATTCATAATATAAAAAGAAAAAAGATAAGTACAATTTTCAAAAGAATTTAATTAGAATACATTGACAATGTAAAAAATTTTACAATGTAGTTTAATCATAGTTTTTTCATGTATTGAGAGATTATTAATTTTTCCAATAATTATTTTAAAAGCCATATTTAAAGTGGTTTCAAATTTATTATTATTATAAAAAATTTACATTAATAAGTATTAAACTAATTTATAACGTTCTCTTTGTTTTATTATTGAGGTGCACAATTTACTTTTATATGTTATAGAAAAGTTGTACTAATATTGTTAAAGAATAATGCTAAATATCAAGTGATACACAATTTACTTTTATATTATAAAAAGAATGTGTTAATATTATTAAAGAATAATACTAAATAGCAATAAAAAAGTATTGTTTTTCAACTAATCTATTTTAAAGAGAGTTTAAAGAAAAAGGATTTTTTTAAAAAAACAATATAGCATAATAATTGTGTAAATTTAGTTATTAAATTTTACATTGTATTAATAAATTATAAATTTTAAAAAATCGTCAAACTATAATCAAACCAAACCGTAATTTGTGTTTAAAAAATTTAAATAATTGTGTAAAAAACTAGTTTATGGTTATGGTTTAAAACTCATTTTAAAACCAGTTTAAAACTAGTTTATGACTCAAAATTGGTTTTAAAACCAAACCGATTTTGAACCATAAACTAGTTTTAAACCAATTTCAAAATCGGTTTATGGTGTCAAACCGGTTTGAAAATTAGTTTTGAACCATGAACCGGTTTCAAAACCTGATTTTAAAATCAACTTAGTTTTAAAACCAGTTTTGAATCATAAATTGGATTTAAAATCGATTTCTAAAAATCCAAACCAGTTTTATAAATATAGATTTTAAATCCAATTCATTTAATTGGATATGGATTCGATTTTTAAATATCCAATCCATGCCCACCCCTAATAAAATTAGTACATTAGTCTTTTAATTTAATTTAGGATATGTTTAGATTCACCATTAGAGGAACTTGAGTCTAGAATTGGTTAAACATGATTTTTTATTGACCATGATGTGTTCGGCATTATATTGAAAACACAATTCTATATTTTAGACTCAAGTCTCATTGAAGCTATAGGAATTAGCTAGCTATCACATCAATACCAACTTGAGTCATATTATTAGTTTTATGTATACCCTCAGTCATGTTATTCATTCCATATATTTGCCCTTAATTAAACTCCAGTCATTTTAGTAATTGCACACCCAAAATTAATTAATTTTGATTGTAAGTTTACAAACAACATTGTGTGTTAATTAAAATTAATTTTCTAATATATGTTTTCCAAACAAAAATTACGTTACTATAAACTCACGTTTACTTAAAATTAATTCTAATCACATTGATTCAAAATCAATTCTACAAACACATATTCAAATGCTCACTTAATCTTCTAACTTCTATATATCTCATTATAGTATTTTAACTTTTAAACGTTTAACAATTTTTTTTTAATCAATTTTGTTTAGTTCCCGCACAAACGGTGATGACATAACCCCACGTTTATGAGATGCATATATGTAATTGAAGTTTTATATTTTAATGTCATTTAACATACAGAGAGGATCGCGTGTCTTTTCCTTCATTCGGGAGGGAAAATCAATAATTGAAAGGAAGAAATTGTGATGCAGGAAATTGGTTGATGAAAATTATAGAAAGAAATTAAAAAAATGGAATTTGATTCATCAGTTGAAAGTTTGTTGGTACATCTTGTAGACTTTTTTCCTATTTTCACGGTTGTATGGGTCTCGTAATAGGAATAAGACAGTGGTAATGCTGTCCATTGTGGTCCTGCATAGTTGAGTATTATTTTGTTGTCATCCCATCGTCTTTTTTCAACTTTGGGTTGTGGTTTATTGTTTATTTTTGTTTGCTTATGGATAAGTTTTTGGTTGAAGTGCATGACAAGGTCATTTTGTGAAGTTGCCAAAACTGAGTATAAATTTGAGTTAATGTATTGGGATTTGGATATGAAGATAGTTGAAATTATTAAGAATGTTTAGACAAATAAAGGAAATGGGTTATGGATGTATAGATAGTATTTGGTATAAAGTAGGGGGAAAGGGGAAGAATAGTATCTCAAAGGAATAGAGTTGATTTGGGTGTTATGGAAATGGCAAGGTAACCAATCTTTCGGAAAGATGGAAATATATTTGATACATCTAGTTTCACAACCCCAAATTGCGAACATGCCACAAATAGATGTTGTTAGAAGTCAAGGCAAAACACAATGTAAGTCTGGATGCCAGCACAAGAAGGTGACGGTAAAAAGTTGTTGCTAATGTTAAAAAGTAGATGCTAATGAATACTTTAATGTTATTCAAGTGACAGCCTTGAAATTATCACTAACAAAGTTCACACTAATATGTTTGTGACAACTAAAAGTGCTTGACGTTTAATAGCAATGACCTAGCTAACTTTAATATGTATGACTAAAAAAAAAAAAACCCATCATCACTGGCAATGTTTCTCTTTCTTTCACTAATATGGGTGGTGGAACTTGTAGAGATTCAAAGCTTAAGTTAGTCGAAATTCTAATGAAGTGACAATATAATAGGATGGAGAAGGAGGTATCTAACTACAAGAAGAGTTTTATTTTTTATATGTGAGACCTGTTAAACCTGAGAACAATTGTGGTTATATACTCTCTTGAGTGGTGGTTAATTGCAACTACCTCTCGACATGAGATAAGGGGAATTGTAGGATGACCATTGTTGCAGTCAGGATCAATGACTAGGATTAATCCTACAATCTTGTCAAAGTACTTGGTGCAATAAGGTACAATTGACATGATAGGTGGAATGCATAGAACTTTCTGAAAAGATATTACCTCTCAAATGTGATGGGATTATCCTTATAATACATGTTACTACAAGGCGTGATAGATGAGTTAAGACGGTATAGGTAGGCATCTCAGAATTGATTCAAGAAGCAATTTGAGGTGCATTAATTAGTTCGAGGTGCACTAATGGATTTATGGTGCAATTTGAGATGTTAGGGACCTTCAACAAATGTAAGTTGAATTCAATAACATGTTTGAGGAATCATGCCTTTAGGATTGGGCTTTGTGAGAACCCCTTCTCGAAATAGATTATATAATATGTCATACTCTTTATAATTGACAATGTGAGATTTTTATATTTAGTTGATTCTAAATTTTATCTGCTTTTTGTGTAAGTTATTGTCTCTAAATTTTTACGTAACAAGTTAAATAATATTTAATAACATGAAAATTTTTGCATATTTGCATTATATGTAGGATTCATGAACCAATAGATTTAGATTTTGGAGATCAGTGTGAGGAGTTCAATTAGTGTCCTTATCATTCTTCTTATGCTTTGTTTGTTTTTGTAGAGAATGAAAGGAATGATTGATGACAAAGGGAAAATGTGTCAATTTACAAGTCCTTCCCCATTTTGAATGCAATAAAACATTAAAAAGTAAATATATTTTAATGGATCTCACTTAAAAACTTGTTCCATCTAAAATTGGACCGAAAAATGAGGGAAGAAAGATTTAAGAATATATAAAGATGAAAATATCCTTTTTATATTGTGTTTTTTTTTATTTGAAGTATTTATATCATTTTATATACATTTTTTATTTTTTACTTTTTAAACAACTAAAAAAGAAAAAAAAATATTTTTCTTATCAAACAACATAAAAAATCATTTCATTTTTTTTATTCTACTTTTTTTAATATCTTTCTTTCTTTTATGCTTCATTTGGTACAGCAAAAAAAGGGTCGAAGAGCGAAGAAAAGCGATGAAGTCACTGTAATCCCTTCGTTTGGTATCGAAGAAATGCAGCAAAAATTTTGAAAAAGGATGTGAGACCCACTAATAAAAATTTCTTCGCAATTAAGCGAAGAAATGAGACGAAATTATTGTGCATTGCGTCCTTTCTTTGTATAAATAGCTCATGTAAATCGATTTACATAGACAATAAAATCGATTTTGCATCCCCCTGCTTTTATTAGTCGAAAATCGATTTACAATAAGGACAAATCGGTTTTCACTCCCTCCCCTGCGCCCCCCAAAAAAAAAGGATTAATATCCCTTCCCCATGCCTCACTCCTCTTTTATATTATAATAATAATAATAAATAAATAAATAAATAAATATAATATTAATAATAAAATAAATATTAATAATAAAAATAAATAATAATAATAATAGTTAAAATAAAATAATCTCAAAAAATTAAATTTTTTTTTAACTAAACAATCTTAATTTTTATTCTATTTTTTTTTTCTTCCTTCTATTTATTTTCTCTTTACCAAACACTTTTTTTTTTTTTTCTAAGATGAAGGCTAATGTGAGTAAGTGAGTGACTCAAGTCTTCCATTATCTTTTAATCAAAGACTCAGATTTTTGTTCTTTTTTTTTTTCTTTTCTTTCCCAATTTCCTCTGTCCCCCATCCGCCCTGCACCCGCAAGGCGTCGCCCACACTTCCGCCACCCACCCCCTTTTACCGGTGAACACCGACACCACGCACCCCCTTCAGTTCCAACTTCCAAGTTTGGATTTTTCTCACACCCATCAACACCCCGCTGTGAGGAATCTTAGCCGACAGCAGCCCCCAGTCTTCGGTGTCGAGAAGCTCTTGCTCTCGATCAACCAAAACAACAGCGAGCATCACTGATCTTGCGCTGCCGTTTCATTTTCATTTTCGATGGGCAGATCTAGATCTTAAACAAGAGGGGCGTGTTTTTGCTTGAAGCCATGGCGTTGGTGGGTCTAAGCTTCCCAATTCAAATATCTTAACATTCGATTAACAATCCCATTGCATGCCCCTAGTTTCTTTCTTTTACAGTTTGACTTACTTATTCTTTGTTTATGTAGAAATTTAGAAGAAAAAAGGAAAGAAGAGAAAAGTAGGTAAAAAAAGATTGTTTTATATTGTTTGTTTTAGGAGGAAAGTGAAGAAGAGAAAAAATATATATGTAGGATCTACTTAAAATAAAATTTCTCTTTTGTTGGAGTAAAAAGAGAAAAAGATGAAATAAAAATTATAGGATTCATATAAAATTATAATTATAATTTTATTATTTTTTCTTATTCCATCAAATTCATATATATTAAGGATAAATATATTTTTACAAAAAAAAATTGTTTTTTTTTTATTTAACTAAATAAGTGAAGAGAAAAGTTAATTTTTTTTTTTCTATCTCTTTCATATTTCTTTAAATCTAAACACTTTAAAAATTTATTTATTCTCTCTTTTCTACTTACTTCTCTCTTTACCCAAACAAGAATTACAGTCACTAATCTATCACATATTGGGTGAACAAAGCTAGCTAGTAGAAAAAGCGGCACCAACACCAACAATGATAAAATTTCAGTGCCTTTTTGTTTAAATTTTACTCGTTTGGCTTATTCGAAAGGAAAGAATTATTTTTGGGAGATGAAGTAAGAAACTGGAAATAAGATTTGCCAAATTTGACAGCTGAGATCTCATGGATTTGAAGAACTGGAGACTCTATCAATGATGATGTCGACATTTCCCCAACTTTTTCGGTGTGTTTTCAAAAGCAAATTGTTTAGGGACAACTGATTTGTCCGGGGCGACGAGGGAATGGTGAAGAATTGGGGGTGAGAGAGAAGGCGGCAGAGGAACAAATTTGGAAAGGAAAAAGTTTAAATGCAATTTCATACATATTGTAGGTACATTGTAGGTACTGTTTTTCGATTATAATTAAAGTTTTATTTTGATAATATATGTAAAATTTATTATTATATAAATTACTTGGATAAAACTCAAATTTAGGGAACAGTAGTTATATATAAAATTACATATAAGTTTTATCCATTTGAGAAAGATCCTGGTCTTTGATTAAAAAAACAATATATCTAACGGATATAAATTACTTCCCTGATAGACTTGAGTCACATGCTCACACTAGCCTCCATCCCTTTTTAAACCAAACAGATACGCTAATTAGGGTCCATATCTTCTGCTAGGATTTCCATTGATATTCGTAATTCTTCCTATATGTTACTAGTAATGATTTAAATCAAATTTAGCTTGTTTAGAAATGTATATGCTCGAAATGTAACATGGTCTCGTGCAAGATATTACTGGGAAAAGACTCGGTTGTGCGTTATGACGCTAATATGAAAGTTGTAGCGTTAGCATCCGTTTTTGCTTCTTTTTTTTTTGAGAAGGTATTTGCTTTAAAACACTGCTGAATCACTTCATTTGTATATCTATAGCTCGAAATACGTAGCAAGGTCTGAAATGGACTGACACTACATATGATTTGGTAAAAAAACAAACTTTTCATTCTAATCTTCCGTTGAAGTTTCAATTATTTGCTACAAGTACACTATTAATTAAATACTTAAAATAATAAAGAAAATCATCAATTCGTTCAAAAACGTACGTAAATACATTTTCATTTTTTTAAAAAATGAAGATACGGATACGATAATATATTTAAATAACATAGAAATAATTTATAAATTATTTATATTTTATTAATTTATTTTTCTTGATTTCTTCATCTTTCTTGATATAGCTTTGATTTATTGGTTTGTCGTCATCATGATGTCATCGCTAGTCCTTAATCAATTGAATTTTTTATTATAAAAGCATAATCACAATCAAAATTAAATTAAATAAAAAAAAACAATGTAATAAATAATGATCGCTTCATTATGTAAGGAAAAAATATGTATTAAAAGCTGTGAAGATAAGAAACTTAAATTTTGATATAAAGGCTACCGAATACAGATCGGTATTTAATATGGCAAAAATACTTATGACATCTCTCACTTATTTGACACTTACTGAGATAAAGAAAGAAAGAAAGGATAAAAAAAATGTAGGTATAATAAATAATATGATGCAATAAAAAAAAGAAATAAAAAAATGATAAGTATTAATGAAGTGTTTGTAATTGAGGGTGATTAATATATATCATTACTCTTACTACTTGTACGATGCGGATACATTGTCAACTTAAAGTATCCATGCATCATAGTTAAATAGGATATTTTCTAAAAAGTATATAGCAAAACGAACTAATAAATGAACTCTTGCAACTTATCATGCCACACCAAATTTACTAATTTAGGCGCAGAATGACATGCTGGTGGTCGGGAGGTATACTTGTGAGACAAAGTGACCAGTAAACGTAGCACCCCATTCAAGCATGCTGAGTTTTCTTTTTTTGGGTCATCAGTAAAAGAGAAATTGAGTCACAAAAGCCCAATGGAACACAAGAGACTCCTAAGAGTGGCCCATCAGTAGACAAAGGAACAGCAACTAGACACAAGTACGCCCACTCTCTTACACCAGGAGTCACGTGCATTGACAAAGGAATCACCCTTTAAACTGACAGAAGCTAGTACAATTAGAACTGACTGAAATATAGCAAAAGCATCTAAGTTGAATCTACTGTTAGTGCTGTCAATATGGGCTTTAGTCCCAAACACAGCCTAACCCAACCCAACCCTACCCTGAAAGTAACCCCATATGGTTCTACTTAAATAATAAAACAACTCTTCATAAAGTTGGCTACGGTGAAGCGTGATGGTGGCAACAAGTCGAGTTCTAAAATTAGCTAGATTTCCTTGGCATGAAAGTGTTGATGGTAAAACTCTTGGCTCTTGGGTAAAGAACACTAGGTTTTTGCCTTTTTGGCCAATGAAAGGCGGATTGAAAGTTACATGAAAACTGTTGGGACGTGGGAAATGGCGTCTGACTTAGTACGTGTTTGGATTACTGTTTTGGAAGTTCCAAACAAACATTCACACATTCAAAGGGAGAAAAATGAGAAGTATGCATTGCCATTGACTAGAATGTTAGTTTGCGATACAGTGAACTATATTCTAAACACACTATTAGAGGAAGATCATTGTAAGGTGGTAAATGCATGATATTATTATTATTATTATTATATGATAGTGTAAAATCATTTAATCACAAACCGTTATATACAATAAATTTGTTGATTTTTATAATAAGTCATATCAAACATAATTTCTAATTAGTTGATAATGCAAAAACTTTTACATTAAAAGTACATGTCTATTAAACTTCATTATTATTATCTTCTCTCAATGAAAACTTAGTCACTAAAATTTGTTTCTGCCGCTGCCAAAAATGTTTCAACATTCTTTGGGATTTGCTTACCAAGTCTAAAACCAGTATACTACGATGAAATTGTGTGCCCTTGGACTTCACCCTTGAAGTTATCCATGGTAAAATGCACTCCGGAATGTGTGGAAACTGATATTTACCTAACAAGTTGTGGCTAAAGTTTGGATTCAAAATCACTAGCATGTTATTGAACATGTGCCCCCACATTGTAACCGTAATTGCTTAGGCCATGTAACTCGAGACTATGAGGTCCTGGTGCAAACTAGCACGTGGGGAAGTGGTGGAAAGGGTGATGATGATATTGCAGACTAAAGTTTGTGTCAAAATCAAGTGGAAGTAGATGCGGGATTGCAAGTGGGTGATGGTGTCACACCCTGAGGTGGGCTTGTTTCAGTTATTTTCTTTTTCTAAATTATTGAGTTTAATAGTTTATTGACTTCTCTGTCCTGGAATGTTAGGGAAGCTGCCAACAGAAAAGACATACGTCACACCAAAGGAGGTTATCAAGAAACACAACCCTTCCCTTTTTGTTATTTTGGAAACTCTGGTTCAATTTGGTCATGCTTGCTTGTTTAGGAAAAAATATATTACAAGTTTGTAGCCATTGAAATAGCATATGGACATTAATTCTGGGGGCATTTGGCAATTTGATATTTTTACTCTAGTTAATTAAATTCCTTCCCTCATGTTAATTAGCGTCCTTTGGGATAATCATATGTCTCTACCAACTTTGTTACAAGGTTGTGTGTCATCAGAGTAAACTTTAATTAAATTATTCTTTCATCTTATAATTCTCTAGCCAGAGGAGTTTTGTCGATTTGTTAGATAGGTGCAACTTGGTCAATCGTGGAAACATTGGATATAAATTTTCTTGGCATCATAATAGCTATGTCTCAGACATTGCTCTCAACTTGATAAAGTGCTAGCTCAACGTGGCTGCTCAACTTCTTTTTCCCAAAGCTATGGTTGAGAATTTCTCTAGGTTATCCTTTGACCATATATAGTTCCATTCTCCTTTTTTAACTTAATTGGCCTTCTCATGCTAACTACTATTCTGTTGCGTCCAATGTTTGGGATGATAGCAACAAGGGTATTGTGCATGGCTTAAATGAAGTAAGGGAAGTGTCTCTTCATTTTAACCAAGTTTTTGGATACAGTCTTCAGAAGGATAATGTCTTTAGGTTGGACTGAAGGGTATTCAACTCGGATTCCCTGAATTTAGGGCATGAATGTCACAATAACTTTAGTTCATCTTTTTGTGGCAGGGTATATAAGTGGCTATTGACTTATATAAGTGGACATCAGCTTAAATAAGTTGTCAGCAACTTAAGTCCAAAATAAACTAAAGTCACCGTGACTTTTCTTCCTTAATGTCACCCAATCCATTTCCATTCAACGCATATTAGGATAGGTTGATCTTCTTTCATTAGTCAACCTTTGAGAAGTGAGGTTTTGAGGTTGCAGCACTAGTTTCTTCCATACACAAACCACAATAAGTAAATGGAGATATCTCATTAATGTTCTCACTCTTGTTGATGGATGAGGCATTGGAGTATTTTCAAGGTTTGCTTAGGACCACGTGTGTCCCCTCTCTTTCACTACCCGGTATATGCCAAGCATGTAGTGATTGATGATGGTGTTTCTAGTTTAGTCAAGCCGGTGACCCAAGAAGAAGTGTGGATTGCCCTGAATTCAACGAAATCAATAAAAGCTCCTAGCCCAATTGGTTTTGAGTCCTTTTTTTTAACCTAAAACTTGATGGAATATTGTGGGCGACGATGTGTGTGGCTAATGGTCTAAGATACATTCGTCAATGGTTTATCTTCACTCCTCTTATCTGGGGGACATCCTAAGGTGGACCCTCCTTCAACATCAATAGTTTAATGTAGGTGGCAAAAGCACATTATAGAGGTGAATTGTACTTCTTTCAAATTTACTTTATTGCAAAGAAGGCTCACTTTTATCAAGTACTAATGCTTTTAGATAAGTAGGGTCAAATAAAATAAGCTTAGTTCTACACACTGAGCTTAGCATTTAGCTTTTATGTACAATTACTTTTCTTCAATATATGTATTCAAAATTTGTTTGCAAGCAGAAGTAATTGAACTTAATCAGATAATGTTAGTTAAGAAAAAGGTTGAGCAAGGCAATCAAAGTCAAAAAAGTTGAGAAAAAAGCAGCTTTACATTAGATGCTTTATATTGGTTCACCCAATCATTTTCCTTTGTAGAATCATCAACTATTCTATCACTGAGATTTTATATTAGCATAACTACTATTAACATTACCTTCTCCAAGCTATAAAGTAAAATATTTCTTCCATGATAGCATCTCCAAGCTAAACACTAAACAAAACATTTAAACCAGCACAACTTGCTACCTCACCTAAAGATTATTTCTTGAATTAATCTAGAATACAACATGATGTGCATAATAGGCATGTGTTTGACTTGTTTTTGGATAAAGGGGTGGATATGCTAAACAAATTAAAGCTAAGCACAGACCCACAGTAAACATTTTCATCTAAGTACTAGTTTAGAAAGATGGAGTATGGTGATGGCTGATGACCACAGTATGGGCATGTTCTGTGAAGTTGAAATGCAACACATTCCAATGTTACTTTTTAACTCTTTTTTTTTTTCTTTTCATCGGATTCATTTTTGCAAGTTTGAAGCTTTAGAAACTATTTTAAGTAGCCGCTAGCCATTCAAATGGAAACATCAAGCTTTTGTCTTGATGTGTGATAGAGACATAAAGCAGGATGCAAGAAGCAATTATTTGCAGCCATTACTCATCGAAACATCTTCAGCAGCGCTTCTCAATGATTGTGCTTATTTCGAATGTTTCACAAATGACTTTTCGTTACTAAGAGGCAAATAGATGGATCGGATAAATTCTAAGTCAGATTATAATGAATTAGATAAAAATAATTTATTAATTCATTTTGATTCATTAAAAGTTTATTTAAAAAATCAAATCCATCCATGATCTATCTAATAAAATTCAATTCAATCCATCTATTAACAATTTTTTGATGGATGGATATTCAATCCATCCACAAAAATAATATATTTTAAAATTAAATAATTTTTATTTTTAAGATATTCTCTCCCCTCTCTCTCTTCTCTTTCTCTAACCTCTCTCTCCTCTCTTTCTCTCTCCCCTCTCCCACTCTCTCTCTTTCCTCCCTCTCTCTTTAATTCTGTCGTGTTAAAATAATATTCTTCTAAGTTATTACAAAAATTATGTTCAAGGAAAAATAGAAAACAACTACCAAAGAATTTTCAAAATGTAGAAACTTGAATTTTTTTTTACCATATTTCAATAACTCTAATTCTGCGTAGGGAGAATTGACAAAATTTAAATGTAATTTCTTAGCAATTCGTATAATAGTCAAGATGCAGATTTGAATCATCAACTACTTATATCATAAATATTTAGGTTTAAGGAATTATTTTTTAAACCTGATTAGAATTTATTTTTTTTAATGGCTACTCTATTTTTTTTAATGGAAATTTGTTTATAAAACCAAAAAACAAATTATTTTGAAAAAAAAAACTAATTAGACATGTCTTTTTATTTTTTTTATCCAATGAATTTTATTTTTTATTTAATGTAATCCAATAGATTTTGAAAAATAGTGGATGGATCACTAATCATCCATAAAATTAAATGGATGGATTGGATCCAATCCATTATTTTTTTTTTGTGTAATGGATGGATTGGATGAATTTTCTTGTAGATGGATTAGATGAATGATGGATAAATAGATTGTTTTGCCACTCCTACTCATATGATAGACCTTGCTCTTCTAATTTTTTACTCTTCTCATTTGCTCAACATGAGTGTTGGCACAATGATAAAGTTGTGCCTTGGAAACCAGTTGGTCATGGGCTCGAATCTCGAAACAGCTTCTGTGCATGCAACCCAATACCATGAAGTGAGGAGCCTCTGGCAGTTTTTTTTTTTTTTTTTGTGAAACATTTTTCTCATCATAGTTTGGTCATGTCTCAATCAACCAATTTTCTTATCTCATTGGAGCTCTTGCAAGTTGTCCTTAACCCCTTCATGCTTCTTTCATAAGAGTAGGTTTTTATGAATAATAGTTATAATTTGCTTGGTTATCTTATATATTGGTCTCAGGGTTAGAGGTGAATTTAGAAAGTCGTAAGTTATGTGTTCTCAATGTTGCAATGATAGAAATTACCTTGGCTACTATATAATTTATGAATAACCTAGGTTGCTATCTGGCTACTATATGAGAAAAGCATACTTCAACTCATATAGAGAAAGCATAGACACAATTGAATTCTTGCAAGGTCAAGCTTTTGAACAAAGACATGTCAACTACTTTCACAAATTCAACAATGCGATCTCTCTAGGTTCTTCAAGCTGAGTGTTCAGACTTTGGTAGGTTAGTAGGTTGTATTTGTGGGTAGTGATAACAATGATATTGGCTTCATACGGTTAATTGGAACACCATTTCTCTATTCTCATCCTCGCAATGCGGTGATTTGGGTATATAAAGTATAGTTCCTAATGTTAATCCATGCATGGTAAATTGGGTTGGAATACTTACAAAGTTAGATAAATTGTGGATTCGAATTATATCTCACATATAATATTGAAGGAAGTATCCATCGTTATTTAACTTTCTGCCGATGGTCCTTCCAATACATGCCACTATTCTTTTAGGTGATGGTTACCTTAAAGTTAAACTAGGTCGTAAATGGGAGGTATCTCTTTGGTATGGTGATTGTTTGGAAGACGGGTCCCCTTAACATTGAAAAGGTCCTTCAATCGTCAAGCTAAAGTTTCTTGAACCACCTTTTATGTGTATACTGTACATAATTTGACAATATTTGGAATACCCTGTCTTTTTGTTTTTTGTTTTTTTTTTCCAGTTTTGATTAGCATGTTAGGTTTTCTTCAGGGAATATAGGTTACTCTTTTTCATGCATTGTAAAAAGAAATGATATTTTCATTTTTTTTTATTTTTTATTTTTGCATTATATTCCTCATGTGTCGTAAGTTAGAAAGACCACCAACACACATGTAAAAGTGGGGAGTTAATGAGTTATGTTAGATAGTGGAAAACAATGTATAATTCCTAGTATGTGAAGATTATGAGAGGTAAAATGTGTACATAAAGGTCATCACTGTTTTCATGATAGTTATATTCAACTATTCTACATCTGTATTTATTTAATATTAAATGTCACAATGACATGAATTATGATTTGATCCAGTCGTTTTATTAGGAATATTTTTTATATTATATTGAAATACTAAAAATCTTTAATTCTAAAAATTATCTTATAGTTCAACGTATATGTCGGTTAAATTAAAGTCATTATTCTTTATACTTCATAGAAAGATAAGCGCTATGATTTAGCTCGCCCTGTCTCTTTCCTGACTTAGTTTTTTCTCCATTATATTTATCTAGATCTGTTATATTTTGGAAATATCTAACGATTTTGTTTTTTCTTTTCTTAGAAATGTCTTCTGTAGTGGTAGATTAAAGTTTCAAGTTTGGCCTTACGAAATTGTATAGTTTTTATATCTATTGAGCAAAGGTACAGCTCTCGGAAGTGTAACACAAAAACAAGGCCTTAGTATAAGAAAGCAATCCTTTTTGGAGCAAGATAGGACAACTTAAACTCAACGGAGAAGACTAACGTAATTTAATTAAACTCTTTCCTAATTTCATCGCTAGGGTTTTATGGATGTTAATTATTGTTTTTCCTCATTTTATTGGGATTGATCTTGCCATCTTGGGCATATGCTTGGATTTTGTATTCTTGTTTCCTTTCATTAATTACTTGTTTAATTAATGAATACTTATCATTGGCGGAAAAAAAAAAGAGAGAAAATAGGTTATGCACTGACAGTATAAAACAATTTTACACTGTCATCCAATCACAAATTACCGTGTATAGTAAGTTTGTTGACTTGTATAATAATTACTTTAAAAGTCATGTCGACGGTAATTTCTAATTGGTTGACAGTATAAAACTTTTTACACTGAAAGTACATGACTATGAATCTCGAAAATACTAATACTTTTCAAAATTTTTTTCATTTCTCTTTTTATTGCAATTAATATTTAATTCCAACTTTGATATTCAATTTATTTATAATATATAAAACTTAAGCACAACATAACATATCAGCATGAGCATTTTCTATTATTAACTATATTAGCATGAATATTGTATATTATTAAGTCATCACCCATGTTGAATCATATATATTCATATCCTTTTTTACCTTCAATTCATATTTCTCTAAATACAACTTCCTTTTCACTTTCTAATGTTCATACCTTTTAACTATATATACATAACTATTCATTAAACGAGTGTTATCGCTATTAAATTATCCATTCAGTTTCAAAATTCAGATACAATAATATACAATATACAAAATTCAATAGGGTTAAATATGTTTTTGTTGCATGTAAAATGAGCAAATCTTGGTTTTGGTTCTTAAAATGTATTTTTTTTGTATTTCATTCCTCTAAAATTTAAAATTATTACTTTTGGTCTTTGTATGAGTGAATTTTGATTTTGATCCCTATAAAAATAATTTCTTTGATAATCATCCCTTCAAAATTTGAAATTATTGTTTTTAATTCCCTAGCATTCATTTTAAGATAGATAAATAACATTTATTTTAGAGTTCGAAAAATAATTTTGAGAGTTGTGTTGGCATGACAACACATACACAATATTGGGTGTTACCTGAGATGGCTACATGACTATCCTTTAGACACATAATCGATTAACAAAATGTCATGTGATGATAGGGACCAAGAGTATTGATTTTAGATTTTAGATGGATAAAAATTAAAGAAATTTTTTTATAAAACTTAAAGTAAAATTTGCTCATTTTATAAGAACCAAAAACATGTTTAACTCATTCAATATCGTACAATTTAAAAAAAATTGAAAAACAGTACCAAACAATAATAAAAAAAGTTAAAAATGATACCATGATACCAAAACGATGGCTAGCTCTTACAGTGGAAAATGGTGCCAAGCAGAACGATGATTGGTCTTTACTGTTGAAAATGCAAATAAAATTAAAATCAGAAAATGAAAGAGACAGAAAGAGGGGTTAAGAGAGATAATCAGATAAGTGGTAAAGAGACCAAGAGGGGAGAAAGTGGGAGAGGGGCAGTGGTGCATGCAAAGATGGAGGGAGAAAGGCAATGACATGCAGAGAGGAGGAGAGGAGCAAAAGACAGGGATATGCAGCGACATGCAGAGAGGAAGTGTAAAACTCCAAGTGTTGCATTGAACAAACCAACTTAAAACTTGTATAATAAAATAATTTGTGGAAAACCTTGAGTTAATTGCTAATAGAACACGTGTACATTTTTTTTCTTTTTATTAAATGAAAAACGTGATTTATTAAAACAAAATTAGAATGCAAAGCAAGTGAACAAACCATGTTATATAGCATTAAAAGGAACATAGTCATTTGCCCTTACACCAACTACCAAAGATAAATAGAAAACCCACACATAAACCAAAAGTCTTGAAATCCGAAGGTTGAACGCCAAAGCAAAAGTCATATGTAAATATCGGAGTAAATGGTCAATTTAGTCTTTGAAATTATATCTCACTATCATATTAGTTCTTGAAACTAATGAAAAATCAAATAAGTCCATAAAATTTTTTAGGGTTTCATTTAAGTCTCTAAAATTAACTACTTTTTTTCATTTTAGTCCTTACTCTAGGGACTTAAGTGATAATAATAACATATGTTTAAGGACTAAAATGAAAAAAAAAAAAGTGGTTAATTTAGGGATTTACATGAAACCCTAAAAAATTTCAGGGACTTATTTGAGTTTTTCATAGTTTGAGGGACTAATATGCCAGCAAAATACAATTTCAAGGACTAAAAATTGCTATTTATTTGTAAATATCACAAAAGCAATTACCTTACAATAACAAACATTAAAAGCATAAATTACTTTTTCCCTCATAAATTGATTTTTTTCCTTGTCCTTCCCACTGTCATTATCAACTCCCAACTTTCTTATCAACTTACATACCTCGTTGTCATTAAGAATAGATACCCCATGTTCCATATAACGCCTTGTGACATTACATTAACTTAACCCAACTCTAATCAAGGAACTAAATAAAATTGAAAAAAAAAATATTTTTCATAATTAATTAAAATACAAGTAAATTTTTTGCTTTTAGAATAAATGACCAAACTATGCATGTAAAATAGATAAATATGAAAAGAGATAAAGATAAAATGTTGATTAACATCATAAATATATAAAATAGGAATGGAATGCATTCCAAGCTCGAAAGCACAACAACACAATAATAAAATAAGAGTTACATGCTCATAATAACATACAATGTTTGCTAGAATATAATTGAGTACAACTAAATTAGAAGGGCAACAATATCTAACAAAATACATCATAATGTAAACCCAAGAAGAAAGACCCACAACTTCTATGCTAGTCAGGGACTTCTATCCAACTAATTCTATGTAACCTCGAAAGGGTCTTCTTCAAAATTGGACATGCAAATGACTAGATGTAGCCACATACTATAAACTAACAAAGTCATTGATCCTCCTTGTCATCCACTCCACAAACACAACAACCAAGAACTAGAGCAATAGAAATATAACAAAACCTAGGGTGAGCATCCTGACCCAAATACTTTGGGAGTATGTGTAGGCGACACACAAACAAACACAACATAAATACATACAAATGTAGGCATACAAAGATAATAGAGTAAATTACATTGACAATCTCTGAAGTTTCGTTAAGTTTCGCTTGATACCTTTCCTTTTTTTTACTCCTATACTAACCCCCTTAATTGTTTAATAAAAATTACACTGACACCCCTTATACATTACATTAACCCCCCTTAATATTTAAAAAAACATTACACCGTATACCCCTATATGAGAGGTTAATGTAAACGTTAAAAAAATAGGAGGGTTATGTGCAATTTAAAAAAATCTCAAGGGGTGTTAATGTAATATACTCATCCAATATCTTATAATATCATATTCTTACATCAATTGATATATCACCCAACATATTTAGTAATCAATAATCATATGATGTCAATATGAATCAAATCAAACACTCATGTAAGATACCAACACTACTCCATGGAGTTTACAACTTTACATTTGAGTGATTAGTTGGTTGTGTCCTCTTACCTGACCTTATTGGTCCACAAGCATGACACATGCCAAAACCATTCGACAAACACACTAAACTCTATTCAATTGGAACAATTGCAAATTCGTCAAGATGTGTTGTACGAGATTAGTCGTTATCACGACACAAGGATGCATACACTTGGTCCTTTGTGAAATCATGCACTCGCATATCCTCAAGGTCTAACAAGACCTTTAGTAATAGCCTTTCCTCACCCGTTAAATGACAAAGTGTATGCTCATTACCAACAACTTGACACATGCTCATACATGTATGACAACCACAATGCACATTCTTGTGTTATCTTTAAATCATTACTTTCAAATATGCTAAGTGGAGATCAACTCAATCCAATGTGTGTTTAGGCTCTATGGCCTCAGTATCAACACATAGGCCATTAAGGGTCACAAAAGTACTACCACGTTAAAGTAGTTTTCCACTAAGCCCAACATCTTAAACTTGTTAACTAGAGTTTTAAAATGTGTTGGTATGTTTCTTATTAGATCTTTGTAATTTTTTTACATTACATGATTTATTTAGCGTAGGCATGATATGCGTACTATAAAATTTTATGATATAAATCAATTAGTGGTTCCACTTGAAATTTCTTTATTAAATACTAATTAAATAATTAATATTTAATTGCTAATTATTCTATAAAATTTCTAGAATTCAAATATTTTAAAATTTCTCAGCTACCCAAATTTTCTTCTTCTTATTTTCCTCTTCTATAAATGCTTTTGAAGAAATTTATCCAAACAGACCCTAAGTCTAGATTAATTTGGTAGAAGTTAGACAAAAGGAATTAATTAAGAGAAGTTAGAATGGATTAGACAGTAATTAGTAAATTGCCAAGTATTAACCTTAATAAAATTTTGAGTAAGTAGTAAAGGTTCTATGATAGGTGTTATAACCCACTTTAGACATTATACTTAAAGGATCGGTATAAATAGCTAAGAAATAAGGAGAATGGGAGGGGGAGCCACCACTTAAGCCATTGTCCTCACCACCACAAGTCACCACCCAAGCTGCCACTATTGTCACAAGCCACTTGTAGCTATCAACAACCAACTACAAGAGAAAGAAAAGAAAGAAATTAAAGGAAGAAGGGGATGGGGAGAGTGAGGCCTCACAGAGTAAGGGGAAAGGAAAAGTGGTAATGGTAAAAAAAGATGCAAGCAACAACCCAGTCTTCCCTTACTAGAGAGGGAGAATGCGAAAGACCAAACGAATGTGTGGGAGAAGTAACCAACGACGACCTAGCAATTGCTTACGAGTGACGGCTATAGCAATAGTTAGACTGTCTCTTGCTAGTTTGGCACTCAAATCATTAAATTTCAAATGCGAGAAAGTGAAGGTGATAAAGCGAGAGAAATTTTAGGTTTTGGCGTGCAATGTTAAAAACTAGCGACAACCAAGTTGTCACTTTTAATTAAAAATATTTTCTAAATTATTTTGTGCGATAGGTAGGTCGTCGCTTACAAAATTAACTATTTTGCATTGGCTAACCAACAACTTGGTCGTCCCTAATTGTGACGACCTTGTGGTTATCACTTATGGTCTGCTGCTTATTCGGCAATTGTTTGTAGTGAATCAAGAATGGTAAATGTGAATAACTAATATATGTGCACTTGATGAGGGTGTTCAAAATCGAACCAAACCATTTTAAATTGCTAAATCAATAAAAAAAAAATCAAAAATTGAAAAAATCACATTTTTATTGCGAGTTGGTTCAGGTTTCAATTCTTATTGTGAAAATCAAGTCAAACCACATATTATACTTATGTTAATTTTTCTTTTATACTCTTGTATAAAATCTCCTTATCCTAACCTAAGTCACAACTCAATTTTGATAATGATAGTATGTCGTTTTATATGTATTGGACATTCTTTAGTTATGTTAGATTATAAGTTTATAACGTTGATAGCGCATGACTAATTAACTATAAATGATTTATAATGTATTTTTTTATAAGAGATTTGTAATTTAGTTGTTATTATATGTGATTTTTTGTTGCTCTAATTTTTAAAATTATGAAAATGACATTTTGAAGGGTTATCATAACTCAATTAATTATTACATCCTACATTATGTCAATTTATTTTTATTTCTTGTCAAACTAAATATAATTTTGAAAGTCATGTAAAAATGAATTTAAAATCTTAACAAATCACCAAACCAATCCAACAAAATCATAAAAAATCAGTTTAGTTTAGTTCAAATTTGATATTTCATTCAAATCAATCCAAATTTAATTGTATATTAGTTTTATGTTTAGTTTGGACGATCTTTTTTCTAAAAACTGAACCAAACCACACCACAAACACCCATAGCACTTGATGTTGATACTTTAAAACTTCATGATCTTAATTAATATGGTCTTGATTACATTTTTGTTATATATAAAAGTAAGTATAATAATTATTCAAATTAATAAAGTGCATGTATGTATAGAACATATAAAGATGGCAAAAGGACAAAGAAGAACAAATTGCACCACTTATTGGTAAAGGAAAGAATGAATGAATACGAAAGAAGGTAAGGATGGAAATATGCCAAGCCACTCGACATGGGCTTATGGCCTAACCTACATCATGTATAGGTTAGGTCAGGCTTTTTTAGAAAATAAATAAAGTCGACTTTTACTACAGCCTTTTTTGTTAAAAAAGTTAGGCTCTAAGCTATTTAAAAAGTCTTTTAGTTCTAACAGACCAACTTATTTAAATAAATATAAATAAATATTTGTTGTTTGTATTATTATTATTATATTAAATTTGTTATAATACATTAAAATCATACATTTATTTATCTTTTTAAATGTTAAGCATGTTGACTTACATAAATAGTCAAGATTATAAGTTTATTCAAAGATAAACTTATGTCTTATTTTGAAGTCTTATTACAAAATATGTTTTTAAACAAGTTATCATGAATGTCATATTAGACCTTAAAAATGTGCTTATATCATATAAACAAGTTAGATTCAATTCTTATAAAACTTAACATATTTATTATCACCTTTGTCTTGATGTTAAATATCACCTCTATCCTGGACCTGTAAGGAAGTGAGAGGCGGGTTGTTGGGCTTAGGAGTGGAAATGGTGGAGGACTTTGTTTCAATGGGAAGAGGAATTGCTTAACGAACTATGTATTGTCTTGTCTAACATATCTTTGCAGGAAAATGCGCAAGATAAGTGGGTGTGGTTGGCAGATTCATCTAATGTCTATTTTGTGAAGTATACCTATCGACTTTTCTTGCCTACACATTAAGGGAGGAAGGAGGAGTTTTTTACAAGGATATGGAACAAGTTCACACCGTCGAAAATGACGTCTTTTGTATGCAAACTAGGACACCACTGAATTCCAACTAAGGAAAATTTGTTCAAAAGGGGTATTATACATGTCTAGGAGAGATGGTGTCCTACTTGTTTGGGAGAGACAGAATTCGAGGGACATTTGTTCTTTGAGTGTGCAGCATACTCTAAAGTTTAGATGGTGTGCTTGGCTTGGTTGGGTGTCTCAAATGCCTTGCATAATGAGTGTAGGTGCCATTTTCATCAGTTTCAAGGCTTGGTTTGTGGAAGGCGAATAGATAAACAAGCGTGGCAGGTTGTATGGTTTGCCACAGTTTGGGCAATATGGCTATTACGTAATAAGTTGATCTTCGGGTGCAAACCACTGGATGTCTCCGAGATCATGGAGGCAATGAAACTACACTCTTAGAATTGGATTAGGATGAGAAGGTTGGATTTTCTTATCCACTCTCAACATGGTTGCTGGACTCGATGGCATGTTTGACAAGTGGGTAACCTGCAGGAGTGTTTTTTGAACACTGCGGTTGGTGAAGCGGTGTTGTCTACAAGCTACTTTTCATGTATGCCATGATGTTGAAGTGCTAGATGTGGACTTGGATATGAGTGTGCAGTGGTATATGACTACCTGGGGCTTTATGAAATGTGTATGAAAGCAACAGAAGGATTATGGGATTGGTATCTATTTTTCTTTGGATTATTATTATCGGTGCTTGTGCAAACTGAATTGTACAATGACAGTAGTGTCAAATTTTTGGTTACGTGTTAGGAGTTGTGGGTTTATACGCTGTCTTTTAATTGTGAGACCATTTCGTGACACCTCTTGTGTTGTATGGTATTTTCTTACCTAATAAATATGTTTCTTTGCTGTTTCAAAAAAAATACAAAGTAAGTCTTTAAATAGGCTTGTAGGATAGGCTAGACATTTAAAAAAGGCTTATAATAGGTAAACAAGCTAGACACAAGTCATGTATATTTTAATCAAAACTAGATTCAAACCTAACGAAGCTAATATATTTCCACCCCTATAAAAAGGCAAAGGCCAAAGGCCATGATCAGAAGGAAACATATTTAGTGACTTTAATGCCCTAAAGTTAGAAAATTCGCTCCTCGACTAGAATGGGTGGGAATAAAAGCTACAAAAAATGCATGCCGATGTGAGAGAAACTAATGAATTGTTACTATTACTACATTTCAATTTGAATTAGGAATTTTGCACACAAATACGTATAAGAGCTTATTTATTCAATAAGCATATGATCTTAGTCCTATATATTACAAATTATAATAAAAAATAAAAAACAAGATTTTATGAAATGCAAGATGTATATGTAAAATTATAACATGATATAAGTAGTAAATATTCTTTGACACTTGCATTTAGTGAGTTTCTTGATTAAAAGAAGAGAAAATAATACATACATTAATAGTATAAAAATCTTTTACACTACCAACTAATCAAAAATTGTCATATATGATAATCTTGTTGATTTTATTATAACTAATTTAAAAGTCATTTCTAACATGATTTCGTAATTGGTTGACAGTATAAAATTCTTTTGCACTGTCAATACTTAGATTTTACACTCTTAAGATATATACGTAAAATTTATCAATTTTTTAGTAAAATAAAAAATTATTTATTTAACATATATCTTATCCTTCTAAGACTTGTCTTTTACATCTTTTTTTGCTTATCCAAAGATATTATATATTATAATGATTGTTAAACAATAGACCTGATACATAATGTATATAAATCAACAAACTTATCATATATAATAATTTATGATTAAATGACGGTTTAAAAAGGTTTACACTATTAATGCTTGTATTATTTATTCATATGCTATTAACAAGATATAATACCCGCGTATTGCACCAATTTACGTAAATATGAAAAAGATAAAAAGTTATGGTAAGAAATTATTTATTTATTTATTTATAGTTTATTTAAATGATTCATTATAAAAAAAATGTTTTTGTTATATTGTGTGCATTTATCATTAAAATCAATAATACTAAAATTCAATATTTTTTTAATGAGGTTATGGTTATAAGGACCCAACTTATTAGGATTAGAATTTAACTAGGATTCATTTAGATTCGCAAAAATAAAACCACCATTTAAATTAATAAAAACATGAGTAAATTTTTTATTTTTGCGAATTAATGTAAGCCTGTGTTATTATGTTATAAAATATGGAACCTGTAACAAAAAATATTTTGCAATACCCCCGCTTAAGGGAATAGATAAAATTGGCCACATGAGGTGACCGTGTCCATAGATACCTAATAGACAGTTTATATATGTTCACAATTATAATTCAGCCCGATCAAGCAGGCGAGCATAAAACTTAATTATCAAAAACATAAAATAAAATACTTTAAAACGTAAAGCTTTTGTCCGTCAGTACCTGATAGCAATTGTACATAGGGTATTGGGAGAAGGAAAATACAAAATCTTAAAACATCACAAATAGGTTCCATACATGAATCCATACAAAAATAAAATACATCAGGTTTACATGATCTAAAGGTAAACATTAGAAAATAAAGATACAGTTGTCCCAAATGGACCAGAAAACCCTAACCTAACAACTAACAGCACACATGACATAAGGACACCGTTGGTCTATCCAACCCATCACAACTACGACACATACTACTAGTTTCAAAAGCTAGAGTCACCTCCATCAGAAGAGTCCCTGTCACTCTCACTACTATCTTGACCAACTCGTATCAGAGCCGTAACCTCAACGGTGTCCCTTAAGGCGCGCATTCTCGAGGACCCCATGGTTTAAAAGAAAGTGGGCATATGAAAAAGCACTCGCTTTCTCGTACCTACTAAAGTCCTAGGCCCTTCTAATTGTGGACTTGATAAACCTTCACCCATTGGTACCCCTAAGAAAGGTGACAACCAAAACTATCATCACTTAACACCTGTCCACTGACTTCCTAGGTCTGGACTTTCCAGCAGCTACAAATGGGGAGAGGGAAAGTGTCCTAGACCTACGAGGCGTATCAAGGACAGGCATAGGGAGATGCTCACCATGCTTTGATGGGGTAACTAGACTAGGATCATTACTGCTTACAACTCTATGGTAAAGAGGCATCCTGTCTGGGGAAGCACTTCCACGAGTCACTCCACATCCTTCTTCCTCGAAGGTTATCTGTCTCTTAGCTACCGGGGTACCACGTTGTCCTTTCATCCATTGCTTGGTGACAAGCAGGGCCACAACTAAGAAACAAAAGCAAGGGGGTGAGATATAGATATAGACAACATATCAAAGGAGCATACAATCTCAAGGGTATACCACCATCATTAGTAGTGACCCATAAAGATACATAGGCATAAAATACCCTGGGCAGTGCTATGGCTATAAGGAACTCATTTATGATCTAGGAAGTATAACATATTAGCACAACATATATATATATATAGTCCTACAATCTAATCATTCATCAAATCCAACAGGCACAACAATTACATCACAATCAGTGCATAGCATGATCACAACATTACAATACATCGATCAAATAATTAGACAAACAAACAGCATCATGAGCACAACCATATCACAATCAAGTCTCAGCATGGGTTAGTCATCCAGAATGCATGCAATGCATTCCAACTATGCAGTCAGTCACTAAATCTTTTATTTAGTGCACATGACGCATGAAGATACCCATATTCTAACATTCTGGCGCTGTGCACCTTGTAATAAGCCATTTTTGTAGACTCTATACGAAGTTGTTTTCACTGTATGGGTGTTTAAAACCATCCAATTTGAGTGTGCACAATATAAAAAATCCTATAGGACAACAAACTTGTGTACGAGACTTTTTGCACTTTGGCTTTAGAATCCATATAGGATTCATACTCCCTGTAGGGTAGTAGAATGCTCCACTAACGGTAGCAGCGAACCATAGATGCCATGATGCATGATGAATTATTAAGTCTTTTCCCTTTATTAAAGCTGAGATGAAAGGAGTGAAGATAGATTTTATAGAGAAAAGCCCTACGAACCTTTTTGATTCATTTTCCTTACCACCAACATGAATACACTTTGCATACCAAATTTCAAATCTTTAAGATTTCAAAAGACACCAAAAGTCACTTGATCTTTGTGGGTGATGCAAGGGAGTGCTCTTTATTCAAAACTCATTTTGGAAGAATTTTCCATCTAACATAAGCATATTAAAACATACAAGGGATATCTAGACTTTGCACATAAGTTTGGACATCAACCTGGTAAAAAGAGTAACTTTATGAAAAGCAATACAAAACCAAATCAGGTCTAAGTAATAAAACCAAGAATGAGTTTTGAAATGATCAAAGTGGGTAAGGAAAATGGCAAAACAAACCCCAACACAACAGTTTTGGCCAAATTTTAAAAAAAAGGATTTCTCAACAAACTAATTTTGAACCATACCATCCACTTCAAGAGATATAGCCATGGCGGCATTTCAATCAAATCATTTTGGCACTGATACCAAAAAATAGTACCATCTCCCTCATCATCCTCGAATAATTTCATTATTCTTCTTTATTATGCCGTTGGGGCGAACCCAATCGAACCAAACACAATTCGGTGTCTCTAACATACCATCACAATAGGGAAAGAGTTGCATTCAAAATCTAGTCCCATCATCATAGTATCAGTGAATTCATATCAACATTAATGTACTCAAACATGCTATGGCAACTAATTCATCATGACTAATATACATGCCACATTCACATTAGTAATGCCTCACAACATACACAACCCATCATTAGAGTGTAAACAAAATAGCTTATACAACATTAAAGTTGGCATATCTACATTCATATTATGAACCAAACACCAAAACATCATAGGAAAAACATTATCAGTCATACTCAAGTCATATATAAGTCATTGAGTATAAAAAACACAAGATGTACAACAGAAAACGTCACAGAAACTAGCATGACTCAGAAAATCACCAAAATTCACACAGGCCTCCAATTGAGGTGGAATCAATTCCATTTGAAAGCTAACACATGAGGCTACAAGCCTAACAAAGGGTTTTGGCTAACTTATCCTACATCAATATTAGTTCTGGAAACAATTCAGGCCTCATACAAAGCGAGATTTTAGCAATCTGTTCGGGACTTAGTTTAAATCTCCAGTTTATCTTAGACTTGGACAAGAATTTGGACTTGGACAAATATGTTTCCATTCACCATTAAGGTGTAAGAAAACAGGGGAACTAGCCCTAATACAGAACTCTACATGTGTAACCCACAGTTTAGTGAAAACAGTAGCCAACTTTCTAGTTGTCCTATCCCAAAAAAGTTTTAACTTCACTCAAAGGAAAATTCAGCATATATTATAGGAAACTCCAAAATTTATGAAAAGACACCTAAATTTTTATTGCCTTAAGCAAGGTTTGGCACTTAGCCATAGACACATTCAAACCTTTCTCAAACAAGTGGACATAAGGAAATCATGCCCATAATAGATTTGGCACTATAACCAACTCAACTATACTCAAAAAGTCCTTAAACCCGAAACTGACTTGCAGTAAAGTAAGCTGAACCTATTTCCCCAAAATATTCAACAAATATTATTGGAACCACAGAAAAATACGAGACCCCTTGGGTTTGAAAGAAGATAGTTAGAACTATAAGACCTTAAAAACCAAGAGCTAGTTCCTTAAGGACATATCACACAAGTTCATACAAAACAAGGCAAAATCTAGAAAACTTTTAGCAAATATGCACATAATTCCTACTAATTTCTTGACTCTAGGTGTGGCCTGTGGAATGGCTCAATGAACCACTCTACCTTATAACTATGTAACACTTTGGGATTTTCCTTTGAATCTGTAAGGCTCAACTCAATCATATAACATCACAATTACACATATCCATTTACAATCATCAGAGTACAACACATGCTATACACGTGCAATAATCATACATTACCAACTCAAAGCTATAAGTTGTTAGGAGCAATATGCTCCTAACTAACTCTACTCGTCTACTACTAGTAGACCATCTCACTACCCCTTTACCTCGGGTTGTGAAAAGCTGTCTGATCATAGTTTAGTGTACGCTCGCGTATCTAACTCCTTTTTGCTCCTCAATCTTGCGATCAATGTCGTTTCCTCTTTAGTGGTCTGATCGATGATCAGGCCTATCAGATTGAAGTTCATGAAGCGCAGATTGTAAAAGTTCATTTGCATGTGGCTAGTGGCAGAGCTTGACCAATTATTTTAAGGGGGCCAAATTGTTGGTGTAAGCCTTAAAGGCCAATATCTTATGATTTATATTTGTATCTTGTTTTGTTTATTAGATATAAGGTATTTCATTTATTATGTGTGTATTGTAACATAATAAAGTCCATAGAACAATTTATTCTTAAATATCCATAGCCAAGTATTATTGTCAATACAAACAACAACAATACATTGAGACTAGTATGTGAGTGAACTGATGACCACGTATCACAGGTTATGGATATGAGATATCAATTCTTCACATGGGTACATGATTAAGTGTAATGATGTACTGGATTGACCCACAATGAGAATGCTACGCAAAAGAGTTATGACTAATTCTCAAAAGTGACTACGATGTATACAATCCTTAAACCTGAAGTCACTACGATTCCTACATGAGGAGTTGTATATTTTAATGTTATCAAACATTGCTTGTGATAAGGTGACTATAAAGCGGGTTTTTGGACATGAAACAAATCGTGAAGAGGGATGTAAGTGATCTAGGTGGGATTTGTCCTTCTTTCGTAACAGGAGTAATATCTGTAGGCCCTCTTGATAAAGTAAGATAGTTATGCATGGTTGTGCTAAATGAGTCAATATGAGATATCGATCTCATTTATTCTAATGTCTCTTAGGTATCAGGAAATAAATAAATTGAACTATATAAGGATGACACAATTTATGCCTTGTATTCAATTAAGATATTTGGACAAAGGGACTAAGTTATACTAGAACATTATTTAGGTAACAATGATGTATTGCTAGATACCGCTCACTATTTATAATATTATATTAGATTTAATATTATTACAAATGTAATGAGAACCTACAAGGGTCACACGCATAGAGAAGATTAAAGGAGAAAAAGGAATATTAAGTATGACTATAATATTTCTTATAGGTTGGGCTCATAAAGTATAAGCCCACTTAAAAGAAAAGTCTAAATAATGAGAAACAGTAAGTCATGTTTCGTACGGGTTGGACTCTTAATGTAAGAGCTCGATATTGCAAGGTTAAAGTGCTAAAGGAGCTCCTATATATAGGTAGCATATGAAGCAAACGCGTTACCTCTTTAGCTGCATACTACACTTAGTGTGTGTGAGAAACCCTAGATGTTGTGGACATTTTTAAAGGTGCAGCTAGCACTACCTTCCTTCCTTTGATCATGAGACAGTTAAGGAGTCTGTGTGGACTTAGTAGAGGCTTGACTCATGATTGTTGGACTACGTGATTGACAATAGTTTCACACTCCAAGAGGTAAACTCAAAAACACAGCTTTATGCGATTTCACATGGATTCGGTGTTGGGAATTTTTTCGATCGCAATTCTTTTGGTTTGCATTTCCTAACACAAAATAGTTTAGTGATATTTATATACTCAAAATTCAAAGTTAAATATAATTGTAATAATTTCATATATACTACTAGTGTCATTAACACAAAAGTAAATACAAAATGCAATACAATAATCACATCCACTTAAAATACTAGTCTTTTTTTTTTCAAATACTTGAAATCACCAATAATCAAATTACAACTAATGTTTTCGACTATATTTTTTAACATAAATGAGCATACAAGAAATTCATCTTCTATTTGCTCTGCTTTAAGTTTTTTTCTCCTTATCACTTTTGTATAATTTTAATGGGTAAAAGTTTACAATTCTATTCTCTTAATATCAAAATATTGATAATACATATACATATTGTATATAATTAATTTTAATTTTAATTTATATTTTTTTTTCATATATGCTTCTCAAAAAAAAAAAATGTTTTCTTGTATAGGTTCATTTTAAAAATATATCCCAAGATTTTAAAAAAAATAGTTTTATCTCAAAGTTTACAACACATTTTTCAGGAGTTTGTTAACAAATCTGAAATAGAAAAACTAAAGACATGTTAAGTTCTTATCAGGAAGGGTAGACTTTGACCAATTTTTTTTATTATTTTAAAAAGGGAGAAATAGACCTTAGACGACGTCTGCACGACAATGGCAACTAGCAGGCGTTTAACAACATATTATTTATTTATATAAAGAGTAATGATTTTTTGGTTCAGAGTTCACAAAGGAAATAGTACATCTTTAAGCTCTTTACAACACAAATGTAAATCATGTGTGTGACTGACTATTTGTATAATGAGTAACCTTGCCACTAGATGCATTTCAGAATGCTTCATCAACATTGGGGGTTTACATGTTGAAATAATACATACATACACACATACATACATACATACATATATATATATATACACACACACATACACACACACACACACAGAAAAAAAAAAGAGGGGCGGGCATGGCTCCACTTGCCCCAAAGAAGATCTGCCACTGCATCTGGCATTTGAAATTCCAAAGGTCCACATGCAAAGCCTAAAAGATACACCCAAAGAAGAAGGAAAAGAAGTAGCGTTGAGTTACCTGGTTTCTAATGCTTCAATACAACTATCTCGACACGATTCGAGCTTCGTAACCGAGCTCCAAATACTTTTGTTGGCTTGGATGGAATTCGGTCTCAAGGGGGAGGGTGAAAAGGTTGCATGCAAAGGGTTTATGGGTGGTGGTTCACAGTTTGATGGTGACGACATGGTGAGGTCTTGTGGGTTCTTGTGGTGGTGAGGAAACCGTGAGGAGGGGATGTGGTAGTGTGGTGGTGGCTAGTTCTTGAGGTGAGGTTGGTGGGTTTCTTATATACTAGGCATGATGGAGGCTTGCGATAAGTGTGGGCAAGGGAGAAAGGGGGAACCAAGAAGGGAGGGAAGTGTGTGGAAGTGGGGGCCGTGGATAGTTGGTGGCGTGGAGGAAAAGGAGTTTGAAGATGAAGAAGGTTAGGACAGGGGAGGGTGAGAGAGAGAACTGAAGGTGAAGGGGACTGGTCACGTTTTGGAGAAGCAAGGGGGAAAGTAGTTGGAGTGGGTTGGGTGTTTATGTGTGGGTTAGGACAGTAAAATCTGTTCGTATGTTGGTAGTGAGCTTAGGTGGATTCAAGTTTAAGATATATAAGCATGTTTAGATATAGGGGTGGGGTTATAATTTATGGTTATTAGTCCTTACAAAAAAAAACCTTTAGCGACAAACATTTTCGGTCGCTAAATGCTAAAATTCAATCGTTAATTCTACTAGCGACCTAAATAGCGACCAAATTAACATGGTAGTAAAACCCTAGTTGCTAAGCATTTTTAGCGACCGAATCATAATTTGTTGCTGTGTCGCGACCAAATCATTCGGTCGCTATAAGAAAGTGGTCTGTCGCCATTCGGTCACTATATTCATAATTATTTTTTTAAAACTTTTAAAGTCAGTCATTGAATTAGTCACTACATAGGGACCAAATTTATAATGTTGTAAATTCGGTCACTAAATGTCGAGGTTTTGCAACCAAGTTTTCTGTTGCTAATTTAGTTCTTGATTTACAATTTAGCAACTGAAATTCTAGTTGTAATTTACTCGCTAAATGTGCTTGTACAATATTTTTATTGTTATTAGGTAATTTATAATTTTTTCCTTTTTAATATAAATAAATAAAATATTAATCACACTCAAATTGAATAACAATATATATAACAAAAATTAAAGAAAAAATATCCCAATAAATACAATGTATGGTGAAATATAGAGTCGCATAGCCAATAAAAAATACTAAAAAATATACAAAATCATAAAATGAAAATAAAAAAGAATAAATATGCAATCAGTGATCCTCTGGTGCGTCACCAACACAATCATCCTGAGCAACGTCAACATGGTGCTCTGTGTCATCTGTAATTGTAATCAGTAAATTGGGGCCTGACATGAGAGACTTAATCTGTAAGTGCTGTAATATAAGATGCATATGCTCATTTTGCTTAGATATCCATGAGATCCTACACTAATTTAAAGGCATTCAAACAAGAAGGTGGAAAAAAATCCAAACTCATGAATCTAATGAAATAAATTTTCATTTAGAAGTTGAAAAAAAAAATTACAATTAAGGATATTCAAATTGATACTAAACAAAGTTGTTGTCAATATGATGTAGAAGTTAAAGATAGCATTAACAATCAAAACTATTGTCTCAAGTTGTGAGTATAGACAATCATTCATTTATTTACGTATACATTATACCCTTTTATCTATTCTTAAGTGGCATAAGTTAATGCAAAATATTTTTAAATTAGACCTTTTACTTTTAAATATATAGGTTACATTACTCCTCCCAAGGTATATCACTAGCTAATTGGTTCAAATTTAACCTTTTTTTTTTATTAGTGTTTGCATGTGAAAATCATATTATTTGAGGAGTATATGAGATTATTATAATAGCAACTATATGAGGGTTAAAGGTAGGATTAGAAGCTTTAATGAGATTAATAACTTAATCTTGCAACAGTATTTGAGCAATGAGGGGCTTAGGGGTTTAGCTTGACTTGGAGAAGCTCTAGATGTGTCGGATCCCTTCGCGGGTAGTTCGTGAGTGATCTTACTAATAGGCTTTCTATATGATCATGCTTATACTTAATTTAAAATTATTCATAGTAAAACATTTTTATAGAACTTGTAATCATATTTAAAACGCTTGTTTTAATAGAACTTGACATCCAAAAACCTTAACAACGACTTAATCTAATTTAAAAGGATTTATATATATATATGAAACAACCTTAATTTGAGAAGCAAGAAGATTCTTAAAAAAAGTCTTTCTAATCCAAAATGGGTAACTTAAAATAAGTAACATACAGGCTTATCTATAAAAGAGAACATAATAATTTTGAAAGCCCAAATACACTTCTCAAATCATAGTTAAACTTCATTTATGGAAATATAGCAACTAAAACATGTATATGCATGCTCTTACACTAAGCTTGTAATGCTACAAGTTCTAACGGCAAACAAGTACTTATCTCTTAGCAGGGCACAAGGTACCTGGGATTCTCTTCCCATGGTTAAAACTCAGAATGCTACAATGGTTAAAACTAAAATATATGAAAGTTAATTATAATGGGATAGTCCATTAGATAATTTATTGTAATTTATATTTTAATGTACAACATATTTCTCCTCCTACTCCAATAATTAGTATTTCCAAGTCTCTTAATAATATCATAATATCACTTTTGACAATTTGACGTATAATTACTACTTATAGTTATGTATGACAAAAATACAGTTAATGTTATTAATTATTTTTCAATATCATTTAAAAAAAAATTCGTTTCGTTGATCCTTCATTTATGTCAACATTGTAATAATTAATATCATCAACAATGCCATTTTATAAATGAGTGAGTCTTAATTGGTCTCCGTATTGATTATAAATAATATTTTTAAAATAACGAGTGTATTTTTTTAATAATGTTAACAATATTAGTTGCTAACTTTGTTTAATAAGATTATGAAGTAATTTATTAAACACTTTATTATAGACTACATTTTTAATATAATATGTTTATTTCTCATTTTGTGTAACAATAAGAATCACGACTCGTTTAGTGATGTAATTCTTATAAAAATCATAATTAAAAATATTTTAAATATAATAAAAATTTAATATAATTCACTATAAATTATTTTAAGTAATAATTAAAGATCGAAATTCAGAGAAAAATGGTTATTATATATATTTATTAATTTCTATAAATTTTATTAATATATTTTTGAATTTTTATTTTTTTAAAAATTGTTTTAAAAATTAATTTTTTAAAACCTTAATTAATTAACAAAATTTGGTCATACTGTATCGGAAAAAAATCTATGCATTTATATATTTTTATAAATATTACATTAATAGCATCAAAACTTATTAATACTTTTTCTCAATTTTAATTTATTTATATAAATAGATATAGAATTAAAATTATATATTTTAAAATATCTTTTATAAACCTTAATATTATATTATATTAAATTTGATTATATAAAATAATTAATTATATATTTATATAAAACTTCATTAATATATATATATATATATGGGATGTGCTAACTTACACACTTGTTTTTTAGTTTGAGTAAGTTAGCAAGCTATACCGTAAGTATATTTTAAGAACATTGTGGTTATAGCTTGCGAACGTAGTCTAACCAAAAAATAAGTTTGTGTACATTAACAAAGCCCACAAGCATTTGCTAATGTACACATACTTATTTTTTAGTTAGAGTACGTTAGTAAGCTATACTATAGGTATATTTTAAGAACATTATGGTTATAGCTTGCAAACGTAGTCCAACTAAAAAATAAGTTTGTGTACGTTAACAAACCCCACAAGCATTTGCTAATGTGTACATACTTATTTTTTAGTTAAAGTACATTAACAAGCTATACCATGAGTGTATTTTAAGATAAATTGTAGTTATAACTTGCTAACGAACTCCAATTAAAAAACAAGTGTGCATATGTTAGCAAATCCCATCTATATATATATATATATATATATATATAGAGAGAGAGAGAGAGAGAGAGAGAGAGAGAGAGAGAGAGAGAGAGAGAGAGAGAGAGAAAGATGCAATGCATGGATTTATTTGAATATAAAATCATATAATTTAACTATGTTGAAAGAATATTAAAAATATTTTTTATAAATTAAATTTATTATAAATTATTAATTATAAATAATGTGAGTATTTTTATAATTAGATGAACAATATTAATTATTAACTTTGCTTAAAAAGATTATGATAAAAAGAAAGAAATATATTAAATATTATAGTTCATTAAAGTAATTAATTAAACTTTTTATTGTATATTACATTTATAATATAACATGCATATTTCTCATTTTGTATAATGATAAGAATAACAAATCGTTTAGTGATATACTTCTTATAAAAAAATAATAATTAAAAATAAAAATGTTTAAATATCTAAAAAATTATAATATAATTCATTATAATTTATTTTAAGGAATAATTAATGATATAAATTTAGAGAAAAATTATTATTATATATATTTATTAATTTCTTTATATTTTGTTATTATATATTTGATTTGTTATTTTCTAAAATATGTTTTATAAACTAATTTTTTCCAAACCTTAATTAAATAATAAAATTATATCATACTATATAGAAAACCATCTATATATTTTGATAAATATTACAATAATAGGATTAAATATTATATTAATAATTTTTTTCATGTTTAAATACTGTATCAATACTGCTTGTCAAGTTTGCTTTAGTGCCTTCGAATCATCGGAAACTCTATGTGAACAATTAACTATACTCTTTGCAATTATATGCATATATTAAATAGATATATTATATTTTAAACAATAAATAATTCAATAATATTATTGAAGTTAATAATATATTTTATTTAATAAATATAATAAGTCATACTATATAAAGAAAAATAAATTTATATACGTATTTATATAAATGCCGCGTTAATATTTATATTGAAGTATATTTTACTCCTTTAATTTGGTTACTTTTAAATATGTTTTATGAACAACAATAATTAAAAGTAAGAATATTCAATATAAATATCAATATAAATATAAACTAAAAATAGTCATCATAATTTATTTAAAATAATAATTAATTATAGAAATTAATAAATAAATTATTATTTATATATTTATCAATTTATGTATATTGTATTTATTAAATTAATATAGATTTAATTTTTTTAATTTTAAAATATGTTTTGTAAAGTATTTTTATAAAATAAGAAAAATAATGTGTGTGTATTATTTTTTGTAATAATTACTTTTTATTTAATAACAGACTTATTTTAAGATTAATGCAAATTTTGGATATAAATGTCAATTTTAAAAAATTCTTCATAATTTATTTAAAATAATAACAGTGGATAGAAATTAATAAAACAATTATTATTTATATATTTATCAATTTATGTATATTATGTATATTGTATTAATATAGAGTTAATATTTTTTTAATTTTAAAATATGTTTCGTACGAAAATTTTTGTAAAGTAAAAATGAATAATAATTACAAAAGTTAATATACACATATTCATATGAAAAGTCAATCATTTAATAAACATATTATATATATTACTTAATAAATTTATTATATTCATTAAAATATATGATTGTAAAATATTATTAGAGTTGAGTATATATTATATATAAAAAAAATATAAGAATTAATGTTATGTATGGAAAAAATTATTTAATTATATATTTATACAAACACGTCCTTAATAGCATTATATATTATTATATTAATACTTCTTGTCAATTCTACTTTAGTGTCTTTACATCCATCGTAGGAGATTGGTATTGATTAATGATCAAGAGTACAAATTACAATCACATGAATATCAAAAAATAGTTACATTATATTTAAAAAATAAAATAATTCATAATAGTATTGAAAACCTCCTAAAAAAATAATATTATTGAAGACAATTATATATTTTATTTAACAAATATAATAATTAATATTATACAAAGAAAAATAAGTTTATTTATATATTTTTATAAATACCACATTAATATTTATGTTGAAGTATATTTTACTCTTTTAATTTGGTTACTTTCAAATATATTTGTTAACGAAAAATAATTAAAAATAAGTATTTTAAATATAAATGTAAATTTAAAACAATTTATAATATTTTATTTAAAATAATAACTAAAGATAGAAATTAAAAAAAATTATTATTCATATATTTATCAACTTATATATATATATATATATAAATTGATATATATTTTTAAAGTATGTTTAGAAAAGTAATTTCACAAGTAAGAAAAATAATAATATTTTGAATGTCTGTGCGTGTGTGTACTCAAATAAAAACTCAAACATTTAATAAACATATTATATATATATATATATATATATATATATATATATATATATATCTTAAATTTAATAAATTTATTATATTCATTAAATATTGTATTTATTAATATTATTAAAGTTGATTATATATTACATGTATTGAATATAACAATTAATGTTACGTAAGAAAAAATTATTTAATTATATATTTATATAAACACTTCATTAATAGCTTTACATACTATATTATTACTTCTTCTGCTTTAGTGACTTCGGATCTCCCATAGGAGATTAGTCTCAGTGAATGGCAAAGAATACTCTTTTCAATCATATGCATATAAAAAAAATAGCCATATTATGCTTAACAATTATAAAAATTCAATAATATCATCGAAGTCAATTATATATTTTATTTATTAAATATAATAATTAATATTATATAAAGAAAAAAGAAATTTACTTATACATTTATATAAATACTACATTAATATTTATATTGAAGTATATTTTACTATTTTAATTTGGTTACTTTCAAATATATTTTATCAACAATAATAATCAAAATTAGGAACTTTAAATATAAATATAAAATTAAAATAATTTATTTAAAATAATAATTAAAGATGGAAATTAATAAATAAATTATTATTTATATTTATCAATTTATTTATATTATATATGATATGAAATATATTTAATTTTTCTTAATTTTCAGATATGTTTCCCAAATTAACTTTTTAAACTAAGAAAAATTATATATATATATATATATATATATATATATATATATATATATTGTAATTTTCCTAAAATATTACACACACACACACACACACATATATGAAAAGTGAAACAGTTAATAAACATATACTATTCATATTAAATTTAATAAATATATTATATTCAACAAATATATTATTGTATAATATTATTAAAGTTGATTATATATTATATGTAATAAATACAACAACTAATATTATGTAAGAAAACATTTATTTATTTATATAGTTATAAACACTTCATTAATAGCCTTAAATACTGTATTAATACTTATGGTCAAATTTGCTTTAGTGCCTTCTCATCCACGGAAGAAGATTAGTATGAATGATCCGGGATATTTTTTGCAATCATATGCATATATATATAAAAAAGAGATATATTATATTTAACAAATATAAAAACTCAATAACATTATTGAAGTCAATTATATATTTATTTCATAGATATAATAATTAATATTATATAAAGAAGGTAAATTTAATTGTATATTTGTATAAATATCACGTTAATATTTACATTCAAGCATATTTTACTCATTTAATTTGGTTACTTTCAAATTTACTTTATGAACAATAAAAATAAAATTATTATTAAATGTAAATATAAATTTAAAATAATTTATTTATAATAAAAATAAAGATGGAAATTAATAAATAAAATATTATTTATATATTTATCAATTTATTTATATTATATATATTATATCAAATAGATTTTCAGATATGTTTCCTAAAGTAATTTTTAGAAACTAAACATATATATATATATGAAAAGTGAAACATTTAATAAACATATATTATTCATATTAAATTTAATAAATATATTATATTCAACAAATATATATATTTTTGTATAGTATTATTAAAGTTGATTGTATATTATATGTAATAAATACAACAATTAATGTTATGTAAGGAAAAAACTTATTTATTTATATATTCATATTTATTTAAAAATTTCATTAAAAGTATTAAATACTGTATTAATTCTTATGGTCAAATTTGCTTTAGTGCCTTTAGATCCACCGAAAGAGATTAGTGTGAATGATCAAGCATATTTGTTGCAATCATATGTATAGAAAAAAAGAGATATATTATATTTAACAAATATAAAAACTCAATAATATTATCGAAGTCAATTATATATTTATTTCATAAATATAATATTAATATTATATAAAGATGGTAAATTTAATTGTATATTTATATAAATCTGACATTAATATTTATATTCAGGCATATTTTACTCATTTAATTTGGATACATTCAGATTTATTTTATGAACAATAATAAATAAAATTATAATCAAAATTAGGAACTTTAAATATAAATATAAAATTAAAATAATTTATTTAAAATAATAATTAAAGATGGAAATTAATAAATAAATTATTATTTATATATTTGTGAATTTGTATCTATCATATATACTATGTTAAATAGATTTAATTTTTTAATTTTAAGATATATTTCCTAAAGTAATTTTGATAAAATAAGAAAAATAATAATATTTTGAATGTGAATATGTATATATATATATACATTTAATAAACATATATTATATATATTAAATTAAATAATATATTATATTCAATAATTATATTATTTAATAATATCATTAAAATTGATTATATATTATATGTAATCAATACAATAATTAATGTTATGTAAGGAGAAAATTATTTAACTATATATTTATATAAACAATCCATTAATAGCATTAAATACTGTATTAATACTTATTGTGAAGTCTACTTTAGCGCCTTCGGATCCTCTGAAGGAGGTTATTCTCGATGAATGACCGGCAATCCTTCTTACACTTAGATATATCTAAAACAAATCGATATATTTTATTTAACAAATATAATATGTTTAATTGATATACACTGTTGTTGTAAAAGATTTTATATTGTCAACCAATTAAAAAATAATTTTGGTATAACTTTTAAGGTTGTTATTATCAAAGTCAACAAATTTACCACACATAGCAAGTTGTGATTGGAAGACAGTGTAAAAAAAACTTTACATTGTCAGTGTAAATCTTTTTTTCTCATATAATAATTCAATAATACTATTTCCGGTCCTTTATATAAACAACAAATAAAAGTATTTTTTTGTTTTTAATTATAAGCAAATTATTCTATTGATTGCTATCTTTTTGGATGCAGATCTTTTAAAGTAAAATGGTGTAGTATTTAGTAAAGTAACCAAGTTATTGGTCACTATAACACTTAAATTATACACTTGATTACATCAGATCCATTTTTTTACATACCCATATTTACCTCCCATTTAATTTACTTTATTATTTTTTCTCTTTTCCTATTCCTTTCAGCGTCTTTTCATATTTAACAATAGCAAATGAATATTTTCTACTTGATGTATTTGTTATTGACCATGATGTATCTATTATTTCCTCTTATTTTTTTTGAGCTAGTTTTGCTGTCAAAAAAAAAAAAAATAGCAAATGAATGTTTGATAACTGGACCACAGGGATGAATAAGTATGTTTGAGTGTAATACTGTAATTTTCATATTCAACAATAACAAGTGATTTATTAAAGAAATTGATCTAGTTATATGAAAAGACGCTGAAAGGAATACGAAAAGAGAAAAAAATAATAAAGTAAATTAAATAGGGGTAAATATGGGTATGTAAAAAATGGATCTGGTGTGATCAAGTGTATGATTTAAGTATTATAGTGACCAATAACTTGGTTGCTTTACAAAATACTGTACCATTTTACTTTAGAGGATCTACACTCATCTTTTTTTATACCCTTACTTTATTATAAAGTCTATTAATAAAATATTCATTCATCCCCAATGCAAGTGGATGCATTCATTGATATATTAACAATATAAATTACACTCCTTGGTGGAGAAAATTATTTCTTGAATTATGAGTAGTATCATTAAATATAACCACCACTTAAACTATTTAATTTTATGTGTATTTTTGGAATAAAATTTAAAGTTATGATATTATTAATTAAAATTAACTAACTTAACTATTTTTTATTGATTTTGATGAATTAGTTATTTGTTGCTTATATAAAGGACCGGAGATAGTATTAGTGAAGTCAAATATATATTTCATTTAATAAATATAATAATTAATATTATATAAAGAAAAACTAAATTTAGTTATATATTTATATAAGGCTTAATTGCACTTTAAGCCACCCAAGTTTCATCATTTTATGGATTTTGCTACCATGTTTTTCTCTCTCACATTTTGTTACCTTATTTTTGAAATCTTGCAAATTTTATCCAATCATTAATGTTTATTAAATAAAAATTCGTAAAATTCGGCAAAATTTGCAAGATTTCAAAAATAGGATGGCAAAATGTGAGAGAAAAAAATACGATGGCAAAATCTGTAAAATGATGAAACTTGGGTGACACAAAGTGCAATTAAGCCTTTATATAAATACCACACTAACATTTTATTTATTTTTTTGTTGAATGCCACACTATATTGAAATATATTTTACTCTTTTAATTTGGTTACTTTTAAATATGTCTTATTAACAATTATAATTAAAAACAATAATTTTAAATATAAATATAAACTTAAAATAATTCACAATAATTTATTTAAAATAATAATTAAAGATATAAATTAATAAATAAATTATTATTTATATATTTATCAATTTATTTATATTATATATATATATATTATATTAAATACGTATAGTACATATATTAAATTTAATAAATATATTATATTCAATAAATATATTATTTAATAATATTATTAACCTTAATTATATATTATATGTAATAAATACAAAAATTAATGTCATGTAAGGAAAAAATCATTTAGTTACGTATTTATATAAATACTTTATTAATAACATTAAATACTATATTGTACTTTTTTCGAGTTTACTTTACTTATATATATAGATAGGCTAGATAGATATATTACTCGAGTAATGTACAAATTTATTTGAATTTAAAAAAATATAATTTAAGTATGAAGAAAATATATCAAAAAATATTTTTTTATCAATTCATATTTTATTTTAAATTTTTTATTATAAATAATACTTTTAAGATAATATGTGTATTTTTCGTTAACATTAACAATATTAATTGTTAACTTTTTTAATAAGATTATAATAAAAAAAATTATCAAATATTGTAGTTCATTGAAATTATTTATTAAACACTTTTAATGTTGATTACATTTTTAATATAATTTTCATATTTCTCATTTTACATAACAATAAGAATCACAACTCTTTTAGTAATATAATTCTTATAAAAAAAATTCAAAATAAATATTTTCAAATATATAAAAATTTGAAAATGTTCATTATAATTTATTTAATGTAATAATTAAGTATAAAAATTAAGAGAAAATTATTATTATATATATAGTTATTAATTTCTATTATTATATTAATATACTTTTGAATTATTCTTTTTTAAAATATGTTTTATAAGCTTAGTTTTTGAAACCTTAATTAAATAAAAAAGGCTTAAATATTTTTTAGTCTCTGTAAAATGAGTAAGTTTTGATTTTGGTCTTTGTAAAATTTTTTCTTCAATTTTCATCCCTTAAAAATTTAAAATTATTATTTTTAGTCCCTATTATTATGTGACACTCATTAACTGTTTATATGTTCATAAAAGGTCAATTGACCATCCTAAGTGACACTCACTAATGTGTGTAATACCATTTTAGCATATGACACCTCTAAATTTTTTCCAGATCCATAAATTAAATGTTATTTATCTACCTTAACATACATGTTAGGGACAAAAAATAGTAATCTTAAATTTTGGAGGGATGAAAATAAATAAAAAATTTATAGGGACCAAAACTAAAATTTACTCATTTTATAAAGACTAAAAATGGTGATTTCAAATTTCAGAGGGATGAAAAAAAAGAAAATTTTTTATAGGGACTAAAATCAAAATTAACTTATTTTATAAAGACTAAAAACATATTTAAGTCGATAACAAAATTGTATGATACTATAGGAAAAAATCTATATAGTTATACATTTATATAAATATTATATTAATAGCATTAAATGTTGTATTAATATTTTGCCCTCAATTCTAATTTATTTATATATATAAATATAGATTTGAATTTCTTTATATTATATCAATATACATCTGAATTGTTCTTCTTTAAAATATGTTTTATAAACTAATTTATTTAAAATATTAATTAAATAACAAAATTATATCATAGTATATAAGAAAAAAAATCTATATATTTATAAAATTGTATAAATATTACGTTAATAAGTTAACAACATTAAATGTTGCATTAATAATTTTCTCAAGTCTAGTTTATTTATATATAGATAGATAAATATATAAAAACATCATATTCATTAAAATATATATATTAATTTTTCGTAATTCAATTTCAATTATTATAAATATCATAAAATATTATAACTTATCCTATCATTTTTATATAATATTTATTATATTAACGTAAAAATATAAGTCTTAAATTACAGAACAACATTGATATGTTATCAATAAGCTTTGGTAAAATCAAATATTATCATTTATTTAATATTTATCATGCGTCTTATTTATATTAGCATAATAATAAAAAATAATCTAAAAGCATAATAAAATCTCTACAAAGCCCCCACATAATACATTTATGATACCTGCGTAGTAATAATTTTGAATTATCAATTCATCCTACATTATGGAAAAGGTATGACTAGAGAACATATGGGTCCTTGTTAAGGAGAGTCACGGTTGCGGGCCCCACCGTCCCCCTTCTTAAAAGTATCAACGATAGAATCACCCACTGCTCCTTACACCCTCTCTAATATCAATTTTTGTTTTCAATATTTCTTTCTCTCTCTTATTCTCTTAAAACAATAATTTTTAAATATTTTACTTTTTCAAACATTTAATTAATATTTATTATTTTTTTATTTTTTTCTTAGTACGTTATATTATTTACAATAAATTACACTAATATCTATAGAGGTTGAGATTTTATCAAATTTATCTTGGTATTCCTTTTTTTATTTATTTTTACACTAATTCTTTTTAATTATTTAAAAATATTATACTAACACATTTAATTATTTAAAAAATATTATACTGTATATTTCTATAAAAAAAGTTACTATACAAGTAAAAAATTATATACAATCTTGAAAAACTTAAAAAATATCAATATAATTTACTTTATTATTTATTTACTATGTCTATAATTTTTCTTTTTTTTTCTATCTCTAAATAGATGTCAAACAAGATTTTAAGTGTTGAAAAGTCATTTTTGATTCTCTTATCAATTTCTGTTTTTCTAATTTTCTATTCGCCAATTCTCCCTCATCCACCCTGGCATCTTCGTCCGTACTCTGTCCATTTCCTCTTTCTCTCTCTTCAACCGGCTACCGCCCCAGCCGGTCACCGTCCACACGTGCCTAACCCCGCCACACGTGCCGCCTTCACCCATACAACACCCTCCTTTCCGTGGTGCAACAAATAAAAAGCGAGACAGGAACCCAGAGCAGCAAAGCATATATGGAGAGAGAAAGAGTGTGTGTGGGTGGGTTTGTTGACGAGAGAGTTTCATAAACTCACATAAAACCATGATTTTTTTTTTTTCCCTTGGTCTTTGAGACCACGAAGTAGGAGTAGATGGGTCTATAGTGTTCACCCTTTTTGAGTTTTTTTTTTTCCTTCTCTCTCTCTTCATATGCGTTATTTTGTCTCCAATCTTTATTTTCCCCGAAATCTGAACTAAGATCTCTTCTGGGGTGTGAGAGTTTCAGAGTGTTGTGAAGGGTTGAATCTGGTGGGATAGAACAAGTCCAATCTTGCACCTATGAGGATCCGAAGGAGACAAGTCCCTTTCCCTCTCTTGCCGGTGACTCACTCAGATCCCAACCTGATCAACCGGTCACCGGTGATGGTGCAACTCAACGACGCTACCACCACCGCACCCAAACCTTCTTGCACTCATGGTTCGGCCACTGCACCTTCACCCCTCTCGGATCGTCCTCAGCCGTCTGATCAGCCTCTCCCACCGATCGGGAAACCCACCAACGGCTCTGATGAGTCCTCCGGACAAGCTGGGAGGCAGCTGCACAAGAAGCAAGAGTCTTTGGTTAGTGGAAATATTATTTCACATGAATCTTTTTAATTTTTGGTCCGTTTTTTTGGGGGGGTTAATTTCGTCGTGTGGGTTTGTGAATTAGTGCACTTTTGTCCAACCTTTGTCGAGGGGTTGGTGTAAATTATTAAAATTGTTGTTATTATTGTGTTGTTATTTTTAATTTTTATTTTACACTCACAGAGGGGCACATTAGGGGCATATAACCATTAATCAACCATGTATTAGTGGATCCCATGTAATTTTTTTTTTTTTTGCGTGTGCGTGTGTGTGATTTGCAGGTGGAAGATGGGGGAAGGGAAGAGGTTGGGGGAAAGAAGGGTAATGATACCAGGTAAGAATGAAACCAAGCTAGCTAGACATGAATTGAAATAGATAAAGACATGCAGTTATTTCCTCTCTTACTCGTTCATGAAATCTCGTAGTAAAAAAGGTGAAAACATGGAGACCCATAACTCGATTTTAACCAGCATGGAAAAAGATTTTTTTAAATAATTATTTATTATTTATAATTTTTTTATGTACGAAAGAAAAAGAAAATACTGTTACTGGAAATACTGTTGAAAGTGTTTTAAATAAGAGCGTTGTGTAGCCACCATACCCTCTTGTGAAATGCGATCGTTTTCTTCTCCGAATTGGCTAACTACCGTTTGCCCTTGAGGTGCACAAGCGGGTAGAACCAAATGCTGGTCCCCAGCTACATCGCATCGATCTCATTCTTTCAAAAACGTTACATTCCTTCTCTTTTTCATCCTTTCCCTTTTGGCTGTAAATGTTGTGTGTAGCGTGCTTATATATGCGGTTTTTGGTCTTTCTGGGTCTTCTTTTGTTTGTAGGAAAGGAGGCTTCTCGTGCTCAGAAACTCCAGCTGAGACATTTCCATCTTCAAACCTTCCTAAACAAGGTAACAAAGAAGCATAATGAGTTCGAACAATGCATGGATTTATCACTCGCTAGTCTTAACTTGGTGAATATATATATATACATGCAACCTTGATTTTTCCATGATACACCGTTTTTTACACCTATTTTAAACTCTTCTCTATATCTTTTCCTTTTTCATTACATCGCACATACACCTTTAACTCTTCTCTATCTCTCTTTTCATTTTTCATTACATCATACATCATATGTATGACTTTGTCTCTCATCCATCAAAAGGTGTATACACCCTCAAGAGTTTCAAAAGATAACTTTTCAGTTTTCATATATATATACACATATATGTGCACACATAGATGGGAGATGGTGCGAGGGAGAGAAAGTTTTTCCTCTCAAGAAACGAAGAGGAAGAGGGAGCTTCGAGAATAACGACAACAACAACAATGACAATGATAAGAAGAATTCCAAGACGAAGATGAGGAGGAGAATGAAGGCGAAGATGAACAAGAAATGTTCGAGGCGAGATGATAATAAAGAAGGAGAAGAAGAAGAAGAAGAAGAGGAAGAGGTGAAAAGAGAAACGAAACCTGAAGTGAACGTGGGTAAAAAGAGGGTAAGGGGTGGTGCACTAATGGAAGGTTCAAGGTGCAGTCGTGTGAATGGAAGGGGATGGAGGTGTTGCCAACAAACCTTAGTGGGTTACTCTCTTTGCGAGCATCACTTGGGGAAGGGAAGGTTGAGAAGCATGACAAGCGTGAGAAACAAGTCCAATGGCACAACCAGTGGTGCACCAAAGAACAACATGTCACAATCCGAGTCTTCATCCGAAAAGCAAACAACAAAGGGTGATAGTGTCACTGAAGATCCCTTGGGCGATGATGGTGGAGACAATGATCAGAAGAAGCCTCCTCTAATGGTCACAAAGAAGAGGATGAAGCTTGGAATGGTGAAAGCTCGATCCATAAGCAGCTTGCTGGGACAAACCAACACTGAAATTGTTGCCGTAGCTGAGGATAATGATAACAATAAGTAAGGCGAAAAACTAAGTACACAAACTGCTATTATTTCATGTATAATAACTTGTGCTTGAAACATACTTTTAATAATGGACCTTGTTGTCTTATACGTACATGGGTGCAACTTCTTCCTAACAAACTAGCATGGGTGGTGCTTTGATTCCATATTTCCATGTGTTTTATATGTTATCGTTTTCTTCATATTTTTGTAAAGCATTATTTGTGGAGTGTTTTTTTTTTTTTTTTGTTCTACCTCTATTGCCTCGTCTGTGATCATGAAATTATTATTTAAGCATATTGGACTGGGCACGATCTGATATTGCAGTTGAATGCAATATTTATACACCCACTTGATTAAATTAATTAACTAATGGAGTATATACTTCCCCGGTGGACTCGATCATGGTCACCGTGTCTTCTTTGACCATCCAAACATCTTGAACTCTATCACGTGATGAAGTGTTGTTAACAAGATAGGAAGGAAAATAAACAATTCATTAACATTTGGGTGATTAATTGTATGGGTCGATCGTCAAGTCGTCCATGCACACATGGTCTCAACAATTGCGTACACTTTCATTTATATAACGCAGGATTTACATATGTACATAGTGTTTTTAATGGTTTTTGCATTAAATTTTTTAAAGAATTATTTAAACGCAGGTTTGTATATGCAGTTTCAGTCTTTCATACCAAAATCGTATATCCCATGCATTTATTCTTGCATATTAGTTGCAATCTATAATGGGGATCATATGAGGTTGACGTAAGTAGTCGGAGCCAAACAATATCTATATGGTTAAATGGTACTACTATTAATAAAGAATTTATAAACTAACGAACAGCATGCATGGCTTTTTTCCAGAATGTTTTCTGAGATTATTTATTTATTTATTTATATTTTTGCATTTTTTTCGTATAACAATAGAAATTTGAAAAATTTAGATAAAGCAGTTGAAAACAAAATTTTAAATAGTGGTTAATATTACAATTAATCTCGCAATGTTTTGTTTGTGTACCTTATGATATTGTAATTGTAATAGTCTGTCCTTAGTTGCTGTGAGAAATAAACAATTTATTTCTAGAGTTTTGGCTTTTGATTCATATTGAATAGATCCGCCAACTCTTTTTCTTTTTCTTTCCACGAAATGACCTACATACGTTTAATTAGGCACCCAAAATTAATCTATATAAGAAGATATTTCTCCTTTAATCAATATGTTTTGAATCTATGCAAATGTATTGTTACCTTAGAACTTCGAAGCATAGAACCAAAGAAATGTTTTAGTCAACGGAAAAAAATAAAATAAAATAAAATAAAATAAAATATATATATATATATATATTCTCATGGGACTTTTATGATTCTTTATCATTCTAGGCTAAGCTCGATCACTCAAAATGTGGTAGATTTGTCAAAGAAAACAGTTAGTTTTAAGTATGAATGCACCGATATTTTAAAAGTGGAAACGATTCAAAGCATACAATTTCATTATTTGAATATTAAAAAATTGACAAGTGATATTATATATGGTTCTCTCTATTTCTTACTTATTTTATATCTTTTTAATATATACGCATATTAAAAATATGCCTCAAAATTAAAGTGAATTATTATGTCATTCTTTTGTTCAGAAAACATTATCTGAGCGTACAGTAGTGGATCCAGTCAACGAAGGTAAAAATTTTCCTTGCCTTTGCAATTAATGAAAAGCATGATGTAGACCCCATGATATGAATATATGATGTCGATCCATTGATTAAACAAATTAAACAGGTTTAACTCTATACACTTTTGTTAAGAATAAACTAGTTAAATGCGTGCTTTCGATGTAATTTCTAGGAAAAAAAAGTTGAGGGCTTGATCACTTGAAATGGGTCAATTTTTGAATAATTAAGGTAGACCCCTCCAGGGAGCACTTTTAGGAGTGTCTGATAGTACGGTATCAATTTCTCTGCTGTACAAAGACTGCAGTATTTCAGCAAAATCTAGCTAGATCAATAAAGTTTTTGTTTGGTCAATGCTTTAGATGGCACAAGAGTAGAGAACTATATATAGTTTAATTAATGTAGTATTCACTCTAATATATGATTCCTTTTTATTTTGTACAGAATTTAAGAGCAATATCTTAAGCATTTTTAATGCTGTTTTCCAATTTAATAATAGTTATCGAGACAAAATTATAATCTTAATTGGTGACAATAAACGCAACTAAGCTTTAAATTCCTTTGATTTTCTTGCGTACCTTCCCAGAAAGTTTCATGATCTAAACTAATCTGTCCATCTATCCTTTTCCCCTTATAAAAGTCCATGCATTCGTTTGGTGCGTGTGGAAAACCTTGATGGTTCCATCTCTTTCAAATGGTTCTTGGAATAAGTGACCGGAACCTTTCAAGGATATTGAAGGCGATGGAGTTGATGGGGCTGGTTTTTTCTTTTCAACACAGCTGATGAGTATTTCGTTACATATACATATATATATATATATATATATATATATATATATATATATTATTTATTTTTTCAGCGGTTGATTGGTATGTATACTTTTGTATTCCATAGTCGTAGAGTAGAACAAAATTAAAGTTAATTTGATCCTCTAGGAAGCTCAACTATGAATCTTAGTATCTCGAGATATTAATATCTAACTCTCAGTTGGGGATACTCGGGATTCACTCAAACGAAGCTCAACTATTTGATCGTGTAGCTAGCTTGGCAGGCTTGCTTGTATTACTTTCGTTTATATACTCTTCTAATAGATCTTTCGTTGTGCCATCGAGCTTCCTATCCTATGGATTAAGCTTTGTGTCGCATCATGTTTGTTTTTGAGCTGCAAGAGAAGGTGCATCCGTGAATTGCATGTACTAAGATTGTATATGGTGTAAAATGGGGGGAGGTGGTTTGTTCAAAGTATATATGGTGCAATGAAATTAAGACTAAGATTTTTAATGCTTAAAAGTCAGGATTGTAGTTGAGTCATTATTTTCTTTTTCTTTATTTAGGAGCTTTTTTGCGTAAAAATATAGAAAGAAAAGTAAATGAGTGATAAAAGATAGGACATTGTTCTGATTTGCGCTATCCATTAAAAAAGACATTCAAAACCATGGTTGAGCTTTTCAATTTAATATATATATATATATATACACAGAGAGAGAGAGAAAGAGAGAGAGAGAGAGAGAAGTGTAAAACTTTTTACATTGACAGTACATTATCATTAAACTCATATATATATATATATATGTGTGTGTGTGTGTGTGTGTGTGTGTGTGTGTTTTATTATTTTAATGAAAATAGGAATATATTCTTTGAAAACGAAAATTCAGTTTTGTAAAGTTACCACTCAATTTAATTTATTTTCTTTGAATAGAAAAATATCATAATGGTTTTCATTTTTGAGGCTGAGCCATTAAATGTGACAGAGATCCTTCAGGATGGAGACAGTTTTGGATGGAGACTCCCAGCACCAGTCCACAACAGCCATGAGCTCCACCCACTTGCTTGGGTAGCCACAATCTAGACTAGACAGATGAAAAAATCACCAAATCACTTATCACAAGGAGAACATTAAGAGCAAACATTGATTATACCTTTATATTTGGTTGTTCATGTCACAGTTCCAATATTTACTAGGCCCGACCTTAAATAAATAAATAATGTTGAACTTCTTTTCCCTATCCAGACGCTTAACCACATGATGATCAAAACATTGATATCAAATGAATAAAAAACTAATTCTGATAAAAACATAACCAGTCACGTAAAGACTCAATCTGAGATGACCGAAACGCTAATTTGTAGACTTCCAATTTGTTTCAAATTTAGTGTCTTTTTTTAGGCCTGCTAACGAGTGTGACATTAGTTAAGGAATTAATGTATAATTTTTTTTTATTAAAAAACACTGTGGGGTGTATTGGTAAAAAAAATAAAAATATTAAACCTTTTATAATTTTTTTATTTTTAATTTTTTAATGAGTGTCATGTTTACATGTATCTTTTACAAGAAACAATCTTAACGAATATGAGTGTTTGATTGTGTTTTTGTCTTTTAGATTTCAAAAATTATTTTAGAAAACAATTTTTAAAAACTAATTTTTAGATAGTGTGAGTGAGGAAAGAATGAAAGATGGGACAGTGTAATTACTTTTTGAAATCAATTTTCAAAATTATTCTTATCAATCAATTTTTTTTCCTTTTGAGACAAAATAGTTTTTAGAATAAGAAACATCAGACATGAACATTTTTTTTTAAACAAAGATTCAAATTGAAATTTGTCACTTTCTCAGCATTAAGCTTTGACCTCTTTTACTAAACCCAGCCCTACTAATAGGAAAAAAAAGAAAAGAAACCTAGCCCCTTGGCTAATATATATGACTCCTTTTTAGAAATTATATTATTGCATGCTCTAATCATGATTTTAAAGTGTTTCCCACAACCCACTAGGGTCTAGTAGGCCTAGTGGTGAAGGATTTTGGATAACTTGTATGAAACCTTTAAATTTTATTATCGTCATTATACATAAAAAAAAGTTCTCCACAATTGTAATTACAATCGCAAAATTGCAATTTTTGAAGTCTCCACAATTATATTATAATGGTTAAATTACTCAGTAAGTTCTTGAACAACTTGAAAATTTTTAACAAAGTCCTTCAACTATATAATTTTTTTTTAACTAAGTCCCTAAACTAAAAAAGTTGGTTTCTAGTATTAATTTATGATGGCTTAAAACTGGCAGAAAATGACTGTTGATGGCAGTTTTAAAAATTCTAATGACTCAATTAAAAAAAAATTTACATGATCAAAATTTAATTATTATTATTTTTAATTTAAAGATTTATTTGAAAATTTCTAAATAGTTGAAGACTTCCTTAATAATTTAACCTATTATAATTGTAACTGCGGTCTGGGACTATATTGGCCATATTTTTCCATAATTTTATACAATTTTACTGGTCACTTCACTAATATCCAGAACCATAGATTCAATTTAAAACAACGACTCCAGCATTAAGGGATCATGATCTATCGCAATTCAGACGCAGAAACATGTTTGTTAATTGCTATTGGTGAAAATGGTTAAAGGGGTCTTTTCCTTGGCTCAGGAAGGCCACTTGTCAGCAAAGAAAGTGCAAATACGCCTAAAAGTTTTTGGGGGACCCAAACAGCAAAGCAAGTATTGGCAATAGCATCCTTTCCCTTGCCCCAGTGAGATAAGATATTCAATGGCATGTGGCCGAGAGGCCCACCAATGCGACACCAATCTATTATATGTATGTTACTTCACAGTTCACAGCAGAAAGGTCAATGTGGCATTGGATTTATAATGCTTGTGGGTGTTTTACACCAAAGCATCTTTCCAATTCCTCATTCGTCTACATATTCACGTAAAATAAATAAATAAATAAAATTGGGTTATTCCATTAAAGGCAAAAGCAACCGGCCAGCACAAGTAGTTACAAACAAACAGTAGAAAATGTACATCAGTGCTCATAGCCAGGCTGGTGCGTATAGCTTAAAGCCACGATAAAAACAATTGGGTATATGGGATTGAATTCTTGCTCTTTAATTATGGAAATCACAAATCATTTGTTAATTGATTCATATTCTGCCACGGGTGGACCCGCTGACCCTCAAAAAGTTTGTACTATATACAAACAGAATTAATTGATGTATCCCTTTATGGCTTCCAAGTTTATTTAAACAGTGAGATGTGGTTGTTTAAGCACTCAGTGCCTCATATGGGAAAATAGGAAAAATCGAGAAATGGTGGGACTTGTTGGCTCTTAGCTAGGTCTATCATGGGATCTATGATCTATCTCTGATTTTGCAATGACATATTAACAATTTTTTAAGCAGATAGCTATGGCGCAGAAAGTGTGCTATAATTGATGATTTTTTCTAATTTCTGATGTACTGCAGAAAGAATATTGATTGTGGTGAATGATGATAACAATATGAAGGAAGTAAGCATGTGATGCCTTGCATAATCATTAATAATCTGTTCTGTATTCAAGTTATTATTGGAAAGTTAGATCACAGACTAGTGTGAGAACAAAACACATATGAGGAGAGGGGACCATAGTATATAGCTAGCTGGACCTTGATGGAGATGCCATTTAGCTGAATTAAATGACCGTCTTGGATTGTTACTGAGAATGATGCTCAATTTATAGCTTCCTTTGCTCTGCATTTTAGCTTGGTTAAGCACCATTATTCACTTAATCACCCACGTCCACATTGCATTTTAGTCAATCCTGTGTGTCCTCATGCAAGGTGAATATGCTGATCAGTAACGACCGTACGTAGATGAAAGATTGGTAGACCCTGATAACTTTGCCGACAAATAATGCTTGATATCCCACATCGACTAATGATAAGGTGAAATTAGAATATATAAATAGGAGGCAACTCTCATTTCATAAGCTAGTTTTGTGGGATTAAGTTAGGCTCAAGCCCAAAAGGTCCAAAAGCCAAAAGTTTAAGATGATGTAAAAGCTTATCCTAGAAATTGTTGTTGGGCCTATCAAACCACTCGCAAATATTTAGTCTTGCAAATATTTAGTCTTGCAAACTTCACACTCAAGATATCCAGTCCTCGGCTTGAGGACATGTGTCAGATATCTCACATCAACAAATAATGCTCCACATTAATATTAGTATCATTCTTGGTGGTGGTTAGTGTGTAAACAAACCTGTTTTTACGTTATTACTCAATCATATCTTAGCATATCACTAGAAGAATTTGACGATGAACTAAGATGTCAAACTCTTGTTGGATTTGCCGATGCATTGGTGAATAGTAGTGTGGAGAGGTTTATAATGTGTGGATCACAATTAAACCTGGATTATATTAACCGCAGAGGTTAGTTTAGAAGAAATGAGATAAGGTGCACCCACACCTCTCCAACTGTGCAAGTTCTTTCATTTAATTTGGGGGTTGTAGTATTATGGTTCCGCCCCGCCCCCATCTGTTACTACTTGCACTCAATCAAATATTAAACACATAAATCATGATATTATATTGTGGTTTTGGTTGCGTTGTGATTATGAAATTACAAAAAAGTATATACTAATATGTCATGATCATGGGAGTATGATGGTATTTCAAAGGTGGTCCACCAAACTCTACAATAGTAGAGTTGTATCTGTAAGGACTTTGACACTCAAATTAGTATGGGTCGGAATCAAGAGGTTAGAAATAAAGTAATGTGTACTTTGAGTAGGCAAAGCTTGAGATTTTTATAACCATTTGTCTTTAGTCTTTATTCTTAGTCACTATTGAGCACAAGCCATTGTAAATACAACTACAATTGTGATTGTGAAATTTTTTTAAATTATTAGGACCGTAATCCTAATATAAAACTATGACAAAAAAAAGTGAGCCCCACAACAGCAGGAGCTTTGGTCTATTGGCTTTTGGTACACACATGATCTCAAATCATCTCCTGCATTGTCCTGCTTTAATCCTATTATCCTAGGCATTAATCTTTCAGCTTAGTGCCGGGTGTTGCCACAGCCAAACGCAATTGAACATCTTACTATAGAATAATTGTCTAGTACCTAGTGTCATGTAAAATAAATGGCGGTGTGTGGCTTGTTATAATGGATAAAAGAATATACAATGGGTGGCAAGAAATGCCGTGGATGGCTTGTTAATTAATTTAACCAAACTACTTTTTCTAGAGACTGGATAACAACAATTTCCTTATGCACAGAATTTCCTGTTAGTGTTATTATGTTCCAACAAAGTGTAGCCCTTTCCAACTGGAAAATGCAAATGCCAATAACATGGTGGATCTGGTTGCCGCTGTCATGCAGCAATTGTTTGTTTCCCATTAAAAGACTCAAAAATTGGTTCACTCCTAGTTCCCAGCCATGCTTTGGCCTTATTTGGTTACATTTCATAATCAATTTTATACACTGTAGCATACATTTTAATGTTATATGTATAAACTGAGATTAATTTAAGTACACATCTTAATAATGTTCAATGGTTCAAAATTAATTCTATCAAGATTTAAAACATCCTGGGTTTGGCCATACTAGAAAGGAATAAAAGTACATTGTTAAAAATATTTGATGGTGATAAATCTGCTATCAAAAATATTCACCTGACCTGAATTTTGTATGGCTGAAAAGATTATCTTCACACCTCCACTAAATACAGTAAATTCACGGTAGCTTTTATGAGGATTCACAATAGCTAAATAACTGCATCTTAAATCCACTAGAACAATAATCATATCAATGACTACAAGCAACAACGTAAGCCCTGTTTACCCAATAGCAAAAAGCAATTAAGAGGAGAATATCTCTATTTATATGTACCCATTCACACTACAACATAGTTTCTAATCTGTTTGCCGGAATAATAAACAATACTGAACGTTTAAATGAAAGAGTCTAGTGTCTAGAAATCAAGCATCTACATGTTCTAGTGAAATTTGCAAACCATTTTATCCTCAATTTTCATATTCTGTTTTTCTATAAGTAAAATATTTATTACTTTCCACATGCATGTGCTAAAGGTAGAGAGGTAGTTACTTCCTCTAACCTGAAAACTCGTCTCTTTCTTGCAAGGATTCAAGGGGAAAAAAAATAGTAGCACTTCTAACAAAAACAGAAAAACATGTAGTCCCATGTAGAAATTTACAAGGAACACGGTTTGCATGGTGTTTTTAACTATTGTGGCTAACCATTTATATATTTAAAAGAAAATATTCTAATTTGCACAGGAGTGAGAATGTCCAAATTGACTTTCTTTTTTCTTTTGGGAAAATAGGATATGTACCGATAGTATAAAACAGTTTTACACTATTATTTAATAACAAATAATTATATATGATAAGCTTATTGACTTTTATAATAATTATTTCAAAAATCATATTAACTGTAATTTCTAATTAGTTAATAATGTAAAATTTTTTTATACTGACAATACCTGGTTATTAAATTCTTTTCTTTTTTAAATAGCCGGGGAAATAGAACCAGATGAACTGATTCCTAGCTCTATCCAGGGAAATTATTTTCGTGGGGACCAATAACTTGCGGAGTCTAACTTTGGCATTTTAATTAGGATTTTAAATCACAACTTTTTGGCTTTATTCGCCAAAAGCACTGTTATGCCCTGGTTTCAAAGTTAATGCATTCAGCTTATTCTGTCGTGCCACTTTGTGTGACTATGAATTGTAACTCGGCCAATTAACTGTAGCGAACGATTCTTTGGTTTTTCCAAAATTCAAAATTACCCAGAATTCTCTCTGCCATCAAAAAATTTGCCTTCGCCACTTGTTCGTTTAACTACACCAACCAACCTTTATGGTTATACCATCTTTTCATAGCCGAGTTGTGTCATCATGGGGTGGAAACAATCTATCCTTAAGAGGTGTTCTTTCTCTAATTCAGCTGCACTGTCAACAGAACTTGGCTTCTGTTTTTAGTAAAATGCCTTTGTTTTACTTTTTCTTTGGACTGTATAATCTACTATATATCCCATTGAGTAAACACACTATCAAAATCTTCTTGGCCTAGGATGCCCCCCCCACCAATTTGCTGTGCCACCAAACCCTCACATGGTCCACTTGGGTAGTTGTAATTTGGCTCATAAACGCGTTTCATTATGGGAAACATGGATCCTTCAAAGTTTTCAATCGGCATCATTTAGAGCCACCTATTGCAACTGTGTTTGTTGCACAAGTCACAAAAGATGTCACATGGTACATGGTGAAAATTCAAGTTTCATTTTCACCATATAGTGTATGATATCCTTTGTGTGGTGATTATAGGGGAAAGATGCAGTGCCAGAATAATGTGACAATAGATTATAGATGCTGCATTCAGCACAGTGGTAGCAGGAGCCCCATGATGTTAATAGTCTTTGCCCACAGGCCATGCAGTTGAGGGTACCTTGGTACAAGGTGGTAAATTAACATAATATCAACAAGGACTAGATAGTGTCTTGAATGTGCAGGGTGATGTGTGATCATAGGCATCATCATAATCATATAACCAACGGGGTTAAGTCTAGCAAAAATGGCTAGTCTCCCACAACTCACTGAATAAAAGTTTGAATCTCCGAAGAGGTATTTACATTTGGTGTCGACCATACCTCAAACAATACATGCCCGTAAGAAAAAAAAAAAAAGATCATCATAATCACGTAGCTCTTGTAGTGAAGAAAAAAGCTGCAGGTTTTACACAAGAAAAGTCCTCACCTGGCGCAACACACTAATACTTAGCTTGAACCCAAAGCAGCTAACATTTCCAATGGATGGTGAGGTGGTGCATTCCGAAGGACGTGGATGGATGAAGTGGAAAAGGGTAGGGTCCTTGTCGGGAGATTCCTTCTTCTTTTGAGAAAAGTATTTTAACCTTGACCTTATCTTTTTCATGTGTAGAAATGTCGGTCATGGATTGTTCGGTCCCCTTTTATAATTTTCTTTACAACTATTTATAGTAATGATTTTAATTGAAAGCTTAACTGGTTGTTGCAATAAATGTTTTCATAACCAAACTAATAATTGAATCCCTGAAAATACTAGGTTATGAATGAAACGTCTAACCTTAGACTGTAGTGTACTAATTAATATATATTAATATTATATAATATATTAAATCAAATAATATTTAACAAAATAACTAGTATTTAATTTTGTTAAAAAAAAGTAAGTGCCAAACACATAACATTTTTTGAAACTGTAGTTTTTCCCTTATAAAAAAAAAAATTCTTGAAAAATAATTGAAACTAATGTAAGGATATATAATCGAGAAAATTGAGGAGAGAAAAAAATTTATTCAAAACATGAGTTTGAGTGAAATTGGGCTTAGATATCTTAAATAATGTCTTGAGTATGAGTTTGTGAAGAAAAAAAAATGTGATTAAAAGAAGATTAATCATTGACAAAGTTAATGAATACTTCGCATCAATGTTATGGTAACAAACTTAAATTTAAAAGACAAGACAGTAGCTAGTGTTACCTTCCAAAACTTCAACATTAAACGTTGTGCGGTCCACACACGATAAGACTATCACTATACACGTTCTTCCAATTGCAAGAACTAATAACCACCGTAGAGTTCAAGAAAGAACCCAAAAGTCTCAATCCAATCTCACAGTTTAGTTTACTCTTACTCTATCAAGTTCCAAAATATTAAAATATAAAGGATTTTTGTAAAGCGATCATGGCAGACTGGCAGTTAATAAGGGTTTCGTGATAGACACTGACAAATCACTTAAGCCAACAATAGTGAAGGGCACGGTCAAGAAAACTATTGTATCCGATGAAGGAGTCACCATCACTATGGCCAACATGACGATGTCTAACAAGGGCAAAGTACATATCAACACGTGCTTACAAAGGTGGTTCTAAAGCAAGCATACCAATAAGAAGAAGAGAGGTGGTTTACAATATCTAACTAATCTACCAATTTGACAAATGATATAAGTAAGATACTCATTTTAATACATTCATTGGGTGAAATTTATTAGAAATTACAAAATAATATAAATTTCACTTCTTACTTAGGCCCTACTTAGATACGCTTTTTCATAAGCACTCATTAAGAAAAAAGATAAGAAAAAAAAATGAAACATGCTTATTCTATAAGTTAAAATTAAGTTTTTGGATAAACTAAATGATTTTAGCTTTTTTAAAAAATTATTTTAATTTATGCATAAATTAATTTTAACTTATAAAAAAAGTTATTTTGTTTTATTTTTATTCTTCTCTGATAAGTGTTTATAGAAAAACTTATCCAAATAAGGCCTTATTCTTTCCATAAGACAAAAAGTGCTAATTTGATTCAGCTTACTAACTTAGTGAGTTGAGCAAGGCTGAGTTAACTAACAAAAAAAAAAACAAATGAGAAAAAAAATTCAGAAAAGTAAAATAAATTGTAAAAAAGGAAAAATCATATAAATAAAAAAGATCATGTCGTAAAACTAAAAATGCAAAAGTTAAAAAAAAATGAAAAATAGAAAAATTAAAACAAAGATTTACGGGGAAGTTGATAACAGCCAATGAGTGTTCTTATACAATTTGATAAAACTTCGATCTTAATTCATGATCGCAAATAAAATATACAACAAACAAAACTAAAAAAGAAACTACATGAATTGATTCTGATCACGAAATGAAAAAAGATCACTAAATTAGTGAACGGAATTCAGAACGCAAACCCAGGATGACTACCTCAAATTAATCAGCAGCCCTAGCAAACGCAGAACAAAACTTGTAATTAGAGATTAATGGAGCAAATCAACCAATGGGAACTCGCGGTGAGTTAACAAATGGAATTGGCAACGGTGAGAAGATCAGTGGAGTGAGTTGGGGAAAGAGAAACTTAGAGAAGCATAAAAACTGTGAAACCTTAATAGAGTGGGAAAAGGCAAAGATGCTTAATTATGCTGAAGAAGAAGACACACGCCAAATGAACGTCAAATGCAGTTGTCAATAAACAGTGGACAGTGGACGAAGTCATAATGGTGGTTGAAGTTGGGGGAAGCGCTATCGTGTGACTGTGTCAAGGAGAAGATTGGGTGAGCTGATTTGAAATGACACATGATGTCTGTTTATAACTCAACCCGTTGAGTTGGTTCATGAGTTAATTACAATCCACTTTGATGACTCTAGCTAGTAAGCATGTTCTAATTTATTAATGTGTGAGGCATTGTTCTTTAGATCTCACACCCATCAACTAAGTCCTTGTTTGTTTTTCAGTTGGGACGCAATTTTACGTTAACGCCAATTCATGTCTCGTGTCATTAGTTTAAACTAACGTTTAAGGCCTGAAAACGTTAAAACAAACATAGCTTAAGAAAACTGCAAGGTAATGATCAATGAACTCTAATTCGTCAAATAAATTTAAATTATCACATGCTTACATGTTTTTTTCATTGTCAATATAACATTAAGGATTGGAAAAAAAAATTATATCATCTCACAAAAAACATTTCTAAATACAACGAAATCAAGTTACTCCAAGAGTAATTCTTGGTAGAGTTACTCCACACAATAACTCTTGTTATATATTAAATTTTAACGATCTAACCATTGAGTTAAAAGATTTAATTGAGTAGATCAAGTCTACAAATTTTTATAACGTATAATATACTTTTCTAAATTATAAATAAATGTTGATTATAAGATTATAATATATTTCACACTGCAATTGCGAGTTATTGCTGTTGTGGGTGCACAGCTTTGGAACTGCAATATTGCATGTGCAACAGGTGATGTGATTCGCAATTTAGATCCTAGCTCTATCTTTTTGCTAAAATTAAATTGAATTTTTATTTTTTTAATTCATAAAAATATCTAATTATATTAATTAAGATAATTATGATCAGTATAGACTTTGATTTGAATTAATGAAGGTAATTATGACTTGTTCATATATATTAATTAAGATAGTTAAGATTATTTTAACTTGAGTTAATTAGATTATTTTGAATTAACTAGGGTAATTAAGATATGTATACTCTTTTTTTGACCATATTGTTAGCTCTTTTGCAAATTAAGTTGGTCTAAAATTTGAGCTTGAATCCCTTAAGTAAGGTCTCGAGTTTGAACCTTATGGATTAAAAAATGATTGAGAGGGGAGACCTCACTAAAGGTGGCAAGCCAATTTCCTTGATGAAGATTAATCATAGGCAAACCTGATGGATACTCGCACCAATGTCATGGTAAAACAAAAATAAATAAATTAAGGTTCTCCATTAATGACAAAAATAGAGAATAAATTATGGTTAAGTGTATGCCCTTAATAATATTAAGAAAATTAGTGGCTGAATTTGTTTCTTAATTAGACATTTAAAAATTAGTGACCGAAATTGTCACTACCATTTTGGTCATTACGATACACATTTAGCGACCAAATTAGCAATTGCATGTATTAGTTGCTAACGTAGTCTGTTAAAAAAAAGTGACCAAAATGTTAGTGACAACCTGTTATTAATTAGTGACCAAAAATATCAATCACTGTTAGTGGTCGATTTGTAAATCAGTCGCTAAAACACATTAATAACTAGATTTTTTTATGACCACTTTTTGTTAGCTGCAGATTCAATTGCTAAGTCGTTTAGTGACTGGTTTTACACATGGAATGACCAAAATTTTCCATCGCAATATGGATTTTTTTTTTTTGTAGTGAGAAAGATTGAATTATGTTTTCATACCTTTTTGAAAATTTTTGCAAATCTTTTTAGCCAGAGTTAAAAACACAAAGAGGAATCAAGGCTAGATAAAGATATTGACAAATTAAATCTAATTATTTAATTTGGTAGGGCATACCATAATTTTAGAACACTTTGAAACAATAGTTATCTTTAAAACTTATTTTGTTAAAATTGCTTAATTCATACAATCACAAATCAAATTCAGCTGTTAGTATAAAATAATTAAGAAGAAAGAATAAAACTAAATATTTATACTAATTCACCTTAACAACTAGGGCTATATCTAGCCCTGAACAAAATTGCTAAGAATTTCATTATCAAACTATTTGCGTATATGGAACCTTCCTCACCAAATGAAGTATTTTTACTTGAGTCTCTCCAAGCTCAAATTCCTAGTTTTCTTTTAATTAAGCCTCTTTAAGCTTCATGCTCTTCTAGTATATATGAACAAGAAAACAAAACTTTAATGTTAACACTCAAAGGTAATAATGATCAACAATGATAGTTGTTAAGATATGTTTAGATACTATATTGATATTATCCTCATTCTATTTCCTTGTTTCCTTGTATTATCTTGGTTTTATTTCTTTATTTTCTTGTTTTTTGATAAATCTACAACATATGTAGATTTATATAGCCTTATTTTCATGTGAATTCATGGTTTGAAATTTTTAAATGAAAAAGATATGATTTCACTAATTTTCTTAGGTTTTTAATGTAGGAAAAATTAGCAATCTTGAGAAGCTTCAAATTTTGAATTTGAATGCATTTTGACCTTTTCTCCTTGTTTAGGTCATAACTTGGACTCTAGTGATGTGATTGAGGTGATCTTGATGTCTATGAAAAGCTTAAACAAAGATGTACATTTTTCATGAAGAGACTATGATCAGATTTAACATGGATTATAGATGAAATTAGGCTTGGAGTTGAAGTTGATGTGTTGTCTTGACAGTCTGACAGAGGTGTAGTGTTTTGAGTATAATTCAAATTGTAGAGATCAAAACAACATGATATTAGTGCCAAAATTTCAAGCAAAAATTATCTACAACTTTCATAAAGATACCTAAAGTTAATTTGGCCTACAATTTGCTTGGAGAACTTAGATAGCGAGCCCAACATGTAAGAATATGCTATAGTCATGCCCAACGTTGTGCATATTAAAACCCATAGGTAGTCTAGTGCTTGGCGCCACCACCCCTGTACATGTGCTTCAAACACAAAACAGACAACATCTAGTAGCATCTCTATGCCCAACATCAAGAGCATGGCACTCATCACCCCTACACAACCAGTGAGGCCCAAATATGATTTTTAATGTGAAAAAGAGAGGTTGTTATGTATTCTTTGACTTCTCTAGTGATTAGAAGAGAGAGAAAGAGAGAACTTGGAGCATCATCATCCACCATTGAAGATTAAAGGAATCAAGGACGATTATTGAAGATTAGTGGCTATTTCTTCATCTTTATCTTCTTTATCTTCTCTTTTTCTTTTTGACTTTATGATTTTCTAATTTCCTTATGGTTAGATTATGGTGAATCTTGATTCAAACTTTTTTCAATTGATTTCTCTTTCTCAATCTTGAGTCTTTTTATGTGATTTGAGTTATTAGATTTATGCTTAATGCTTTTTTTGATTGACACTCTTTGAGATTGATTTTTAATTTAAATTTGTAATTAGGAAATTGGGCTTAAATTGTTATGATTTGATAATCATATAATTCTTGCACCTAGGGATAGGGTTTGACTATAGGCATTTTGTATTAATTTCTTGATCTTATTACTTATTTCTAATTGTTCTTGCCTAAGGGATTAGGGTCCATAATTGGTAATAAAGGGTTTACCTACCAAGAAATTGGGGATAAACTAGATTAGGAAAATTAAATGCTAATTACATAATTAAAAAAGGTTTAGAAAGGAAAAAAAATTACATTAAAGGAGAATTAGAAGGATTTTGATACTATTCATCTATGATCATTGAATTTTCTTTTAGCCTATTATTCACGTTTGTTTTTCTTTAATTTTAATTAAAAAAAATCAAATATCAACCATCTATTTCTTATTACTAGATCAAAAGTGTTGTTAATTGGTTGTACCTGTTATTAAACCACAATCCTTGTGGAAATGATACTTTACTTACTCTTTATTACTTGTATGATCGGTACACTTGCCGTGTCGCCAATGTTTTTCTAAGTTATGTAGATTCCTTAGAAAGTAGGATCATGATCCTTAAACTTTAGGGATCGATAGAGATTTTACATATATAAATAAGTTTACAAATCATTCAATAATACATAAGAAATCATTTGTTTAATCTCAATATGGTATTTAGAGCCTTTAGGTTTTAGAAAGACCCTAATATTTGCTAGGTTTCAATTCAACTGCCATGAAGGAAGTTGCTTGTAAAAGAGTTGTCAGCAGTTGTCCAAGGCAACACTATATGGAGGTTCAAAAATCATTGATCAGTCTTTCCCTTGAATATTGTTCTCTGGGGCTTAATTTGTTGTGCTCCTTATTCCTGTTGTTTTGTTAAACTCTCTTCATTCTGTTGTGACTACTTTTAGGTTGTGGCACACATTAGAGTAAACGTTTGGCCTCATTTTTTTGATACCCTGTGTTTTACGAATACTCTATATTGTTCTTTGTCATTTGTTCTTTTCTTGATAATTCAACTTGCTTGTAGGTGTTTTCTAGTTGAAAATTGGTGTTATTTCTATTCCTTTCCTCATATTACACTTTGATCCTTGTATACTAAGAGTGAACAAGTTAGTGTACAACATCTTATTCATCTAATTGTTTTGTTTGTCATCCATTGAAACTATAAGGGTTGGATTGTTTTTTTTCCTCAATAGACATTATGTATAGAGAAAAGATTATTTATTTTTAAATTCAACATTATTTTTGTAAGGATCATTTGATGTTGATTGTTATTCATCTTTAACTTGAATTTATTTCAATTTTTTATATCGCAATACTCTTTTGACTACAAATGCATTACTAACTTTCATTCTGTTTTAATTGAAGTCAAAGAAAAGTGGTGTCTTTATGCGGTTAAAATATCATTTAATTAATAATTATTTAGTAATTTGTATAATATGTATTAATGTGAAGTGAGTGCTTCCATAATTTTAATGTAAGTTATGTTTTGAATATTCTAGTTCTAGAAAATGAATGAACATTCCGGTCTATAAAGTTAGAAGTTGAACAATCAAATGGTGTTAAGTTATATGATTATTTTGATTGTCTATGAAGTTTATGTTCTTAGTTCTACTTATTGAATTGATACTTTGACAGGTGTTTGACAAATGTGAAGAAGCTAGAAAAATAGGAAAAAATCTACCAAAATTTGACTAAATTATATGAGCAAATCGATTTCCTATTATTACCGATTTCCTAATATTACTAACTAGTATCTTAAAGGTGTCTAACTTGATGTTGAAATATGTAGAATAAATAGTAACTTTAAGATAGATGAAGTTTACTCAAGTAGTGTAACACCCTTAGTTTTGTTACCTTAATTTAGATATATTTGCGATTGGCAAATTGCCTTGTGATTGTGTGTGTGATTTATATATATATATATATATATATAATTAAATTAATTTTTATTATATTACAAAAATATATTATTTTAAATAATGCTTTAGAAGGAATTAAATTAGTGGTTGTGATACCACTAATTAAGCGGGAGCGACAACTAACCCTGAGTGGTCAGAGATATCAGAGTGTCCCTAAAAAAGTAGTAGTGATCATTCTTATCTCAAAACATGTTCTAGTGATTTAAATTGTTCTAATCGGCCAATTAAATTCCTACTTCTTCAGTAAGTTAAGATAAAAATCTTGTGTCAATTTCTATTTCTTTAGCAAGTTGACTTGAGATAATAATTACTAAGTCATTTCTTTATCGATTTGTGTGATTTTTCCCCCAGTAGAACCTTAATATTAATTCATACACAATTAAAGTATTTTTCACTTCAATTAATATTATCAAAGTGGACTTAAAGCTCACTTAATATGATATTAATTGGTAAAACTTACACACTCTTTATTTGATCACTCAAACCTCACTAATTATAAATTCTCTTAACCTTTCTCTCTCCTTCATTTCTCACACCCACATTCTCTGTCTAACTTAACATTTTCTCTCAGATTATCTTTTGCCTCCACAGTCCTTCTCCACCCATCATAGCCAAGCAAGGAAATCGGCTACCATCCACCACCATAAAGGCCACCACCCACCACTACCAACCTCCATTAAAGGTAAGTTTTCTCCCCTTTTCATTTTCTCTCTTTAATAGAGACACACACACCCCACCACTCCTCCATGCATACCAAGTTTTCTTCAATGCATGTTGCATGTATTAATGGATTTGTACTCTACTCCTTTCTAGCTTCCTAATGACTGGTCCTGATTGTCAAATTGATCTCTCTAAGCCTCTTAACAATCTATGCTCTTTAAAGGGACATTGTGAGTATTATGTACCTTTTACATTTTTGTTCAAAATTGGTTTTTGTAACTCGATAGTGTGATTGATGCAATTATATGTTTGATCGAGTCTAGGACACGTTTGAAGTACTTCTACATGCGGAGGATTTCTCTCTATAGATCAAATGATCTTAGTAAGGGGGAGGATTTCTATGCAACAATAAGCACATGAGAGGTTTTAGGACTTCCCCTAATCCTATTGAGTTGGTTGTGTTTGCTTATTTGCTAAAATTCTAAGTGATTGTGTGTGTGCATGTAGGATTGATTGACTGCTTGATGTGAAATTGTGTATAATTGAAAGTGTTCATGTGTTGAGTTATTGGATAACATTATATTGGAGGATTTTATGTGTAAATTATGTTCATGGCTTTACCTAAGATGGGAAGTATGTGAATTACTATGTAAAAATATGCTCCTTGCCTTTTTTGAAAAAATCTACTACAAATCTACCAACCTGTGAATTTTACTACACCTTGTAAAGATGGAATTTTGATCTAAATCTTTATGGAAGTGTTGATTTATATGTCAACTTAGTGTCTATAAGAATTTAGAATTTTATTCCAAGTAAATGAAGTACAGTGTTTTGAATGACTTATGCAATAGGGGCTTGTGGCTTCACGGTTCAGGCAAGCTATGCTTTGTTTCAAAAAGGTTGGGTGTTGTTTGAATTGAAAGTAGGATAATGTGTCGGTGGAATTAGTTTCACAATTCAGGTGGGAGGGATATTAGTAGTTAACGAGCTATTTTGTTGTAAGGATTGTAATAATTAGTTAGGTTGCCCTTTGGTCCTTCTTGTACATTGTAAATAGGTGCTATTTTGTTTTTAGCAAAGGATTGTTAGGAACTGATGTTATTAGGTGGGAATGTTCATTCTTTGTATTGGTTGCTTAAGATGGGCAACATTTGTGCTCATTTTAAGCTTTTCTTATTAATGCATTTCTTTGCTTATATAAAAAAAAGGAAGTATGGTGAATTTTTTATTAAGTCTTGCTATTTTGTTGCAAGTCATAATCATGTTGATTATTTAAGTCATTACACATCTGTTAGAGGTGGAAATTAAGGCCATTGATATTTTTCCTTGATCTAGGTGTATTAAAGTGTAAGACTAGAAAGTTTGTCATGAAATCGTTAAGTAGAGAATTTATTAAAAATGTTGTAAGTTATGTTGATGGATTCCAAATGCACATATGTTTTGACTTGTTTTTAGGAGCTAAAATTGAGTTGGATATGGACATGTTTTGGTCTTGGCAAATTTTGTAGCAAATACCAAATGAGTGAGGACGTTAACTAAGTTTTAGTTCCAAGGATGAGTTTTTGATTTTGCATATGATTTTTGAAAGTTGAATGACCCAATTTGTCCAAAAATAGAGTCGTACACAATTTTTAATGCTTTTGCCTTGCTAAATGATTTTGTGAAAATCCCTAAAAATAGAAAATGGTTTCTACAAATTTTAACTATGTTTCAACCAACTATGGTGTTAAACAAAAATGATTTGAGTGATAAACCATATTTTTGAACTTATTTCATAGTTTAGGAGAAAAACAGGTTGTTATGCTAAGTAAGTTCAAATAACTTTTTTATATTTTCTAAATCTAATACCTTATATCCTATGAGTTACAAATGTTAAGATTTCAAGAGTGCAAACACAAAATCCTTAGTTTGTTAATTTCTAAATTTCTTGGTTTAAGTTCTAAAGTAGTCAATTATCCTTAAGCTATACATATATATACTTGTAAGCTTTCTTACCAATTAAAGTGGTATTGTATATAAGGCTTTATAAATTTAACTATCCATGTGTTTATATTATTCCATCCATAAGTTCTAACACTATTTGGAAATTGTTTTTCAAATCATGATAAACTACCTTTAACTATTTCTTAGTCAATAATTCAACATTTTAAATATGAATATATGTTATACTAATAGTATAACATTTCAAACCTACATGGAGGGAAGAGATTGAGTATTTCAAACTAAGGTTGTTAGGTCATAGAGTTATTATGTTTCTATTAAAAAAGAGATTCGATTTAGAACTCGTCTTATAGGTAAAAGAGGAAATAGATATATTGCATTTCAGGAATCATGTGCATAATTTAGATGTGCACTTCATGTGCAAATTATTTAGAAGGAAATTTATGTGCAAATTATTTAAATGGACACTTTATGTGTGAGAGCGATACTTTATGTGTGAGATGACACCAAATGTGTAAGAGCCCTCATGCATTGCATGCCATTAAACAAGAGAGCAATTAACTAAATGGACTAAGAAGCACACATATCATACAGACGATAGGGTGAAGGACTAAACATTCACTTTATGAAATGTGGTATGAGACTCATTTCATAATGAGGATGGTCTGGTATATCTTTAGAGATATCTCTCGCCTTGCGGATGTATGTGCCTATTTTCTTGGTTAGAAGTATATGCATTATTCTTATGGTGTGATGATTTCTGATAATGTGATTGATGTTATTGAGGATGTTAATGTTGCTGTAAGCCTTAGAGGCCAATACTTTATTTGACTATTTGGCTTACATTTGTATCTTGTTTTCTTTATTAATGAGTCATTTCATTTATTATGTGTTTATTTGTTGAAACATAATAAAGTCTGTAGAATAGTTTATTCAATGTTAATGAGACATCAAGTATATGACTTGATCGTGAGATTAAATTAGATAATAGAATGTTATTCTTAAATACCACTAGTCAAGTATTATTGTTAAGAAGGACAACAATAATATATTGAAACTAGTATGTGAGTAGATTAATGACCATATCACATGGGTCATAGATGTGATATATCAAGTCGACATATGGGTACATAATTAAAGTAATATACTGGATTGACCTGTCATGGAAACGCTACATAAAATGTTGTGTGAGTGTCATAAGTAATTCTTATAGTGACCATAGTGTGTGTTATCAAATGTCGCATGCAATATGGTGATCACAAAGATAGTAATTAGATATACAATAAGCCAAGCAAAGGAGTCTGAGTGATCTAAATGGGATTCATCCTTCCTACATAACAGGAATTAAATATTTTGGCCTCTCAATAGAATAATGTTGTAAAATGCATGGCCATGTTGAAATAAGTCAATATGAGATATTGAGCTTATTTGTTACTCTATATTTATTTGGGTATCACGAAACAAATAATTGGACTTTACAGGGTTGATACATTTATTCCTTGTATTCAATCAAGATATTTGGATGAAAGGACAAAAACTACACAATATTATAGGTTGCAATAAGGTTAAGTCAAATAACTAATTTTCTCATTACTTGGGTAATAGTGATGTATTGTTAGCTATCACTCATTATTTGTAACATTAAATATGATTTAATATTATTGCCAATATTATGAAAGCCTATAGGGTCACACATATCAAGCATATTGAATAGAGTAGATAAAGAAGTTGAGTTAGACTTAATTTCACTCAAATTGGCTTGTAGCGAATAAGCCCATAAGTGTTGAGTTAATATGAGCAAAACAAAAAAAGGGGTGCTAACTCTATAAAAAGACTTACTAAAACCTAGCTAACAACTATCACTAAGAGAAAGGCTCCAAGGCATTTTCTTTGTGTGGACTACATAGAGTGCGATTGTTTTGCAGGTAAACACTTAAATCATGAATCATGCTAATTCGAAGAGATCATGAAGGGAATTTTTTTTTCGCTACAGTATATGGTTTCTATATATATCTCATAATGTCCCAATAGTTAAATGTGTGGTTATAAGTTATGTGAATGTGCTATCATTGATTTTGATTAAGTATAAGTTGTTGATAAAGAGTATAATTGTGTGATTGATATTATTGAGAACGTTATATATGAGATTGTGAGTTTTGTAAATGTGATATTTAGTCTTGATTTTGGTTGATTATAGTGATTGATGGTGTCCTACTTAACTTATTCATGAGTATAAGTGTATTATATACTTGTATGTATGTGTATATCTCCTGCCTACACTATCGTATAGATTATTGCCTCACTCCACATACTTGTCTGTGTGTTTTCTTCTATTCTCTATGCTTGTAGCACACCTAGCAGATGGACAGACATTGACTGAACGTGAATATTACCCTTGAAGATTAAAGCATCTAGGTATGTCTCACTCGATAGTTGGGTGATGACCATTGCAATACATTTAGTGGAAGAATGACATTTTGTTTTCAAACCTTGTTAGAGTATTAACACCCTTGCTTTTTTCCATCATGAGTGAGTATGATAGAGAATGTTGTTAGTTCTTCCCATCCTTGATGTTGAGGGTAAAGGATTGGGAAGGATACTTTTTGGCTAGGGCAATTAGTTGTATCTTTTTGACACTCTAATGGTTGGATCTAGTGGTATGTGTTTGTATATGTTTGTGCAGTTTTATGTTGATGTCACTAGGACAAGTCTTTACTATTTTGCTTAGTATGTGGATGTTGAAGGTTCACCATGATTTCCTATTTTGAGGATGACTAGTAGCTTGGTTATGTATATGTATATATTTCTAACTGAACATGTGCACTCTGTGTGTGTATGTATATATATAGTCATGATGTTTCTTATCAGGTGATTGTGATGATTGTGCATAACTTCACTTGTGAAAGAAAATGATACATATGTTAAAAAAATATATTTAGTTTTTCGTACTGTTAAGAAGATTAATATGTGATCATCACATTAATTATTTGATTAAATAAAGGATTAAGATCTTAGTCTCGATGACATCACAAATGGTGTATATGTTGTTGATTCTTAAATTGGATGTTGAGAATTACAAGCACAAATTATGTATGTGTTAAGAATTACAAAGATGTTAATTTAGGACGATTTCAAATATTTATGTTGAAAATTGTTCTTAGAATAGGGAAAGTGGCAAAAAAAAAAAATATATTATAACTTATAAAATGCTTCTTATATGAAATGTTGTAATAGGTCTATACTACAATGCTTCTTATATTAAAGGGTTGTAGTACAATACATCTATTAGTATACTCTATATAAGAAGTGTTGCTGTTTAGTGCACCTATTACAACACTTTTTGTAACAAGCATTGTCAAAGGCTTATATATTATAGCACTTTATATAAGACGCATTGTTGTAGAAAAGACATACTATAGCGCTTTTAAATGATTCACTTGCTATAGTGCTTTTCAGGCACTTTAGTAGGTATGTTAGAATACTAAAATGCTAAATTGGACAATGATGATGAAGAAAAAAATGTTATTACAAGTCTTTTGTATTGTTGTGAATGCAACATAAATGGATATTTAGAAAAGAACATATGAACTAAAGTTTTAAATGTGAAACTACTCTAAAATATTAAATGACTCGTGTCAATCATGTAATCTATAAGTATAATTATGTATGTGTTGCTTACATATCTTTAATATGGTTAACAAAGTGAAGATTTTAGACTAATGCTTAAAGATTAGGAAATCTTTCTAATTGCAATATGCCAATTCATGAAAACTACCTGAAAGGTTCTTATAAATTGATAAACTCACATAAGAATAGTAGTGTTAAATTTACTGTTCATATTATCACTTAGTCTATAATAGCATTATTTTGCCTTGTCTTTTATGAACAAATGGTTACGTATCCTAATGAGATACAACCTTATGCTTTCATGATTAAAATTGTGCTTACATAAGAAAACTTAACTTTTTGATACTTGTCCAAACCTTATCTACCAAGCCAATGGTTGAATAAACAATTAGAAAAATTATGATGCACAAGTTGGGGAAAATGGGTGAGATTCTCAATTTAGCTCCCCTTTTCAGAATCTTCCCTTCTTCTCAAAAGCTAATTCTCAAGCTAGGGGCCATGAACCCATCATTTCAAATTTAAGCCCAAAATGATCATATGCTTTATGTTATTTGGCATATTCAACAAATATAGACTTAAGCTTGATCCCGCTAGTATGGATCCAAATTCAACTCAGTTTGAAAGCTGAATTCTACTAATAGTGACTTAAGCCCAAATTGAAGCAACTATTAGGGAGATTAGATATAAAAAATGATTTGTTAAGACAAAAGACGAATTTATAACCCTCAAATATTTTGATAATAACAAATAGTTAATAAGTGTGTTTTTACACAATTGTCTGGTCATCCGTAATATGTTCATAAGCAACCATCTGATAATTTAAGCCTATATCGTCTTTATCTTTCTTTTGGATAAATTTAGTAACTAACAACTTACAGACGATGATCTAAGTGACCTGCGCATTAATCAGAATGTAAACTACTTGATATGTATGAAGCCTACATATCTACTCTCGAGGAAAGTTATCTTTATGCAAAAAAGAAGGAATGTGCGTGCGGATGTTAGAACGGGAAAGAAGATATGACTACTGCTACAAGATTGAGTATGAGAATGGTAAAGATAGGAAGATTGCTTTATCTTATTAGAGTGACAAGTTGGTGATAGGCATTAAATGTTGTATTTAATGCTCCAACGACTTTCTTCATCAGATGAAGGTTGTCTCATGCAAGCACTCACAACAGATACTTTTGGAGAAGCCTATATATAGAAGAAGAGACCTTAATCTTAGTGACTGATGAAAATCATAAAATCTTTAACTATTGGAAAGCTCTCATTGTGTAATCTTCATATACTCTACGTGTAAAACTTTATTTGTTCTTCATTGTATATTTATCTGTTAGGACGTTAAACTCAATGAGGTAACTCACGTTTAGCCTTTTTTTTAAGAAATTGGTATAAGCCTGAAAAGGCTTTGATTTAAAGAATACTTAGGTTTTTGCTTGGAGAGGCAATTTAAAGACTACTTGGGTTGAGCCTGAAGAGGCTTGTTGAAAGAATACTTGTAACTTGGATAAGTTAGTGGAATTTGGTAGTTGCTAAGAACTGGACGAAGTCTCTGGGGTGAGACGAACCAGTATAACTCCTGTGTGCATTCCAGTTTCTTTTTAAGCACTTGTCTTTCTTTCAAAACGTTTTTGAAAAACTCTTTCGTTTAATCTTTCAAACGATATGTCACTAAAAGAAAAAGGTTTTGCGAAAATTTGCTATAACATAATTCAACGCCTCTTTTCTGTGTTATTTTTGTGTTTTACAATTTGGTATTAAAACTACCCCTCTAAGGGTTGAGCACCTTAACAAGTGTTAGAGGAAAAAATCTGCATGGCAAACCTTGAAGGACAGTTTATAACACTCTAAGGGGCATTATCGTAACTAGGTCTAGATTTAAAAAAAAACAAACTTAAAAAGGTAGAAACAACATACAAATGCTACTCATAAATATAATTAAATATTATATACGAACAATATAAAAAAAAAAAATACATGCCAAATATAACTTATCTATCACCCGAAGGTATCGTACAAAATATAAAGAAGAATACAAAAACATAATATAAACTAGACTACGTTTTCTTGCATGTGACTCCAAGCTCCAACTACGCATGTCTTCACCTGTATCTTAAAAAAGGAAAAACTTAAAGGAGTGAGACATAATGTCTCAGTGAGTGCTTTAAGGATTCTACGGCTGGGTTACACTCTTCTATTCGGACAACCCTCGTCATTTATCTTTTATGGCTTTAAACTCACTAGGTCTCTCATAATTCGCCATACCTACGGTCTAATCTACACCTTTTAATCTTCAATACTTTCTGTGTTAACTACTCTCTCATTCTCCTGACTGTTATATTAGTTTACTATCTTATTCTCAACCTAAGAACTCTTTCTTACCCAAAATGCTCTCTAGTATTTAAACCCTTCATGTTTAGATTTTACTTTTCTTTCTTTTAATATTTAAGGTTGTTCTCTATGGGTCAAGTCTAAGGTCACAGACATTCTAAAATACTTTTGACCCTCCCTTAACACTCACCTTAATGCCGTCATTTTGTTCTCTCTTATTTGTCTTATACCTTTCTATTACACTGTGTGGGGATTCACTCTTTCTCTACCTCATTCACAACTATTATCATCCAACTAGGACCCTCACAACACTATCCTAGGGCCTAGCCTCTCACTTATCCTTGAGGTAGCAAACACAATTTTAATTATAAGCATACATTTATTTCACATCTTTTGCCTAGTAACTAGACATACACATTGTTTTGTTTCATCAAGCAAGCATGACATTCACGCATAACATGAGCACATATACATAATCTTGACAATTCATCACAATACACAATCACATTTTCACACATGTACATATTACATCATTCGCTTATGAACAAGGTCACATAGAATTCGCACAATTACAACGCACACTTCAACATATCATACTACAACAAGATACATATGCATGCGATGTTCCTAAACCACTACTTATGCACATGTGGCACCAACCTAAACTTTTCGGAAAGTAGACTAGGAGTAAATACAGGCCATAAGAAGCGTCATCGGTATCGATGCCTTCGGCTTTTGCACCCTCAACTAGCATGATATCCCCCGGTGACTAGTCAGGGTTACCCAGTTTTGTCAGTACGCCCCAGCTCCATGGGATTAGCATGGACCATTGGAGTTTTCCCAACCGGATAACCGCCAAGGCTAAGGTTAAACAACTCATCACAGCCTCCACTAGCCAGATTCCTACATACTTTCCTCATCACATAACTCAAATGTTATGATGCATGGTCATATACAATGCTTACAAATTTCATAGACTTTTATCATGAATCATAGGCATAATTTCATATCACACTCATTTTTTCAAAGTAAATAGCAACCATATAATATAAACTCAACAAGACATAAAAAAAAACAAATAACAATGAGTTAAACACTGCCAAAAGGAGTTCACAAACACAAGGAACATAATAGCAAAAGTCATATTCGCCCAGCGGTCCAGCGAACCCGCCCAGCGAGTTCGCGCCGAAACCTAACCTGCCAAGTTGGTATCGCACCCCGCCCAGCAGGTCCGCGTCAAGACCCAACCCACCCAGCGGGTCTGTGTGCCAAGCGCTAAGGCAAAATCCAGTTTTTGAAGAAAAGTTGCCAAAAGACTGTCTAATCTATGAATTCCTTACTTCCTCACAATTCCTTCAAAACCCATCAAATCCCTAATCTTATGCATAAGGAGGGGGAAAAGGTAAATAGATGAAAAATAACAACATAAAAGACAAGGAAGAATATGGGGGAGAGCATTCACCTTTGTGGACATGCAAAGTTGAGTTCTAGGGTTTGGATTCTCCGGTTTCTATTCTTCCTCCTTCTCTTCCTCTTCTTCTTCCCTTCTTTTCCTCATTCTCTCTAACTTTTTTCTTCTTCTATTTTGTGACGGCTAAACCTAACCCTCCTTCTTTATTCCCTTTTTATAACATGTAGGTGAGTATGTATCTTAGTGGGCTTTAGTCCCCCTATTGGGCCCTAGATGCTCTTTTGAATTCTATGATAATATTCCTACTAATTTATAATACTAAGGCATTAATAACAACAACAACAACAATAATAATAATAATAAATATAATAACATCAACACAACACAATAATAGTAATAATAATAATAATAACAACAACAACATCAACAACTTATACAACAACAATAACAAATATAATATTAATAAGAATAGAAACAGTAATAATAATAAATATAACAAGAATAACTTTTAAGGCATTTTTTGTCTAATAACACAAGGGAATGGTCTTACTAAGAGTTACCTCGTGGTTTATTTCTAGTACTTGAAATTTGGGGTGTTACACAGTTCATTCCTGAAAGAGCCTCACTATCAAGGCCTCCAGCCTTTAATGGAGAAGATTATGCGTATTGGAAAGACAGAATGGAGATGTATATCAAGTCCACTCATTATAGCATCTAAAGAATCATAACACATGGCGATCTCGTTGTAGTAAAGCTAGAAAATGAGTACAATCAAGATGACTTTAACATGCTACAACAAAATGTAAAAGCTAAGTATATTATAACTTGTGCCTTATCCAAAACTGAATTTAATAAATTTTGCAGTTGCAGAACTGCAAAGGAAATGTGGGATGCTATACACATAAGGCATGAAGGCACAGAAGATGTTCGTCTTAGAAGAGCAGCCACTCTTCAAAGACACTATGAGATGTTTACTATGAAAGAGACAAAAACCATTGATGAGATGTTTGGAAGATTTCAAGCAATTCTAAATGGACTTCAAAGTCTTGGTGTTGAGTTCTCCAAAGCTTAGAACAATCTCAAAATCTTGGATAGTCTTCCTAAAGTTTGGGAACCCAAGGCTACAGTCATAGCTGAAGCAAGGGACATGCAAAACTTTAACTCTAGATGAGTTACTAGGAGCTCTAAGAGTCCATGAAGTTTATCTCTTCAAAAGAGATAAAGTTAAAAATAATGACTCAATTGTTCTAAAAAGTGGAGAATCAAGTTGAAGAGTAGACGAAAAGACTGATACGAAAGCTAGGAACAAAGCCCTGAAGGCTCAGTTTGATGAATCTGAGAGCTTAGATGAAAGCTCCAGCTGCTTAACAAATGATGAGATCTCTCTCATAACCAAGAAATTCAAAAAGATGCTCAAGAAGAAAGGAAGATTTAAGCAATCTTCTAGAAAAAAGGACACTAGATACAAAAAGCCTCCTCAAGAAGAAAACAATAAAATCATCTGTTTTGAGTGTAAAAAGCCTAGACACATTAAGGCTGAATGTCCCAAACTGAAAAGAGGATGGAGCTCAAAGAAAAGGAACAAGAAGAAGAATCTTCTAGCTACCTGGGAAGACCTGGACAGCAGCAGTAGCAGTTCAAATGATGAAAAGGCAAATATCTATCTTATGGAAAATACTGAGGATGTAATATCTGAGGTACATTCTATCTCTAAAAATTTCTTGCATTCGTCTGATGGTAGTGAATCTGAGTCTGATGATGAAGATATGTCTTGTGACACTCTTCTTGCCAATTCTCACATGATTGCTCTTGACTATAAGAAATATAAAGAAAAATATCAAGAAGCTATTTTAGAAAATGAAATACTCAAGAAAGATCTGAAGAGAATGCATAAGGGCCAAGTATCAGATCCTGAGACTAAATAAAGAAGTCATTAGTCTGAAACATGATCTGGCCAAATTTGTGGATGTATCTTCCAAACATCAAATGATTTTAAAACATAGAAAACCTCCGTCTGACAAATTTGGCATAGGATTTATAGAAAACAAAAATTCTAAATCATCGTCTTCTAAATCTTATTCAACCTTCTATAACTTTTATGGTAAATCTGGACACTCATTTCAAAGATGTCAACACAAGAGGAAACAAAGGTCAAATAAAATCATTGGGACTAACACAAAAGGACCCAAAAGTATATGGGTACCAAAATCTCAAATAATTCCTATTGCAAATATCCTTAATAGGAAAAAGGAGGGATTCATTCTGGTACCTAGACAGTGGATGCTCACGTCACATGACGAGAGAAAGGTCTATGTTCCTAAACCTCCAACCACATGAAGGAACGGTCTCCTTTGGTGGAAGTGGAAAAGGAAAAATCATTGGTATAGGTAAAGTTGGTAAGCCTCATCTTCCATCTATAGATAATGTCTTATATGTTGAAGGATTAAAGTATAACCTACTTAGCATAAGTCAATTTTGTGATAGTGGGTTTATTGTTTCCTTTAACAAGGAATCATGCATAGTCAAAAGAAATAATGAATCTATTTTTTTTACTGCCAAAAGACATAACAATCTATATAAGATTGAGTTTGAAGATTTGAACAAACAAAATGTTACTTGCTTAATGACCAAAGAAGATGAAAAATGGTTTTGGCATAAAAAGTTTGGGCACATCAATCTGAAACATTTCGAAATTTTATAAAAAAAGCTTAGTAAAAGGATTGCCTGAGATTTCTCGGGAAACTCATCTTTTTTGTGTAGCATGTCAAAAAGGGAAACAAATTAAAACCTCTTTTAAATCCAAAGATGTTGTTTCCACTTCCAGACCATTAGAATTATTACATATGGATTTGTTTGGACCAACAAAAACTCTTAGTCTTGGCAGGAAAAAGTATGGCTTTGTCATTATTGATGACTATTCTAGATACACATGGGTTTACATCCTAGCTCACAAGCATGAGTCTTTCAATGCGCTTGAAATATTCTATAAACGAGTTCAAAATGAAAAAGGTTTTTGCATTACTGCAAGTAGAAGTGACCATGGAACTGAATTTGATAATGCTGAGTTCAAATTGTTTTGTGAAAAGAATAGAATTTTCCACAACTTCTTTTCACCGAGAACACCTCAACAAAATGGGGTAGTTAAAAGGAAAAATAGAACTCTACAAGAGATGGCAAGAACCATGCTCTGCGAAAATTCAATTTCTAAGTACTTCTGGGCAAAAGCTGTAAATACAGCTTGTTATGTTCAAAACAGAATACTAATCAGACCAATAATTAAAAAGACTCCTTATGAATTGTGGAGAGGTAGAAGACCTAATATTTCATACTTTCATCTTTTTGGATGTGAATGTTACATTCTCAACACTAGAGATCAATTAGGAAAATTTGACTCTAAGATTGATAAAGGCATTTTTCTAGGATATTCAGATACATCAAAAGCCTTCAGAGTATTCAACTCTAGAACTTTTGTTGTAAAAGAATCTATCCATGTTAAATTCAATGATACACTAACCCCTAATAAGAGACTAATAGACTTGGAAGAAGATTTTGCAAATCTATGGATAGGATCGTCTGATCAAACAAGAACAAACGAAGTAAAAGAATCAGAAGAAACTTCTCAACAACAATAGATCGATTATCAGACGAAGGGATCTCACAAGAATTGGAAGTTCCTTACCTATCATCCTCAAGATCAGATCATTGGAGAACGAACTGAAAGAGTTAAGACAAGGTCATCACTAAAGAATCAAGCATCTTGTGCTCTAGTTTCAAAAATTGAACCTACGATGATAGAAGAAGCATTGATGGACGATGACTAGGTAATAGCTATGCAAGAAGAATTACATCAATTCACAAGAAATGATGTTTGGATTCTTGTTTCTAAACCAGAACATAAAAGTATCATTGGAACAAGATGGGTATTTGAAACAAGCTCGATGAAAATGGAAAGGTAATCAGAAATAAAGCAAGGTTAGTTGCTTAAGGGTACAATTAGCAAGAAGGTATAGACTTCACTGAAACTTTTGCACCTGTTGCTAGATTAGAAGCTATTAGAATCATGCTTGCCTTTGCTGCTCATAAAAACATTAAGCTTTTTCAAATGGATTCAAGAGTGCCTTTTTAAATGGTTTTATTGAGAAAGAAGTCTATGTTAGACAACCTCCTGGTTTTGAGGATCCAATCCTCCCAGACCATGTGTTTAAACTCAAAAGACTCTATATGGTCTTAAATAAGCACCTCGTGCTTGGTATGATAGACTGAGTAGTTTTCTCATTTCAAATAGATTTATGAGAGGCAAAGTAAACATTACCCTTTTTAGAAAGGAATCTAACAAAGATTTCATAATAGTTCAAATTTATGTAGATGACATAATTTTTGGAGCTACTAACGAAACTCTATATAAGGATTTCTCAGATTTGATGCAGAGTGAATTTGAAATGAGCATGATGGGAGAATTGAAATTCTTTCTTGGCCTACAAGTTAAACAAGAGAAGAAAGGTATATACATTCATAAAAAAAAAAATACACCAAAGAACTACTCAAGAAGTATAAGATGAATGAATCAAAGCCTATGAGTACACCAATGCATCCGTCTGTAGTCATGACAAAGGATCAATTAGGCAAACCAGTAGACCAGACTGTCTACAGAGGTATGATTGGCTCACTTTTCTACTTAACTGCTAGCAAACCTGATATCATGCACAACGTCTGTCTATGTGCCAGATTTCAATCTGACCCCAAAGAGTCTCATTTAAAAGCAGTTAAAAGGATTTTTGGATATCTTGTTGGTACTTCTAACCTAAGCTTATTTTATGAGAAAAACAAAGATTTTAGGTTAGTAGGATATTGTGATGTAGACTATCTGGTGATAGACTTGAAAGAAAAAGCACAAGTGGTGGATGTCACTTCATCGGACCATGTCTCATATCTTGGGCCAACAAGAAGCAGAACTCAATTGCATTATCTACTATTGAGGCAGAATATGTATCTGCTGCTAGTTGTTGCTCACAGCTTCTATGGGTAAAGTATCAACTTGAAGATTACTCTAGCTTTGAGCATAACATTCCTGTGTTATGTGATAACACTAGTGCAATCAATCTCTCTAAAAACCCTATTCAGCATTCCAAAGCAAAGCATGTAGAAATAAGACATCACTTTATTCGTGATTATGTTCAAAAAGGTGTCTTTGATATTAAGTTCATTGATACAGACCATCAATGGGCTGATATCTTTACAAAAGCTTTACTTGAAGAACGTTTTAACATCATTTTAGAAAATTTGCACATGAAAATATGGCAGGAATAAAATGTCTTACATGCATCGTCTTGATCAATTACTTAAGTTTTGTCTTACTCTATATCGTTTTACTTTTTATTATATTTTGTCTTACTGACACTTTTTTCTTTGAATATAAAAGTTTTTAAATCTATTAGTCTGATATTTCCTCCTATGATTATTCTCAATAATCACCCATGAAACGTGTGCCGCCTCCTTTGCCACATCAAGTCGTCATTAATGCACGTCCCTTCAGTGCTTTCAAAACTCTTCTTTTATTCAAAAAAACTGCTCTTTCTTTCTCTTTACACACTCTGAAAATTCTCTACACCCTCAAGCTCTCTTTCTCTCTCGCTCTCACTCTCAAACCTACATTTATCAAACTTGCACTAGTGGCCACCCAGAAACAGCTTGTCACCATGGAGAGATTTCCAGAAGGTGACTTCATTGCTGGAAAATGGGTCGACTTGCAGAAACTTGAAGAGGAAGGATTCCCTTTGCAGATGTATATCAAAAATGTTGGATGGGAAGCATTCGTGCAGAAACGAACCACCTAGTACCACATGCCATATGCCTACTTTTGGGCATTTACTTCTGAAGTGAACGGTACCATCACTGGAACTGTCGACAATCAGGTCATCATCATCTTCGCAGACACCATTGCTACAGCATCTGGCTGTAAGGAAGAAGGTGATCTTTTTACTGAAGATTGGAAGAAGGTTATCACCCTAGAGATTATCGACTAAGCGCTGTATGGAAAACCAAGGCCATAAATCGACAACAAAGATGTTCTGAAAAGGTTTCTATACTCCTCGAACATGAAGCTAGAATGCATACTCATTCACAATGTCTTGCTACATATTATCTTGCCAAGGAAAGGCTTAAAGGATAATGTAACTTCTAAGGACAGGTTCTACATCTACAAAATGCTAATTGGTCATAAGGTAAATCTGCCCGCACTTATTTTGGATAACTGGCAATCTTATTTAGCCAAGTCCAAGGAAAGTGCAAAAAGCAAACAAAAGCACCCCATTCCATACGCCATGCTCTTCATCGAGATCATTCGTCTGGCTAGTGTGAACAAAGCTGGATGGGAGAAAAAAAAGCAAGGTTCTACGATCGATGTATCAATCATTAGGAAGATGAGGATTGCACATCCCTTTTCTAGATACGTAGCCCAACATCCTGAGTTGGCCTTGATCAAGGAAGAACCTTCGGAAGAAGTTGTTGGAACAACTTTCAGAGTTAGATTGTCTGTTGATCCTTCTGTTGGTACTGCATCTACTCAACTTCCGCTACAGACTAAACATCAACCATCCCAACCACAACCCATATAGACCAAACCACAAAAACCCAAGTTACCCATAAAAAGACCACCTCCACAAGACCCTAAACCACAAACACAACCTTAATCGTCTTCCCTTCATAAAAAACAAAAGCCCATAACCATTCGTTTAAGATCCAGACCAGTTCCACAACCTGACTTAGACGACCTTCCCATCAATACCATTCTTACAACCACAAGCACAACCATCCCTGAACCTCCATCAGAACAACTACCTCCATTTGCCATTAAACTAGCTACCTCTGCCCAACCTTCCAAAAAGCTTTCCAAATCCAAAAAGATTCATGTACCTAAAACTCGAGCTCAAGACGAAAAGTAGCTCAGGAAAGCCAGAGCTAAATCTCAAAGGGCTGAGAAGAAGATGAAGGAAGAAGAAGAGAAACTTGCTGAGGAAGAGCAAGAGCAGATTGAGGAAGTGGTGCTGCAATTTGTTATTGAGCACTCGCTACAAACAACCCCTGCAAAACTTAATGAGGAAGAGCTATTTACTCAAGAGGATATCATAGCTACCTCAAGAGGTAGATTACTTAGATCTTTTTTCTGGAAAATTCCTTAATCTGTTTCTTTATCTTAAGTCTTCAAACGTATTTCTGTAGACCTGACAGCTGCACCTAGCCATGATTAGCCTGCAAGGGTTGTTTCTTTCACTCTACCTGAAGCAGAAGGACAATCGTCTGGAGGAGCTTAACTGATGATAGATGAAGCCTCCCTTGAACAGTTCAGATCAGAAACTCCTCCATATGAACGTCTGCGCATCAAACAAGTCACATACTTCTCACAAGAGCCTCACATTGTTGTGAAAGTAAAGAATATCAACTACTAGAACCTTTTAATCCAAAAGTTCTTCAAGCTCTCATCAATTATGAACTGGGCAAAGTCAATAATCTGAGGATGTGGATAACCCTTATCACTGAGGAATGGCCACTCTTGGTGCGCCATGGGTATGTTGAGAAGTTTCTTAATGTTGAAGACATAACAACCCAAGCTCTCTTATATGGGCCTTACATCACTCCATACGTCTAGAAGAAAGACAATAGTGCTTTATCAGACACTCTTATCTTCGTTTACCCAACCTCAACCAGAACCAAATTCCCACCTAGACGTGACATATAGAGACAGCGCGGGACTCTCTGCCACACCTTCCCTTTTATGCTAAAATGTAATTATTCTAAGTATCTAATCATGTGCAGAACATATCATTACAAGCCTAAGATCATTTATCCATTCTGCCATGGGAGGGTCAAGACTTACCCCCTTGCCATCCAACCAGAAGATAGTCCAGACTTTGAATAATGGTGGATTGGTGATGACGATTAGGAGTTAGGGAGGGTGATGAACAACTTCCTACGGGAGAAAATGCAGATTTTCTTGCAGCATGCCATATGCGAACAAAGATGTCCAGACCTTGAGCTAGGTCACCTAGACTCATGGCTACTCGAATGTCGCTTCTGATAAAGCCATGGACCAACTTCCGCATCTGCTGTTAAAAGACGATAAAGTGTCAGAATCTTTCTATGGGAAAAGGGAAAGAACTGAGGTTCAGACGTGATCCCAAAAGGCACTTGATGATCAGACAGAGAGCTCTTTCGTCTGCACAGCTGGCCAAACTTAAAGGAAAACAAACTCTCCGAAGCATAGACCGAAAGAGATTGCAAGATCATGTTGAAGCACTCAAACACTTTTCAGGTCTCACTGTAGAAGAGAAGCATTTGTTAGGCCATGAAGCTGCTCTCCGACCAATCGGCCACTGGATACAAATCTCTCCATCTCTTTCCACTTGTACATCCAACCCCCCAAATCAACTTTCTATAAATCAACCTAAGACCTACATCTTTTTCTCCTCCAAAACTTCTGAAAATTTTCTTCCCTGCGGCCATTTATGGTTTTGTGGACTTCCTGTACCATATGTTTTCAATTTATGTTTTGTAGAGGAACCTACTGATGAAGCAGCTACCAGCTCTACACCTGCACTGCAATCTTTAGACGTCAGACAAGAATTCAATGAATTAAAACAAACAGTCCAACGTCTTGAAGCTGATTTAGTAAAAGAGTGCAGGAAACGCAAATGCGCAGAAGCACTGTTAACCAAGCTGGCCAAACGCTTCAAGGGTGACCTCGGCTCATCGTCTACACCTTTAGACTCTGAATCTTCTAATTGATGATGCCAAAGGGGGGAAAAAGAATGGAGAAAGAATAAAGTCTTAAGGGGAGAAAAGAAAAGAAGAATAAACAGACGAAAAGTATCAGTCTTAGGGGGAGTATTCTTTTTATATACAATGAACTTTCTTTTACGTATGAATATTGTCTTGTTTCATTCAGTTATATTGTCTCGATTTATCTCTCTCTGATCTTGCATCTACTTAACTGAAGAATATTAGTATAAAAAATGCTTTCTAAACTAAAAACTCACATCACAAAAAGCTTTTTCCTATAAATATTACATATGTTTGTCATCATCATCAAAAAGGGGAAGATTGTTAAGACAAAGGATGAATTTATAACCCTCAAATATTTTGATAATAACAAATAGTTAATAAGTGTATTTTTATACAATCGTCTGCTCATCCATAATATATTCACAAGCAACCATCTGATAATTTAAGCCCGTATCATCTTTATCTTTCTTTTGGATAAATTTAGTAACTAACAACTTATAGACGGTGATCTAAGTGATCTGCGCATCAATCAGAACGTAAACTTCCTCGATATGTATGAAGCCTACATATCTACTCTCGAGGAAAGTTATCTTTATGCAAAAAAGAAGGAATGTGCGTGCGGATGTCAAAATGGGAAAGCATATATGACTACTGCTACAAGATTGAGTACGAGAATGGTAAAAATAGGCAGACTGCTTTATCTTATCAAAGTGACAAGTTGGTGATAGACATTAAATATTGCATTTAATGCTCCAACGACTCTTTTCAACAGACGAAGGTTGTCTCCTACAAGCACTTACAGCAGATACTTTTGGAGAAGCCTACATATAGAAGAAGGGATCTCAATCTTAGTGACTGACGAAAATCATAAAATCTTTAACTGTTGGAAAGCTCTCATTGTGTAATGTTCATATACTTTGCGTGTAAAGCTTTATTTGTTCTTCATTGTATATTCGTTTGTTAGGACGTTAAACTCAGTGAGGTAACTCACGTTCAACCTTTTCTTTAAGGAATTGGTAGAAGCCTAAAGAGGCTTTGATTTAAAGAATACTTGGGTTTTTACTTGGAGAGACAAGTTAAAGATTACTTGGGTTGAGCCTGAAGAGGTTTGTTGAAAAAATATTTGTAACTTGGATAAGTTAGTGGAACTTGGTAGTTGCCAAGAACTGGATGTAGTCTCTAGGGTGAGACGAACTAGTATAACTCCTGTGTGCATTCCAGTTTCTTTTTCAGCATTCGTCTTTCTTTCAAAACATTTTTGATAAACTCTTTCGTTTAATCCTTTAGATGATACGTCACTAAAAGAAAAAGGTTTTGCAAAAATTTGCTATAACACAATTCAACCCCCCCCCTTTTGTGTTATCTTTGTGTTTTACATGATTTGAGTAAATTATATTGACACCCCTTGATTTTTATTTTTTATTTTAAACACCCAATATGCTATTATACACCTAGTGAGAGAGTGAAAAAAGAGAGAAAAATATAGGTATGATAGGTAATTTAATGTGACAGAAAGAGAATGACAAAGAAATGTGAGGTATTGATGGGGTGTTTTAAAATATGAGGTGTCAAAATATCACTATTGGTTAGATATGATAGGTGATATGATATGGTAAGAGGAGATAGATAGAGAAAAATTATAGATGTCAATGAGGTGTTTACATTATTGGAGTGTTCAAATATAATTACTCTTAGCTATGAGAAAAATGTAGGGTTCAATGGTTTGTCCACCATTATGGCCACCTACCTAACAATTATGACTAGCCCATCTCACCATTGTGATCAACCGCCTAACTATTATACGGTAAGCTATTGTTATACCTAGATACCCCTTTGAGTTGGGCCTAGGCCCAAATCACTATCACAACTTGGTGGGGGCAATGAGGCATATATTTCGTATCATTATTCTTTTTTTTTTTAAAGACCACATATATCTTTTGAAAATCCTATTCGAGTTAGATAAGATCATTGTGGCCTACACAACTCTCCTTCCAAATATTTAATTTGGCTGTATACCTAGAATTTGAACTTGAAACCACTTGTTGAACTGAAAATTCACGCGCCTTTATAGGAATCATATTCACTTCAATTATATATGGAAACATTCTCATTAAGCTTGTTTAAGCATTGACCAAGTCATGTGATATTTGACTATAGGTACTTACTACACAATCCACACAAAATAGAAAAGAGAAGAGAAAAAGAATCATGAAAGAACTTCAGAATGTAGAGATTGTCAAAAGAAGAGTTCGAAGAAGATGGAACTCGAAAAAAAAGAGAGAATAAGATGAAATGTAAAAAAGTTGAATTCTTATTATGATACCAAAATGACATGTACAACTTGTTTATATATAAGTGGAATACAACAAAAAAATGGCTGCTTAACTAATTAGGAGTTTTATTACACTTAACACCTTCCTCAAGCTGGAATGGACATTGAGCATTCCAAGCTTGCCATGGATAGGGTTGAAAGGACTAGCGTGCAAAGGTTTAATGAGGATGTCGGCCACGTGATCACTGGTGTCAATAGGAAGCAAGTGAAGAACACCCTTATGAACCTTGTCGCAAACCAAGTGACAATCTATTTCAATGTGTTTGGTTCTCTTGTGGAAGACAGGATTAGTGGCTATATGTATGGCAAAATTGTTATCACAGTATATGATTACTGCCTTAGTATGATCAATGCAAAGATCATTAAGAAGGAATAGCAACCACTAAGCTTCACATGCACCGTGAGCCAATGCCTGATATTCAACTTCAGTTGATGAGCGTGAGACCATAAACTGCTTCTTGTTTTTCCAAGAAATGAGATCATTTCCATGAAAAAACCAAAAACCTGTAATGGACCTACATGTATCAACACAAGCACCCTAATCAGAATCAATGAACCCCTTTATTGTCATGTCAAAAGCCTTAGGAAAGAATAAACCAAGCCCTAGTGAAGACTTGATGTACTAAAGGATTTGGTAAGTTGCTTGTTGATGGACAGTAGTAAAAGCCTCCAAGAACTAGCTAAGTCCACACAGCATAACAAAGATTAGGTTGTGTATGTGTCAAGTATAGAAGACGCCCTATCAAATGTGTATAGGGTGAGGGGTCTATAAGGGGAGTGCTTGTAGTCTTGCTAAGCTTAAGTGTAGGGTCCATGGGTGTGGATCAAGGTTTGGAGGCTAACAACCCTAATCTTGGAGGAGATCCAAGGCATATTTACGTTGGCATATATTCAAGCCAGACTTGGAACGGGCAATTTCAAACCCAAGGAAATATTTTAGCTCCCCTAAATCCTTGATCCTAAACTTGTCATGTAATAGGATTTTATTGTTTGTATTTCATGAAGGTCGCTGCCAGCAAGAACTAGATCATCCATATATACCAAAATGGCTGTGAATCTAGAAGAAGTGGCCTTGGTAAAGAGGAAATAATCAGCCCAGCACTATGTAAAACTAGAGGCAATAAGAGTGCTTGTCAATTTGGCATTCTACTGTCGACTGGCTTGCTTTAAGCCATAAAGACTTTTATGTAGTTTATATACCATATTAGTAGCAGGTAAAGAAAGACCAGGGGGAGCTTTTATATAGACTTCTTTAGATAAATCTCCATGTAAAAAGGTTGTATTAATGTGTAGTTGGTGAAGATGCCAATTGAGAGAGGAAGCTAAAGCCAAAATCAGTCACATGGTCATCATTTTCATTACTGGACTGAATGTTTCGAAGTAGTCTAAGCCAGCTCTTTGGATGAAACCTTTAGCAACTAGTCGGGCTTTGTGTCGCACAATGGAACCATCTTGTTTATATTTAATTTTGAAGATCCATTTGCACCCAATGGCCTTTATATTTGGCAAAAGGGACCTGACAATCCATGTATTGTTGTTAGAGAGAGCATGTAATTCAGCATTAATGGCTTGGCGCATACAATCATGGTGAATGGCTTCTGTGTATGAGGAAGGTCCAATGTTGGAGGAAATAGTAAGAGTGAGGTGTTTATGCACAGGTGATAAAGCATCATAGGAAAGATAGTGGTCAATAGGGTACTTAATGGGCAGTGTGCTCGATTTAGTGGAGAGTAAACTAACATGGTAATCTTGGAGATAAGTGGGAGGTTTGCAAATTCTAATGGAGTGTCCAGTTGGGAGAACAGTATCATGGGTTTCTTGGTCATGATCGATGATGAAATTTTGTGGTAAGGGTTGGTTGTCAGTGGATTGCCTTGAGTTATAAGGTTCAAGTAAGTCAGTCTCAACAAAAATTTGGGCTAGGTAAAGGGTAGGTTTGATCAATGACTGAGTGACTTGTAAATGGAAATAAGGTCTCATAGAAAATGATATCTTTTGAAACAAAAAAGCGCTTTGGACTGCAGATTAAATAATAAATATCCCTTTGTCCTTGATTTGAACCCCAAATGCACACACTTGCGGGCTCTCAGATCTAGTTTCTTCCTTTGGGCATGAATGGTTGTAGCATAACAAAGACAACTGAAGACCCTCAGTGACTCAACATCTGGTAATTGTTGAAATAAAGCCTCACAAGGTGATTTATTCAACAAGAGGGAAGTAGGTAATCTATTGCTAATAAAAACTGTCTAAGTAACTGCATGAATCCAAAAACACTTTGGCACATTAGATTGAAATAAAAGTGCCCAAGCTACAACCATTATATGCTGATGTTTCCTCTCCATGATTCCATTATGCTTATAAGGTGTTTCCACACAAGAAGTAATTTGATGCACAATACCCTTGCTTCTATAAAAATCAATAAGCATGAACTCCCTGCCATTGTTTGTTCTGATAGATTCGACTTTTGTATTAAATTAGTCTCTACCAAAGCCACAAAGGACTTCACAAGTACATATGTTTCAGATTTCAATTTCATTAAAACAATCAAAGTATGACAAGTAGCATTATCAACCACTGTAAAAAAGTATCTATGACCAAATGAAGAAGGTATAGAAATGGGACCCTATATATACATATGTAGTAAATCAAAAGGAACAATAGACTAAGATTTGCTATCAGGAAAAGGTAACCTTTTCTGTTTTGTTGCATGACATACATCATAAGCATCAACAACCTTATTACAATCAACGAAAGGAAAAACTTTATGCAACTGAACAAGCTTATTATGTGAGGGATGGCCAAACCTTAAGTGCCAAATATTCAACTTGTAAGAATGAAAAATATTTACAGAATAACTAAAAAACTATAAATCTATCTGACATTGAAATGTGTAGAAACCAGCTTGCAAGCTAGCTACACTAATTGTCTTCAATGTATTGATGTCTTGTATGAGACAATTATTCCCAGTAACTATCAATTTGCAATCAATTGAGTTTGTCATCCTTGAAACAGAAATCAAATTGAATGTAAAACTGGGTATGAATAAGACGTCAGTGAGGATTAATTGGTCAGAGAGATATACTATCCCAACAATATTAGTCGAAACTTGTAACCCATCAAACAATTTACACAGATTGGTTTAACTCTTCTATGGCACTGTAAAAGGGATAATGAATGGCATATATGGTTTGTAACTCCAGTATCTAATATCCAATGTTTTGCATTACTAGAATTAATAGTAGCACAAGTGATACCTGAACTTTCAACAGCCTTTGAAGTGTTGACATGGTTAGCACTGTGGTTGGAAGGAGTCTTTTGTAACATGGCTAGATTACGTCGTGTTGTTCTGGTGTAAATGACAACCTTGCATCATCCTCAACACCTTCACTATGTGTCATGGACTTAACTTCATCATCTTAAACTTCATCTTCCATCATGCAGTGATTTGCAGCAACATTCTTTTGAAAATAATGTGGTGGATACCCGTGCTTTTTAAAATAAACATCTACTGTGTGTCCCTTTCCGTTACAAAACGTGCATACTTTGTTACTTTTCCTATTGCCAGCAAATCCTCTCCTACCTTTACCAGTTGATCTTCCTCTACCACGTTTACTAGAATCTCTTTTTCCTTTACTGGAATTATTAGAATTACTCAAGAAAATAAAATTTTCTTTATCTTTAATTTTGAATCTGAATATGAATTTTAAGAAGATAAAAATATAAAAATGCTTATAAAAAAATGGATTAAGTATAAAAATAATATACTTTAAAATTTAAATAAATAATCTAAACGATAATAAAGAATTTAAATTTTAGTAATAGTTAATCTATAAATAAATCTAATAAAAAGAATATGCTCTTTTGGTTTCCACTTTCATTAGACTATTATACTCTTTAATTATTTTCTAAATTATCCATTGTTTTACCCTTTAACTACTCTTTAAACTACCCTCTACTTTTTCTCTCTTTTATTTTATTTTAAAATTTGAAAAATGAAGAGAGGTACTTCCCTTAATATAAATAAAAGTGATCAGCCCTTGAACAAATTATCTTCTTTTGGTACATTGAGAATTTTTTTTTTTTTAAAAAAAGACCACACTAAGGTAGTGTTTGGTCCATTTTATTTTTTTTTAGCTTTTCTTCTCCTTATAAGGAGAAACTAGGCCAAACGCTTTTTTATAAAAGCTCTTAAAAAAAGAGCTTATTTATAATAAAGAAAAGACCAAAAAAAGGAGCTTAAAAAAAGCTCATCTCATTAGCTTTTTCGCAACTTTTTGGCAGCTTATTTGCAAAAAGACAGTGTTCGAATTCTACCCACTATGTTTTTCTAGGATATATTGGTTTTTCTGCAACTTCTCAAATATTTAATGACTGCTTATTAATCAGCTCCTGCTTATTCTCGTAATATATTAGTTTTAAATAATTAAACTATATACTTAATATATAAATTTAGTTGTTCAATACAAATAATAATGTAACATAAAATAATAATTTTATCCACCAATTTAATGTTAATATTTATTCCATTTATTATTTTTAAATAATTAAATCATATATTTGATACATAAATTTAGTTCAACAAAAAATCATAAAATAACACATAAAATAACATTTTTATCCACCGATTTAATACTACTATTTATTCTATTTACTAGTTTTAAATAATTGAATTATATATTTAATAGATGAATTTAATTGTTCAATAAAAAATAATAAAATAACAAAAAAATAACAATTATTTAAGTTTTTACGAATACTTATATTCCATGTTTTACTATGAAATGTTCAACTTTTCATTACGCTTGTCTTCATCCTGGGTTTTATTAACTAAAATAATTTTTGACATTTTTATTAGTTATAAATTATCATTAAAATAAAATTTTATTAATTAAAGTAATTTGACGTAAATTAAATTAATTTTATTATTATTAAAATGATTTTATGTAAAATAAATACAGTATTTTTTTTACAAATATACTTTTTTATTGGAAGAGATAACTAGATTTAAATAAAACTAAAGTTTTTAATTTTTTTTTAGCAAACAACTTTTAATTTAAAAGGAGCTTTCAAACTAATAAAAATGAAATTGACAAACAACTTTTACTTTTTTTTTTAGTTCTTATTTTTAACTTCAAATTAAAAATAGCTCTTAAGCAAAAAAAAAAGGCTGGGTCAAACATATCCTAAGGGATAGAAACAACGTCCCCCTAAAACAAATTCTACAACCTCCAAAGGAAGTACAACTCACGTCTGATTCGAAAGAAGAGACTGAACACATTATCTGATAATAATTAATATAGTTGAAATTTTTAACATTTTAATTGCATAAGTATTTTTAATTACTTATCTAGAATCTTAACTACTAATTATTTTATGATCTTGATATTTTTCTTTATAACGAACAACTGATTTCAAATTTGACATGATAATACAATGAGATATATAATTAGTTTAAATTTAAAGTTTATATATTAGCATTAGATAATTAGGAAAAAGAAATGGCATGGGATAAATCCTCTTTTGAATTTGAATTCAAACTATCTTTTAGTAAAAATAACACAAAATCAATTTAATCTTATCTTTTTTTTTTGAAGGCACAATTTAATCTTATATATTTAAAGAAAAATTTAAATTTACATTTAAATTGATGATAGTTGTTTAGTTATATTAGTTTAGTATCAATGTTGCTGAATTTGCACGATTTCAATTATAAAAGATAATATAATATTATTCTAAACTTATCTATTAAAGTAAATTTTAAATTTAATTATTACTATTGCATAGGATTTGTTATATTAATTCATCTTTATTTCAAATTTAATTTTTTAACATTCATCCTATATATTAAATGAGAACAGCTATCTTGAACGAAAGTATTTTTAACTATTATTTTTCAACGAGAGTGTTTTTAGTTGTCATTATTCAATGAGAGCATTTTTAAATTTTTTTTAACTTCTTATGTCTTTCAATCTATCATTTTCAATATCTTTAGTTCTAAATTAAATTTTAATATATATTTTTTAAATTATCAATAATTAAAAATTAATATTGTATTACAATAATTGTTTATAATAAATTTAAAATATAATCTATATGTTAAAAAATGTTAAAAAGTATTTATTTATTACAAATTTTAATTATAATATAATTTATATATTCAAAAATATTTATTTATTATAAATTTAAGTTATATAAAATAAATATTTATTCTATGTAATGTACATGGTAAAATACTAGTTTATATTATGGATGAATGAATAACATAATAATCAAATTAACCTCATATAAAAGATAATAAAAAAATATTTAAATAAAATTGTAGATTTATTCATTATTATTCAACTAATATTTTAGTTTGTGTATTGTATATAATAAATATTTATTTGTATATAATTATAATTCATAATAAATTAATATTTTAAAATTTACAAATATATTATAATTAAAATTTATAATAAAAATATTTTTTAAAATTTATAAATTATATTTTGAACTTATAATAAATAATTAAAATTGTGATATAAGGTTATTTTTAAATTGAAATGAATACACAATTAATAAAATTAAGTATACAAATAAAGATAAAAGGAAAATGGATGAAGATGATTGAAAGAGATTTTTTTTAGCTTGTTGTAGGAATAATGTTTGAAAGAAGATTGGTTCAAACTAGTTTTTAGACTCCCATATATTTTTTAGTTTTCATCAATTTAGACTAATTCAACTCATTTTTCACCACTTCTAAGATTAGTAGATTTTTTTGAGGGTTGAAGGATTGATCATCGGTTCAGTTCCCTATCAAATTGTAGTCTGATTTGATTTCAATAACTATGTTAATATATTAATATTAAATATTTATGATAAGTTATTATAGAAACAAATATTGCTTCAAATATTTAATTATAAATAATTTGACACTTGAAATTGAAAATAAATGATGGTTTTTATAATAGTCTCTCATCAATTGCAATGTCGGTGACAAAGTCAACTTTTTGTCACAAATACTGTTTTTTATATTTAATAAAATTTATATTAGTGACGATTTTAAAATGAGGAAATAAAATTTGTAGATTAGTGTCAATTTTTTTTTTGTGACAAACATATTTTGGTCACTATTAGAAAAATTATAGTAACAACTTGTTTTTTGGTCACATTATAAATAGTATTAGTGGCAAAATAAAATTTAGTCACTAATAATATATTACTAGTGACAAATGTTACTTTCATCACTATTTTTTAATCACTAAAAATCACATTTCTTGTAGTGCAAGAATCGTGGTTACCATATATCTGCACAATCTTCATGAAAGAGTAATATCAAATAAATTATTCATTTAAAATTAAATAAATCTAAGTAAACTCCTTAGTCCAGTCACTTAACCAGGGTATCGAATAAATGGGGTTTAAATTGTTTCAATAATTAATTCTATATAATTTTTTAGTTAGTTTATTTTATATTTAAAATAATTTACTCTGATAGAACACAGACACGTATATATAATGAAAATCTATGATAAATTACAAATCTTTAAACCAAACAGATGGTCTAGAAAATTAACACAAATAAATAAAGGCATGTGTGGCAAATGGAAATTGGAGCAAGGGACATGTTGCACCTTTTAAATGTGAAGGCTGAATACATGTAGTGCTTATGTCATATTGCTTATCTCTACTTGCCCAATAATGTCCATGCCATATTGAAATTGTGTATTTCATTAGAAGACGCAGCTATTTTAGTCCACTCAATACTAGTCAATGTTTACTAAAGACAATAGGCATCATCATATCAATTAAGGATTTGAAACGAGTCGAAACTTGATTCAATGGTGTCGGCTAACTCTTGTCATTGTCGATACATTATTGCATCCCTTGGTCTATCGATACATGATTATTGCACCTTTTGTTTTTTTTATTATATAGTAAAAGTCCACAAGACATGTTCACACTTCAGAATAGATAAGCACTGAAATCACAACCTAGTGGACAAGGCTGAAAAACTAATAAAAGCCAACCAAGAAGAGATCCGTTTTTCCTTAATTTGCTTTCATTTTTCTCTTGTCACTTCTGCTCTGGGTGAGAGAAACACGTATTGAAGGTTCATGGCTCAGACAATTAGTTGCCACTTGCCACCCACCATTTTTATGCTAAGAAGTGGCTTTATTAATTGTTTGATTTTGTGCACTTGCGATACATGTCGCTCTCACCTGGAGTAGAGCTGCCCAAAGATTTGAGCATTCATTGAAGCTGAGAAGCTTCCATGTCCCGAATCAAATTCATGCTTTCTCGAGTTGGTGAGTTTGTACTTATTCTTTGCTTAATATATGTACCACTGTTTAGGATTTCGAGAAGTCAAGTCTGCATTTCCATTCAACAAATATTTGCTTTAAGTTCATAAAGATTAATTCCTGAATTGAAGACAAAAAAAATTCCAGAATAATTGTCGTTGATGATCATGGTTTTTATCTATCTTTCCCTTCATCGATCTTTAATTTTTTGAAACTTTTCATCGGAAGTAATGGCTTATTATTTGCACACTTTTAATTTTTATTTCTTCCGTTCTTTTTTGGTAGCGATTTCTTCCTTCCTTTCATATTGTATCAAAACCAAAGGTGCATTTATGAGAAATTATTATATTTAAAATTATGGATTTTTTTTCCATTTTAGTTTAATTTTATAGTTATTTTGTTGTTCATATACTATATGTTACTTATGTAATATTGATTTTATAGCGTGAATTGTTAGATTTTATTTTAAAATTCATTAAACTCCATTACTTTAATGTTTTCTACCGTAAAAAATATTTCACTTCACTAAAATTAGAAGCAATAATTATAATTTATTCTAAAAATTTAAACAAAAAATACTATGAAATTGTGAGTATATTAATTTCAAAACCAACTTTTGTTTGAAAATTGTGTTTGTGCACGCGTGAGTGTTAATTAATAATATTCAATTTATTCATGATCAGCATATTAAGGTTCTGCAGTCACCACATTTTGTTTCAGAATGAGATCACTTGTTGATACTTCTAAAGAACTCTAATATTATCTCATTTAGACAAAAAAAAATTAATTTATATTTATACACAAATTATGTGAATACTATAGAAAATAATTAACCTTTAGAAACTATGAATTGACAAATAACTTCATATACGTTTTTGGTATTATTTGAATGATTGTGCCTGTCATATTTGCATATATATATATATATATATATATATATATATATATATTTATTTATTTATTTATTTATTTATTTATTTATTTATTTAAAAATCTTATTATAAATTGTCAATTTTTCCCTTTTGTAATGTAGCCTTCATCTTTGATGAAACCACAATCGTTCATTTCCTATGCTTGATATGAGGTGAGGAAGACAGCGGAAAAATTCCTTTCCTGTTCATTATTTTTGGTAACTAGGTCATTGGCTTTTTGGTGGGACATGAGGTATGTTTACAAGCTTCAATTTTTTGAGCTTGTTATGAGACTAATATTCGAATTTAGTCACATTTAAAGTTCTCTATTCCTCTTTAATGAAGTGTTTTGTGATAATTAAACTCAAGTCCTCTCCTATAAACTCACCATGTATTGCCAACTAAGTCACACATACTCGGTTATTTCTTGTCTTGTTCACTATGATCACCATTTGAAGCTCACCTATTTCAAAGATCAAGTCTATGGTTCGAGAGGACGACATGCCTTGCAAATAATGAAATTATGGGATCATGTTTTGCAGGTTATTTTTGTTCCCGCATGCAGGTACCCCCCACATATTTGGTTATTTGAATGAGGTGTCCACAACGATCCAAAGACAATTTTGGAAATGGTAACTGAAGATGAGATGAAGATCAAGAAATTGAGACCGATAATCATGATTGAGGATAAGCTTCCTGATCGGCTCAACCTAAACTGTTTAAGTTTGATTGAGTGGAATGTGACATTAGCACATGTTTGGCCAAAAAAGAAAAATTGGACATTAGCATAGGAGAAATATTGTTTGTATAATATTTTAAAATTTTATTAGAATGCATAGAAAATATAAAAATTTGTTACATTATGATTTAATTATGGATTGTTATATATAATGAAATTGTTAATTTTTTTATAATAATTACTTTAAATTATATATAAGAGGAATTAGAAGGATTTCCCTTTTTTTTTAATGTAATTGGACCTTTTTTGTTTTGTTTTATAAATAGGACTAAACTCTTGTCAAATGGGCTCAAGCAACCCAATAGAAATAAATATTTTTTTAGTTTAAATTTATTATTCACAAGAAAAAAGGGAAATGTTATGAAACAAAATAAAAAAAATTAATAAAAATGAGACAAAATTGGGTGTTGAGTGGCATGTGCTTGACACATGGATACAATTAAATATATAATATACGCATGTATCATATTGCGTAACATCATCGTTAAAGAGGAACGATGCGCAGGATGGTAATTCTTGATTATTTTTATGATCATCTACACAATGACATGTTTGTTGGAAAATAACATGAATGTGGCTCATATTTTGGCAATATTCATAATTTAATTTCATGTAACTATTACAAATTTTGAATTATTAGCTTTTAATTAGTATTATTGGCTTTTAATGGAGGAGCCAATTAAGGGACAGTTACAGTTTTTGATTTTATGAAGGGGTCCTTTGCCTTGCCTATAAATAGCCTGTGATACTCCATTGATTCACACACCTCAGAAAAGGTTAAGGCTAGAAGAACCTTCTATTTTCTTTCTTTCTCTTTCTAAACTTTATTGTGAGATTTAGGCATTTGTTTCTTTCTAGTGATAACAATGGCTGCAAGTGGAGGTAAGCTTTCCCATTATACCCTTTATATCTTTTCTATATTTAAAATCTTATAGTTACTCTTGCTTTATATCAAGGACCAATGACAAATTAAATGAATATTATTTAGTATTCATGATAGAGGTCCAACAATTGGTATCAAAGCTAGGCTTGTAGCCTTGTTATTCATTTTTTTTTTTATATTCTTCTAGCATTACAAGTCAATTCGAATATATAAGTATGGCCAAAATGTTATTATGAGATATGTTAGCATTAAAGTAATTTTTTTATATATAATTAATCACTGCACATCGTAAGCTATGCACCACAAACTCCTCTTTTATATTTTTTTTTTATCACTTTCGTTGTTGTTTTCAATGGGTTATAATAATCATTCCTTTTTTTTTTATAGAGCTAACGTGATGTCTTATAATAAAGTTGCTTTATAGGACATATGAAGCTGATTACTTGTGATTTATAATTCATTGAATTTAATTATGCTTTAATATTATATGTTAAATAAATATTGGATCAATGTATATAAATTATTATAGCAATTTGTGCCATGCATTCTTTTGACCGAAAGTTGTAATGATTACGTGTTTAGGAATAGCCATAGCATCCTAGGCATGTGATAAAGAAATTATTACTTGGCCCCATAGGGAAGTAATAATTAATCCAGATCAAATATCATGATATTTGATTTGGATTAATATTTCTATACCCATAGGCATGATTTATTATGGTATTTGTACATGAAACTTGTAAATTCTATGCATATCTTGCACCTCTGCCCATAAGAAGGCTTGAATTTATTTGTTAAATTTTATTCGTAACATTGATTTATGTGATCCTTGTATTGCAGTTGTTTCTAGTAATTTGCTTGAATCTAGTATTCCTTTGTTGATTGGTGATAACTATGTTGATTGGAAAGAGCACATTCTCTTGACCTTGGGGTGTATGGAACTGGACTTAGCACTTTGTGTGGATGAACCACCCATCCCTATGGAAGGTAGTGCTCAAGAGGAAAAGGCTAACTATGACTGATGGGAGCGATCAAATTGCTTAAGTTTAATGCTCATTAAGTCTCATATAAGCAAAAGCATTAGGGGATCCATTCCTGATTGTGATAAGGTTAAGGCTTATATGAAGGCTATTGAGGAGCAGTTTGTTAGCTCTGATAAGTCTATGGCCAACACAATAATGAAGAAGCTTTCAAGCATGAAGTATGACAAGAGTAAAGGTGTGTGTGAACACATCAAGGAAATGAGGGATACTACTACTAAACTTAAGTCCCTAGAAGTTGAAATTTCTGAGTCATTTCTTGTTCATTCCATTCTTAACTCGCTTCTTATGGAATATGGTCCTTTTAAAATTTCTTACAACACACATAAGGATAAATGGTCTATTAATGAACTTTTGACCATATGTGTTCAAGAGGAAGAGAGACTAAAGCATGAGACACCTAAAAGTGCTCATATGGTGACTCATGATAAAGGAAATAGGAGAAGAGGTAATAGTGTTCCCGAAGTCTGCAAGACTACCCAAATGAAGCGAAATGGGAAAAATATGAATTGCTTTTTCTGCAAGAAGGTGGGACATATGAAGAAAGATTGTCTCAAATACAAGAAGTGGCTTGAAAAGAAAGGTAATTTTGCCTTAACCTGTTTTGAATCAAATTTTATTGAAGCTCCTAACAATACTTGGTGGATTGATTCGGGTTCTACAATTCACATTGCTAATAATGTGCAGGGCTTTCTAAACCTACGGAATCTAGTGGGAAGTGAACAAAGCATCTATGCAGGAAATCGGATGAGTTCACATGTGGAGGCTATTGGAACTTTTAAACTTGTTTTGAATTCTGGTTTTTGCTTGTTATTAGAAAACACTTTCTATGTTCCGTCTTTTTCTAGAAACTTGATTTCTGTTTCTAAGCTTACGCATATTGGTTTTTCTTTTCTTTTTCATGATATTTCTTTTGAACTGCTTAAAGATAATAAAGTTATTGGTTGTGGTTTTTTAGTTGAAAATTTATTTAAGCTTTCATTAGATCTTATTTTTGAAACAAGTCTCATAGCCTTACATACCAACATTGGTACTAAGCGAAGTATTGTAAATCAAAATTCGTCCATGCTTTGGCATAAACATTTAAGGCACATTTCTCTCGAAAGAATTAAGAGATTAGTAAAGGAAGAAATTCTTAAGAACCTTGACTTTACTGATTTTAGTACTTGTGTAGAATGCATAAAGGGAAAGCATACTAACAAGACTACTAAAGGTGCCAAAAGAAGTAGTGAGCTTCTTGAAATTATTCATACGGACATCTGTGGACCTTTTCCCACACCTTGTTTAAATGGTTAGAAATATTTTATTTCATTTATCGATGACCATTCAAGATTTATGTATCTCTATCTTCTATATGAAAAATCCGAAGCACTTGATGCTTTTAAAGTTTTCAAAGCCGAAGTAGAGAAACAAAAGGAAAAGAAAATAAAGATTGTAAGATCTGATAGAGGTGGGGAATATTATGGTAGATACACAGAAAAAGGATAACAAACTGGTCCATTTGCAAAGTTTCTTATAGAGGAGGGTATTGTTGCCCAATATACTATGGCGAGTACACCACAACAAAATGGTGTTGCCAAAAGAAGAAATCGCACGCTTATGGCAATGGTTAGAAGCATGATTAACAACTCAAAGGTATTACCTATGTCCTTATGGAGTGAAGCTTTGAAAACAGCCGTGTATATATTAAATAGGGTACCATGTAAAGTCGTTCCAAAAACACCCTTTGAAATTTGGAATGGATGGAAACCTAGTTTAAGACATTTACACATATGGGGTTGTGTGAACACCTAATTTTATCCAGGTAATTGTAACTTAAAATAAATAAATAATTGGGTTAAGTATGTTTATCTTTTACTCTTGTTGGGCTAGTCTATAACTAAATTTCTTGTTAAATTAAAAGTTTTAAGCCCATGACTATACATATTCATGCATAATGATACTTTAATTCTTCAAGAGTTCATCATCATTATAGAAAATAAATACAAAATAAATAATAATAATAATGAAAGAAAAAAAAGAGTCAGGACGGTTACAAAATTTTTATTGAAGATAGGGTCATAAATAGAGAAAAAGAAGATGAAGGGACTGAGAAAAACTGTTACAAATTGGTATTAGATTTTGGGCTTATAAATAAAGGGGAAAAAAATAGAAAAGGGGAGGAAGCGAAAAAAACGTGAAAAAGGTCTGGAGACCAAAGAAAAGGAGACAGGGAAGTAGAAAGAGGAACACAAAAAAAGAGGAGGAAAAGATAGTGAGGCTAGATTAAAAAAACTGAAGAGAGATGGAGAGGCTGCCAAATTGAAAGAGAAAGAAGAAATACTATTACGGATAAAAGAAAAAGAAAAAGAGAAAGGGGGAGAGAAAAAAAGGACGAAAAACAGAAAGAGGAAGAAAAGAAGAACAAAGAATAAAAAAGGGAGAGTGAAATGCTATTAAAGGGAGCGAGGAGGGAGAGAACGATGATGATACTGTAGGATAGAGGAGAAGGGATCGGAGCGCATTTACGATGAAGGATCGAAGTACAGAGGTAATTTATTCTGGAGTTTAAAGCTAAACTGGTGCTGCTCTTCTTCTTCTTTCATTATACTCTGTAACAGATTGATCACTGTAAGGTAAATAACTGCACTCTACCTTTGAATTATAATGGAGATTCATTGAAGCAGAGTTCTGTTCCCTTGTATCATACATCAACAACACCGATTTCAGCAATTTCAAGATCACAAATAATAGAGTCACTTACTCATGCATCAATTTTGTTTTGTTTTCAAAATCACAAATACAGATTGTTTTTCCAAAATTATCAACATTACATAATCACACACTATCCCTGTGTGTTAAAACAACACACAGGCACACACTTCCTCTCGTTCCGAAACTTGAACTCAACAATAATTGCCTCTCCTTCTTCATTCCTTCACTCTCTCACTTTTAAATCACACGCATATAGATTGTAGCATTCTAATCAATACAGATCAGACATTGGAAATAAAAAAAAATGAAAAATAAGTAAAGAAAGAAATAATAAAAAAGAAGAAGGGAATTTTCTGATCACGGTCCGCATCCAAACCACCGCGTTGCCGTCGGAGAGTGACGCGTCTACCACCGCGAGTCTGCAACTCAAAATCGCTGTGTTATCAATCACTGTGACGAAGTCTTCACCACACCATCAGCCACCGTGATGGCACCATGCCACCGTGGCGTGGTTCGTCACGCCTCACCGATCCAAAACCTGCACCACCACCACGTGCGACCCTTGTACGCGCCTCCGCGAACCCCTATTGACACCGTACCTCCGTCTGCCATCATCCCCCACGTCTCCGCACCGTCACGACCGCAAATCGCCACGAGACTTACACTACCGTCTACTAGAGACCCTAACCTCACCTCTTTCTCTCTACAGCGGCAACATATCCACCATTAACATTTGAGTCGTGTTTTGCGAAAAAGGGCTATCTGCCCAACACTTTCCCAAACCCTTCAGCAAATAGCAAGTGGGCTTAGGCCCAACGTTTCTGCTTTCTTTTGTTTTTGAAGTATTAAGGAATAGGGCTTGACCCATTATTGTATATAACTAGCAATGGGCTGGGACCCAAAAGTTGCGTTTTCCCTTTTTTTTATCTTTACGTTGAGTTTTCATTACATAAATATATATCTTAGCTTTATAAATCCAATAAAAGGGTAAATAAAAAATATAATTAAATGTTTGTTACGTAAATGTGGTTAGCTCTTTTAAGCCTTTTTTATTTTGGTTTTTGGCAAAAACAGTTAGTAACCAAAATGTTGATTTGACGCTAACGGTTAAATAAAATAATTGTTCTTTTTATTCATTTGCTAAAGCTTTCGTATTTTCTCGTGAATTTGTTTTCAATATGAAACTAATTATTAACTAATAAATTCTCTTTAAATAGTAGTAAAACTTAATAATGGCCATTTTGGATGCATTTCCTATTTGGACATTATTAAAGTTTTAAAACATTAATGGTAATCATTTTAGATACACTTCTTATTTGGCTATCGTTTTAACAAATATAATATATATTATAAAAACCTTAAAAGGTGATGATAATCATTTTAGATGCACTTCTTATTTGGTTATCATTTTTTAAATAAATATATAATGTGTATAATACAAATATTTTAATAAAAACACATAACAAAGGTTTTAATGATAGTCATTTCGGATGCACTTCCTATTTGACTATTATAAAAATCTTAAAAGGTGAAACAATAACCATGTTGGATGCACTTTCTCGTTGGTTATTGTAAAATCCTTTTAATTAAAAATTCTAAAAAAATTTAGACAAACTTTTCTTTAATAAAGGTTTTAATAATATCTATTTTGGATGCATTTCCTATTTAGGTATTGCAAGAACCGCAAAACGTATTGATAATCACTTTGGATGAACTTCCTATTTGGTTATTGAATAAGCCCTTTTAAGACATTAAAAAATAAAAATAAAAAATAATCAACCACCAAAACATTTTTCTACCCAAAGAACTACGTGAGTCTGATTCCTCATTGCACCTGAGGATATGTAGGAGCAGGGGCCCACCCCTATCGATCTCAAAAATAAAAGTTTAATGTCTTTCTAAAAATAAAATATTATTTTCTTAATTAAAATTCTTTTGATAAAAATAATAAAATTTGTAAACATATTTTCTTTTCTTTAAGGGGTAAAATAAATATTTTAGAAGCTATCCATTTTTTACATTTAATTAGGGGTAACCGTCTTTACGACGAACGTCGTAGGGTGCTAACACCTTCCCTACACATAACTGACTCCCAAACCTATATTTGGTTTCATAGACCACATTTTTCCAAGGGTTTTTCCATATGTTTTCCCTTAATAAACTATGGTAGCAGCTCCTTTGTTTTTAATATCATTTTTGCCGTCTCATCGTGACCCCGGTTGCGACAGGTTGTCCAGTTGAAGTCAGGATTTATAATCCCAACATTGGGAAATTGGACTCAAGAACCACTAGTGGATATTTTATTGGATATCCAAATAACTCCAAAGGCTATAGGTTTTATTGTCCTTCTCACACTCCTAAAATAGTTGAAGCTAGAAATGCAAAGTTTCTTGAAGATCATGAAGTTAGTGGGAGTGGAAACACTCAACAAGTGGAATTTGAAGAAATAAAAGAATCACCTATGATACCTTTAAAAGCAATAGGGTTGATTGATGTTCAAAATAATCAACATGACACTATTGAACATCAACCAACTCATCAAGAACGACAAGTTGAGAATATACCACACGAGGAACCCACTAATATAGAACCTATTAATCAAGAACGAACAGAAATAAGCAGATCTACAAGAACTAGAAAGTCAGCAATTTCTAATGACTATTGTGTACCTTCAAGAATCTGACTTTGATGTCGGACTTAAGGATGATCCTACTACGTTTTCACAAGCCATGAGTAGAGAAGATTCTAAGCTATGGTATGAAGCCATGAATGAAGAAATGAAATCTATGACTAAAAATAAAGTTTGGGATTTAGTAGAATTACCAAAGGGAGTCTCTTTAGTAGGTTGTAAATGGATCTTTAAAACTAAAAGAGACTCAACCGGTAATGTCGAAAGATATAAAGCAAGACTTGTTGCCAAAGGCTTTACTAAAAAAGAAGGTATTGATTATCATAAAACTTTCTCTCTAGTTTCTAAGAAAGATTCATTTAGGATAATCATGGCCTTGGTAGCTTATTTTGATCTTGAATTACATCAAATGGATGTGAAAACAACATTTCTGAATGGGGATCTTGAAGAAGAAGTGTACATGTCTCAACCTATAGGGTTTGAAAGCGAAAAAGGTAATAACTTAGTTTGCAAGCTTAAAAGATCTATATATGGGCTAAAACAAGCATCCCACCAATGGTATATAAAGTTTCACAATGTTGTTTCCAAATATGGATTTGAGGAAAATGTTGTAGACCAATGCATATACCTTAAAGTCAGTGGGAGTAAGTTTATCTTTTTAGTCTTATATGTAGATGACATTTTACTTGCAAGTGGTGACTTAGGTCTTTTGCATGATACCAAATTATTCCTCTCACAAACTTTGATATGAAGAATATGGGTGAAGCCTCTTATGTCATTGGCATAGAGATTCATAAAGGTAGATCTTTAAAAACATTGGGATTATCTCAAAAGACCTACATAGAAAAGGTTTTGAAAAGATTTAATATGTAGAATTGTTCATCAATTGCTGCACCTATAGTTAAAGGGGAAAAATTTAATCTCAGTCAATGTCCTCAAACAACATTGGAACAAGAAGAGATGAAAAGTATTCCTTATACTTTAGCGGTAGGAAGTCTCATGTATGCTCAAGTAAGCACTAGGCCAGATATTGCATTTGTGATAGGAATGCTAGGAAGATATCAAAGCAATCCAGGCATGGTACACTGGAAGGCAACAAAAGGGTTATGAGATACCTTCAAGGAACCAAGGATTATAAGCTAACATACAAGCATTTTGATAATTTGGAAATAAAAGGATATACAGATTCAGATTTTGCTAGATGCATGGACTTAAAAAGGTCAACTTTAGGCTATATCTTCTTTTTAGCTGAAGGTGCTATCTCTTGGAGAAGCAAAAAGCAAACAATCATTGCATCATCCACTATGGAAGTAGAATTTATTGGTTGCTACGAAGCGACATCACAGGCTAAATGGTTAGAGAATTTTGTTTCTGGTCTTAAGGTTGTAAATTCTATTGAAAGACCAGTAAAAATCTTTTGTGATAATTTGGCTGCGGTATTCTTCTCAAAGAATAATAAAAGTGGAAGCCGAACTAAGCATATAGATATCAAGTTTTTGGTTGTAAGAGAAGACATTAAGAGGGAGTTAATTTCCATAGAACACAGAGACACAGAATCCATGATTGCTGATCCATTAACTAAAGGATTGCCAGCCAAAGTATTTCATAATCATGTAATTCATATGGGTCTTACTAGTTTAAATTGATGTGTTTTCAATTATATGACTTTGTGCACATTAAGTTTGTCATGTCAAGTTTTGATTCGAATCAATAAAGTTTCGAACCCCATTTTATTCAATTAGAAAAGGTTATGCATTGTAATGCATGGAAGGAAATGTTTTATCTAGAATATAACAGCCATGATTCCTGCATGATAATTTCTAAGTGACTATATAAAGTTTAAATAGACAAGTTGTGGCCATAGTTTCAAAATAAAGATTATCATTGACAATATATGAGCCAAGTGGGAGAATGTTGGAAAATAACATGAATGTGGCTCATATTTTGGCAATATTCATAATTTAATTTCATGTAACTATTACAAATTTTGAATTATTAGCTTTTAATTATAAATTATTAGCTTTTAATTAGTATTATTGGCTTTTAATGGAGGAGCCAATTAAGGGACAGTTACGGTTTTTGATTTTATGAAGGGGTCCCTTGCCTTGCCTTGCTTATAAATAGTTTGTGATGCTCCATTGATTCACACACCTCAAAAAAGGGTAAGGCTAGAAGAACCTTCTATGTTCTTTCTTTCTCTTTCTAAACTTTATTGTGAGATTTAGGCATTCGTTTCTTTCGTGTGATAACAATGGCTGCAAGTGGAGGTAAGCTTCCGCATTATAACCTTTATATCTTTTCTATATTTAAGATCTTGTAGTTACTCTTGCTTTATATCAAGGACCAATGACAAATTAAATGAATATTATTTAGTATTCATGATAAAGGTCGAACAATGTCAACTACTGGCATATCTAATGATCTTGATCTTGATTTTGCAACATACTTATAAAGGAGAATACTTCTTTGTCAAAAGCAAATTCATTAGCAACTTTAAGTAGACTTAATGGAGCATATTTGAGAATATTTTAGATGTGAGAACAATGAAAATTAAATTATTTTAATTTATTAATGTTATGTATTTCTCATAATTTTTAACTTATTGTGATAAAAAAAATAATTGAAAAATTTGTTATATTTTTAATATATTTTTTGTGAATTAATATATTTATTTTTTGCATATTTATTGTTTTAAAATTAAAAAGGTATAAAGATGTGGGTTAACATGTGAGACCCATTTTAACTTTTTAAGTGATTTCAATGTTAGAATAAAAACTTGCTAAAATTCTTAAATTTGATGTGACATGATAAGACTTAGTAAAAGTGAATTATGAACCCAAAAGGTAGGGCCCCATTAGAAATATTCTAAGGCATATTAAAAAAAAAAAAAAAGGCAAAACAGTATTTTCTTATTAGTTTTTATTTTTTTTCCTTTCACTATTCCAACTAGCAAAATAATTAAAATAAATCTTTTTATTTCATTCTTTTTTTAATTTTATCAATCTAAACAATATAAGTTTCTACTTAATAAATCTCAACAATATAAATTTATGCTTAAAATTTAGTTTTAATTTTTTCTCATAATTTCAACTTCTATCTGAACAAAATAAATTTCTACTTAAAATTTACTTTTGTGTTTTTCCTCCTAATTTCAACCTCTGTAGAAACAAAATATATGCAGAAAGACAATGAGGTACTGAACCTTGTATAAAATATATGCAGAAAGACAATTAGGTACTGAACCAATAATATTATACTAATAATTGGAAATTACGATCTTTGAGAAAGAGTGTTTGAACTTGGAAGGTATATTGCAATGCTGACTTAAAAGAGGGGTCATTTGACCAAAATACTTACACAAATTAGTATTGACACCTTTTGCTTTATATTCACTTATTTTTGCTTTTTTTATCCTTATTGGTGGAAACAGTTAATTTTGTCATTACTCACAAATGTGGGACTTCGTTTTTCCAACACATATTATATTAATTGTAAGAAATGAAGATCTTCGAGCGTGTTTGAAGGGATATTACAGTGCTGAAATCAACTTAAGAAAGGGGTCATTTGACTAAAATACGTACTCGAATTGAAAGTGACACCCTGTGCTTTATATTCACTTATTTTTGCACACACAATAACCCGTGTCATGCACGGAGTGTTAAATTTATAATTTATAATTTTTATAATATTATAATTATTTAATATATATTTTAATTATTTTTTAATTTTATAAAAGAATAAACTATTAATTTGGTCTTTGAAGTATCACTTTCTCTTAAATAGTTCTTAAACTAATGAAATTATATAAATAATTTTTAAAATATTAAAAATCATGTTATATAGTCCTTCAAATATTGAAAAATTCTTCAAATTAGTCCGTTGTCAGAACTAAATTGATGGATATTCAATACTTTAGGGACTACTTATGTAGTTTCATTAGTTCAGGGATTATTTAAGAGAAAGGGTGATACTTTAGGGACTAAATTGATAATTTATTCTCTATAAAAATATCTGCTAGTAAATATGTATATCAATATATATATATAGGGAGCGACTCTTGTGAGAACACTTGCTTATTTGAGAATATGAGAACAACTAATAACAACCCTTAGATCAAAATTAAAAATAATAGACGGTTGAGATTAAAATCCTATTAAAAACACTTCTTATGAGATCATCAATGTCGTCGCTACTGCCGTCACTACCCCTACCACCATCGCCCCTCCCTCACCATCACTACCATTGTCGTAGTCACCATCACCAGTGGTGATGACAACGACAATGGTGGTGGCGGCGGGGTGGTGGTGGGGGTGTGGCGGTGGTGATAGTGGTGGGGGTGGTGATGACAGCGGTGGCAGTGGCAATGATAGTGGTGGCGGCAACAATGGTAATGGTGGTGAGGGAGGGGTGATGGTGGTAGGGATAGTGACGGCGGTAGCAATGACATTGATGATTTCATAAGAGATGTTTTTAATAGGATTTTAATCTCAATCATCTATTATTTTTAATATTGATCTAAGGGTTGTTATTAGTTGTTCTCATATTCTCATATAAGCAAGTGTTCTCACAAGAATCACTCCCTATATATATATATGTGATTATGGATATTAATATAAATTCAAATAATTTTATATTCACACACATCTTATATTATTTTAATTTATTAAAATGTGTATTTTAAAAAATATTACGTTTATCAATATACTTTGGTTTGTATATAATTTCCACTTATACAGAATTTTAATAAGAGACATTAATATTAAAAAATATTTTAAATTAAATTTTGCAATTATTAGTTTTTTCTTTAAAAATGAGTTTAATAGGCATTCAATATCAGTGTAAAAGTTTTGCATAGTTAATTAATTAATTAATATATACATACATACATGCATATATATATATTAATTTTAGTCACCCAATTAGAATATTTTTCTATGACAATGAATATTTGTTTTGTTATTTTTTGTCCTACATCAAACCTATTCCTTTAAATTAAAGGACACTATTACTTAATTTCAAAGAAATAAATAATGTGCCATAGTCCTGACATTGATTTTTGAATATTTTGAATCAATCATTCTTGTCTTTATTGTATAATACCAAGTATGAGGTACTACATATATTGCTTTAGATCTTAAATATTACATTTTGTCTATTTTTTTTTTATAAATATATATGAATATAGAGTAGACTTATATACATTCATATATATTAATCTTATCTTAATACTTATATGAATAAAAAATTATATGTAATTATATTTTGTAATAATTGATTTATCATTTAAATCTCAGTTTCTATTAAATAACAAAAATAAAAGAGAAAGATAACATCAATCAAATGAAAAACTAATTAAATTTATAAGTACTTCAATAAATTATTGATGTTTAAGTATATGTTTTATTATTATTTTTGTTTCATATGTATAGTAATTATTTATTATGGATATCATTTTAAAATTTTAAACTAATTAAAAGATTTGACAGCATTATGTCATATCTTGTTTGAAACATAATATTCATGATATACAAATCATTGTTCTATTAAAGCATTCTTTTATTAATCATTGAAAAGATAATAAAATGAAAATTACATATAGAGGAATATATATATATATATATATATATATATATATATATATATATATATATATAATATGAGAATTGAAAAACAAAATTTTTATAAAACATAATAAATTATTATTGATATCATTATTATTATATTATATTATTTTATTTCATTTGATTAAATGCACAATTAATTACAATATACTGGATGATTCAACTGTGATTTTTTTTAATTTTATAACAAATTAATTTTTTTGTATAAGCATTATAATTAATTTGATCGCGATATTTTTATCATGAATCATATTGATTTTCAACATAAACTTGAATATATTGAGTACAAAATTATAAGTATCAATTGTCTATAATTTAATGTAATTAATGCTATGTAAAAATTTTATTTTTGAATAATATAAAATTGTTATTTATATTTTACACTTTGAAGAAAGTGATATATATCATAATACACTATGTAGTTATATGTTGAAATAAATTAGTTTTAATTTGATTTAATTTTTGTCCTATATAAGTTAAAATAAATTTAAACTTGATTTAAATTAATATAAAAAATTATATTTTTCACAACTTATTTGTTATTTTTGGGTAGAGATCATATATATTCTTTACTGAAGACAATCCTGCTCAAACTAGATAGGACCACTATGAGTGACAATTATTGTAAAATTATTTATATGTTATTTTCAATTTATTAATTGATTTTTTTACTTTATTTATATTAGATTTATAATTTGAGTGTGATATTTTGACTATAAAATAATGTAATAGAATTAAATTTTATTTAAACCAAAAATATTATTTATTACTTAAAGTTTATTAATTTGTTGTTATGAATTTAAATGATAAAAATTTATTAAATTGGATTAAAAAGAATTATTATAACGATAATAAGTGACATATAGGATTTAATAAATAGAAAAATTCTTTAGATATTTTCAAATTTTAAAAAAATTAAATAATAAAAAGACAATCATATAAAAATTATTAATACATTTAGCAATACATATTTATTTGGCATATAATGTGTGAAATATTAGATAGAGGGAGTAAGGTTATTTTGCTTCACTATAAGAATCTTTTTTACAAAAAAAAGCTTTGTGTCTTTTACTTCGATCCATCTTAATAATTGAAATAGTAAATTTTATAAAATAATGTTAGCAACTTAGGATGCAAACTATTTCAAATCCTAAATATTATATTTTTAAAATATTTAAAGAAAATAAAAAGGATAGAAGATGAACTTAATTAAATAAGGAAGATACAAAAAGATGAAACTATAAAACAAAAAATAAATGAATTCAATAATAATAAAAGATATATACAAAATAAAATGAAGCAAATAAAATTAAAAAAAATAAAAGCTCTAAAGTTTGAAGATTACACAAATAAATAATGCTGAATAATGATGTTTACAATTGAGTCAAAATTGAAAGACACATTACAATAGAAAGAGTTCTTGCAAAGTTAGATATTCACTTGATAAATTATATACAATAATAATTAAAATTGTAATAGTCAATTTAATTATGTAATTTAAATAATGTAACTACCATTGTTTAAAATAATTTTCATTACCTTAATTAAAATATAGAGAAAATAAGTCATGCACTGACAGTGTAAAACAGTTTTACACGGTCATCCAATCAGAAATCACCATGTATCGTAAGTGTATTGACTTTTATAATAACTACCTTAAAAGTTATATCAACAGTACATGACCATTAAACTCTAAAATATATATTGATCATAATTACCTTAATTAATATCACAATATAATCACTCATAATTACCATATAAAATAGTATTTTTTGGCATTATTTAATAATTATATTTCATAAAAATAAATTATATATAACAATTACATGTAATTATCTTAATTATATATATTTAATAATTACTTTAATTATATCAACAAAAATTTCAACAAATTTAATAAGACATTAAATAAAAAACTAATTTATATATATACATGTCATGTGTCTCATTTTATTATATGTGTCATGAATTTTCACATTAAATCAAAATCAAATCAAAATTAGTTTTTTCTTAATTTATTATTCAAATAAAAGAGATTTCTATTTTTGTATTCAAATATTTAAGTTTCTTCGATCAATGTTAAATCTAATTAAATATTGATAAATTAGCTTATTTCTAATTATGGACAATTAACTTAATTATATATGTTTATTATTTACATTAATTACTTTAATTATACATTTTAACTTAATATATTTACCTTAATTTAAAATAATCTTACTTTCTTTTTTTAAAGAAATATACATATGTCACAATTATCTTAATTAATTCATATTAGAATATATACATGTTAAAATTACCTTAATTATTATAATTACTTAAATGGATTGGGATGTTAACTTCGGTGAATTTGAAGAATTGATTAATTTATTTCTATTTAAAATGGTATTTATAAATAAAAGTTAATGAAAGTTTTTGTTCTATTTAAATAAATATTGCATATTTCTTTTGGTGATTTGAATATTTATAATTAATTGAATATTGCATATTTAAACAAATTATCGTCCATTTTACATTTTTGTCTATTAAAATGCTACTAAATTATTTCAAATTGGCAATATTTGTGATATATAAATAATAATGTGTTAGTAAATGAACAACTTAATATGAATATAATTTAAATGGCTAGTCCAATTATATAAATTATATAGAACAATTAATTGTAATTGGTATACTGTAGCAGATGGCATCCTTGGTTGTTGTGGTTATCTTTATTTTGAATGGGGAGTATTAGGATGTATAACCTATTTTGTAATTCAAGAGTTATTTGGTTAGGTGGGGGTCTTAGTTTTGGTTGGAGAATGCTGTTGTATGTTTTTCATTAGGGGTGTTGTAATCTTGTTTAGTCAAACTCGGTATTAGTTAATACTGAGTACTTCTTGTGCTTACTATTAGCTTCTTTTTTAATATATAAATAATTTTGCTGATAAACATAATAATTACATGTAATGATTTTAATTTTAATTATATATATGTAATAATAATTAACACCGAATCAAATGACCCCCAATTGATGATTCAAAATTTAGTTTATTGAGTAAAATCATACAAAAATGAACAAATTTGCTTTAAAGCCTAGTTTAGAATATCCTCTTCATCCACGCTTTTGTTTCTCTTCTGAATTCTTTTGAATCTATACATGTAAAAAGAATAAAAATCTTAGTAGATCAAATTTAAAACAATAAAGAAACAAAATAATAAAAACTCAAATAAAGAAGAAGTTAATAGTAAGCTGAGACTTTGAGTACCATCTTCACTTGCATCCGTAATGTCATTATCTTGACTATTCATTTTAGACTATACACTAAGCAAAAATAACATAAACGAACAAATGAAAAGGGAACAATAAAACATAAAAGTGAAAAAAAAAATAGAAGTTTCTCAAGTGGAGAAAATGCAAAAATCAAAAGAAAAAAAGAAAAATTACCTATTATATGCATCTTAGTTTGACAATATATTTTCTCACCTTAATAAAGACATGGAAAAGACAAAGACAACAGATGGAATCAACGCAATGGGGTGACTATTCAAACCATGTAACAAAAAAATACTATCATTGGAAAAATGAGAGAAGAGTTTAGGTCTCTTTCGAATATGCATCTTGTAACGACCCACTGCCGCTACATAACAACTTTTCTACTTTATCTCTTGGAAGGCTTCTCTTAATAATGATATTAGATTAAGTATTATAAAAATATGTCTTTGTTTTTCACCTTCTTCATCTTTAGAGATAATAATAGAGAAAACTATTCATTCCAACCAAAATAATTACATCAATTTATACATCAAGAAATCAAAAGAAATACATACACCAACATTATTACATATTTTTATATCAATAAATATAGGATACAAAACACTCTCCTTATAGCTGGTCACTCTATACATTCTTTTAATAAAAATAAACAACAAAAGGAATATCAATTCATCTAAAGGAACAAAAAGTAACCCTCCATACTTGTTCCATCTCCCCAATGGCTGAAGCAAAGCTTCATCATTAATTAAGAGAAGCTAAACCTACTAAAAACTCAACAATCTGTTCCCACACCAAAAACGTGATCATCACAGGCACGAACCACATATGCAAACAATGCAAGGGTAAGCTTACTTGAATAATAAAACGTATATTTTAAAAGTAAAATAATAGAAAAATCCCTTCATTCCATATCAATAATCAAATAGAAAATAGAAACTACATCAACAACATGGCATCATTCACACCTCTACCACCATCTCTAACCATAATAACAAGCACGACAATAAACAGCCACAATTACCAAGTAATCAGAACAACAACGACAACACTACCATTACCATCACCAACATCATTAGTTACAGACGAAAACTTCATTTATATATAAAAATTCAAATAAAATTTCATGATATATAGTCACATTCTTTCTTAGTGAAATCAATCACCATACTAATGCATGAAGACACTGTTCTCGAGAGATTTCTACATATCGGGCGATCAGCCAGGTCTTATTCCCTACCATGGCCATCTAGCATCATTCAGGGATTGCCAAAACTCTGATTCGTTGGATAAGCTTATGGTTGTCAGGATAAGTGAATATGGGTGGTGGTATACCGCAACACAAAGCCTGCACTACCTTGGCCCCACTGTAGGATTACCCATCATTTATCCCCTAAGCCCATCTTTTAGACCCCATTTCTCATCCAGGCACTAGGTTGGAGGCCCATCTGAGCCACAACTCCGTTCACTCCCAACTTCCATGCCTACTCGCATACGGCATGAGGGCCATACAACCTCAGCCAACAACATATGCATGGTAATGCATGTATCACCACAACAATCAACTCAACCACAACCATTCATAATATCCATAGGTACATATATATATATATATATATATCAATATATCATCACAACCATCCACTCAACAACAACAATCAACACATCATACATATGTGTATCAACATATCACCACGTGGCCTACTTAGCACTACTTGTGGTCCAATAATCTCCATCAACCCCATACAAGCCCAATCTAGCCTCTTGCACGATCAACATGTAAGGCCCTATCCAAGCAGCCAACACCTCATGAGGAACAATATCATACATCACAAGCGAAGGTCCTATCTAAGCAACCTTTCACTTAACTACCACTTTCCAACAATTTATCACACAAATCCACAACAATAATAAAGAAAACCAAGAATCGAGTTTAGAATTATAACAACAACATGTGGATGTCTTATCTAAGCAACCTTCCACTTCAACAACGTATCCAACATTCTAAAAGTGGTTGAAATAATCAACCTCACAAACCATCAACAACATCACTCATGACCATTCATTATATAACAACACAAATATCCTCAACATACAATATGAATTTGTCTTTCTTGTGGAGTTTAAATATTTTTCCAAAGTTTCCAATTATCACACCAAACAATAAACTAATAGCATTCAACCCCATCTTTATGTTTCTTAAAATTTCAACTTTAATGGTCCATGCATAGCACCACAAAATTGACACAAAGCATCTAAAAAACAGGGAAGAATCAAGGGTTTTGTTGCCCAGCGCCACAAACTTGTCGCCTAGCGCCAACATGCTCGAGAGCATAAGCAAAAATCGATGAAAATGTCGCCCAACGCCTCTTTTTGTCTCCCGGCGACATAATCCGTTGTTATAGGCAAAATTTCCGTTGCTAAACTAAAATTCCGTTGCTAATTAATAGCATTCTATCAACTGGCGCCCAGCGACATAAACTGGCGCCCAACGCCAAATCACGACTTTTACAGTTCGCAAAAAGATGATCCATGTCGTCTTTGACCAAATCAATCCATCACAAGCATCATAAAATAATTCTAGACACTTTAGTACATTTCTAACCGATTATATAACAACTTTATCCACCCATCATCAAAATTTTCCAAAAGTCCCTTTCAAAACCCATTTTTCCCAAAACCCATATCCACACAAGCAATCACCAAAATCAACCAATTTCAAGGCAAGGAATCAACATATCAATGACCACAAACATGGAATCAAGCAATAGTAAGCTTCCCTTACCTCAAAAGCTTCCAAATTTGAAAGTTGGGAATATGAGAATATAAGAGAAGAGAACTCTTGAGCCAATCTTCCAAGAAATTTGCCCTCTGCAACTCAAGGACACGAAATTAGAGTTGAGAAACCTTTGACACTCTTAACTACTCCAGAAATCTAGAGAGAAATAGAGAGAGATGAAGAAAAGAGAGAGAAAGGATGAGAGAGAAAGTGAAGAGAGAGAAGGAGAATGAGAGAATGAGGGTTCCCCCCTCCTCCTTTTATATTTGAGCTCCCCAGAGCTCTCACATGGACTTTTGGCCAACTAAGGCCCAAATCTCACCAAACCATTACTCTTATCCCAAAACTGATTTAATCTCAACTGTTTTCTCTCAAAAGCCCAAAATCACTCTTATAACATACCTAGATTGGCTCAAGCACATATCTCAAATCCCTTAAAATCAAACCCGAATTCAAATAGATAATTCACCACTTTCACCACATATAACAAACCATATACAACAACAATTCATTTCTTCCTTTTAATCACCTAGATTACATATCTAAGTTCCTGCTTTTAGTTATTAGAACACTTAATCAGGTATTAGGAGAAACAGGGTGTTACACATCCCGTTCTCATTTATTCTTTCCTTGGTCACCTTTGATTTTCTAACTTTGTTTGAATTTCAAAATAGAAACTATAGGTACTAATAATTCCCGTATAAGGGTGATTATGAAATTGTGCTCAATTAGAATATACAATAAAAATTAATTTCCTAATTTTTCATGTCATAATTGTCCATAAATTAATTTGTGTGATAATGAATGTGAGGCCGATATGTAAGCAAAAAATAGAGGAAAATATTCTGGTGTTGTCAAGTGGGATAAGATTCTATGTGAAATTGCCCTAGAGATTGACACGTAGAACTTTCCTATTTAATATGGGTATAATTTAAATGGACATTACAATTATATAAATTATATATAACAATTACATAAATCATGTATAACAATTACATGTAATGATTTTAATTTTAATTATATATATTTAATAATACATTAACACCTAATTAAACGACCCTCAATTGATGATGCAAAATTTAGTTTATTGAGTAAAATTGTACAAAAATGATCACATTCGCTTTAAAGCATAGTTTAGAATATCCTCTTCATTCATTCTTTTAAAATATATAATAATAATTATACATTAATATCTTCTCAAATTATACTTAAAATATATAATAATAATTATTTTGGTCCTTGAAATTTATATTAAATTATTGTCATAAATAATAGAGTGTAAGTAAAAAAATTATTGATTAAGTAAAAATTATTTATTGATTTCTATTTAGGACAAAATTAGGGTGAATGTAAGTAAAAAATTATTGATTAAGTATATAATTTTTTTAAAAAATAAAAAAATACTCATTAGTTTGTCCTTGATTTAAAAAATAATTAAGAAAAATATATAATTATTCTCGTTAGTTATTAACAAATAATTAAGTCAAATGACCAATAGAATTTTAATTATAATTAAGGTAATTATTTAAAAGGTAGGTTTTTAATAGAATTTTCAAATTCAAAATTCAAATATACCTATTTAAAACTCATTAATGTAATAATTATAATGATTATAATTATGGTTTGTAACCGAACCAAATATTTACAAAGTACCATATAACAACACATGTCATCCGAACCTCTCTGTAAATGGCAAGTGTCATCCAAACCTTGAAAGTTACTTTTGATTTGCCAAGTATAATCCGAACCTGTGAATGGATACTCAAATTTATTTATAATGATTTTCAAATTCAAAATTCAAATATACCTATTTAAAACTCATTAATGTAATAATTATAATGATTATAATTATGGTTTGTAACTGAACCAATTATTTACAAAGCACCACATAACAACATAGGTCATCCGAACCTCTCTGTAAATGGCAAGTGTCATCCAAACCTTGAAAGTTACTTTTGATTCGTCAAGTATAATCTAAACCTATGAATGGATACTCAAATTTATTTATATTGATTTTCAAGTTCAAAATTCAAATATACCTATTTAAAACTCATTAATGTAATAATTATAATGATTATAATTATGGTTTGTAACCGAACCAATTATTTACAAAGCACCACAAAACGACACGTGTCATCCGAACCTCCCTGTAAATGACACATGTTATCCAAATCTTGAAAGTTACTCTTGATTCACCATGTGTCATCCGAACCTGTGAATAGATTCTCAAATTTATTTATAATGATTACTCACAAATGTGGACTTCATTTTTCCAACACATAAGTATATATTCACTTGTTTTACTCAACCCTAACTCGATTATGTCTTTACATTCACACACATAAAATATAAAAATGGATGAGTACAAAACAAGTATTCAAGTAAATTTTGTTTCTTAAGTACTTATACATATCAAATAATATAAACACCAAATTGTTTGTGTTGTGTATGAATTAGCAAATAACGTACAAAACAAAAAGTCATCCGTGACTCGGATACTTATAATGTTTTGTCTCTTAATATGAATCAAAAGCACCATTAAATATTTAAGCTTGTGACATTAAACCAATCAATAAGCCGTCCAAATTTATGACACCCAAGTCTCTCATCATATGTTAAGTCAAGGAAGTTGAAACCATATCCTTCACTTATTGCTTCATACCAAACATCGTGCTCATGTCAAACTTTTCTAATAAATTAGTAATAGAAAAATTTGTTTCAAATCCAAATAATAGACACCTAATACAGTCCAGACTGGACCTTCATACTTTTGATGTAGTTCATTGGTTGTTTGGAATCATTTCCATCCCGCTACAATTAACCATGGGCATGTATATGCTCTATCTTCACATTTTCAATTTCTTCCCACAATTTTTTCTAAAGCTTCTTATTGTTGCAAGTCTCCTTTGTGGATCTGTAGTTCATGTGAGCTGCTTGAATGTCATCTATCCAACTTTCTCTAATGAAAATAGGACATGACTACAAATTCAATTATACACAAAGGTACCATCCAAGCCCCCATAGAAGCATCAGGATCAGAGATCTCAAACCTTTCCAGTAGGGTCTTCTATAGTGAACAATTGAAGCTATGGGACAGTCAAAGAGACATGAAAACCTCATTCAATTCAACTTTTGTTGTCAACATTCATCCTTTAACCTCTCCTGTTGGTGAGGGATTTGCTTTTATATTGGCAGCCAACACCTTTCTTCCAAGCAACAGTGTAAGCCAGTGGCTTGGGATTGTGAACTCAACAAGCATTAGGGTGAGCAACATAGTTGCAATGGACTTTGATACAAGGAAGAGCTACCCTGAAGACATTGATGACAACCATATTGGGTTAGATGTAAAGAGCATCTATTCCATCCAGCAACAACCTCTTAGAGCACATGGTGTTAATCTTTCTAGTGGCATTGATGTTGCTACTACTATTTACTTTGATGCCAAAAATGGGAAAATGACCATTTTTGTTTCTACATCAGATTTGAAGTTGAAGACACTAGTGCTTGTAGTGGATCTTGATCTCTCTAAACTGCTTCTAGAAGATGTTTTTGTGGGGTTTTCAGCTTCCACGGGGGTATATACCCAGGTCAACACAATAAGATCGTGGTATTTCTCTAGTTGGGAGTATATTGAGAAGAATCCAATGAATCTAATATGGTTATGGATATTGATTCCAATAATTGTGGTTGGAAAGGCAAGTGCGCTTGTTGGTGTGTGTTATTGGAGAAGAAAACATAGAAAGGAACAAGGGGTGGAGGAAGATCTAAACATAGAGCTTGAAATTAAAAGTTCATCTAATGCTCCACATAAGTTTCATCTAAAGGAGCTTCTATCTGCCACAAGGAATTTCCACTCATCAAACAAGCTTGGCAAAGGAGGATTTGGGATGGTTTATAAAGTAACCTTAAACAGTAAAGATGTTGCTGTGAAGAGGATTTCAAAGAATTCACGTCGTGGGAAGCAAGATTTTATAGCAGAAATCACCACCATAGGGAATCTCAATCATAAAAATCTAGTGAAGTTAATAGGATGGTGCTATGAAATGGGTGAAATCCTCCTTGTGTATGAGCTCATGCAAAATGGTAGCTTAGACAAATTCATTTTTTCCACGTCTGGAGGGGACTCAACTCTGAGTTGGGAAATGAGGCTTAGTGTTATATGTGGGGCTTCAAGGGCACTGGACTTTCTTCACAATGGGTGTGACAAAAAAGTGCTACATAGCGACATAAAACCAAGCAACGTAATGTTGCATTTAGACTTCAATGCTCGGCTTGGAGACTTTGGCTTAGCTCGCACCATTCATCTTAGTGAAAAAAAACTCACCACTCAACAAGAGAAATTGCTAGAACAGCAGGGTACATGGCACCAGAAAGCTTCCACACCCGGAGGGCTTCGGTTGAAACTAAAGTCTGTGCTTTTGGTGTTCTGATGCTGGAAGTTATGTGTAGAGGAAGAAGGCCTGAACACAAGCAGGATTTGAGATGTTGTAACAACATTGTGGACTGGTTTTGGGAGCTTCACTGCAAAGAAAACATAACTGGTGCTGTGGATTTGAGGCTAAATGGTGATTTTGATTAGGCTCAAGCCAAGTGTGTGCTTGAGTTGGCGTTAGCATGCTGCCATCCTAACCCATATGAGAGGCCATCAATGAGAATTGTGTTGCAGGTGCTAGTAGGGGAAGTAGCTCCACCATTTGTGGCATTTGAGAAACCTGCTTTCACATGGCCAGCCAATGCTCCTGTTCTCAATGAAGAGTTGAATTCCCATGCTACAGTAACCCAAAATGAACCAATAACAGAACTGATTAGTGGGAGATGATGAATCAGACTATGAATCTAAAAATGTAATGCTTTTTCATCTAAATGAAAAAGGATCATTACTCAACAGAGTTTGTTGGAACAACTAGATTTATGGTTGAATTGAAACTGATGTTTTTGCATTTGGTCTTCTTATACTGGGAGATTTTTCCAAGGATTTTGCTAGAGCACCAGAATATATGGAACCAGATGCTTTAAAAACTGCAAGCTATGGTTAAATGTTCAAACCAATTCTTACATGGGAGAATTGGTCAAGGAAGAATACCGCCACATCAAAATAAGCTAAATTTGTAATAGCATAGCGGACGGTGTATTGGATATTGTTATCAAAGGATGTGTCTGACTGACGTGGTAGGTATACAACTGAATGACAATTTTAATAAGGATTACGCTTCAAATTTCAGTTGGGAACTATTGAATTATAATGCTAGTGGATCTATAATAAGACAAAGTAGTGTTTTGTTTTTTGTGTCAATTTTACACGTTGAAAATGCAAATGTAATATTGTTTATAGTAATATGACAACTAGGCTTTCAGTTTTGTCGTTTCCACAGGTTAGCAAACCAAATAATTGATGCAGGACCTGTGGTTTATGGGTTGTGTATGAATAATTATAGTTTCAGTCTAGTAGATATTGTTGCTAATCCCGAAACTATGTGAATTTTTATGCTTCAATAGTAATGAAGTAAAGCTGTAATTTTAGGGCAATCTTAAGAAAAAAAAATGAGTCAGCTTGCATGAAATCCTAAAACTCCTAACGATAATGATTGGTAAAATCAAATTACAAAAATGAGTTCTTAGATCAACAGGCAAGCGCTGACAAACTGCTTGCATGTGCTTGTAGGTTGTATCTGAAATTGGAAAGGCAATTGTTTTCCCTAGTTTTTTTTTTAATGTAATTGAGTACATGGAGTGAAAACAAATTTGCAGTTGCAGTAGAACAAACAAAGGAATCTAATTTAACCAAATTCCTTAGGTGTTTTGGGATTTCCTGCAACCTGATACTTTTATTTTTTCTAAAGACTGCCCTACAATGACAGCATTATTTCATTACTATTGAAGCATAATAATTCAGTGTCAGGATTAGTAACAATATCCACTGGACTGAAACTATAATTATTCATATGCAATACATAAATCACAGGTCGTGCATCAATTATTTGGCTTGTTAACCTGTGAAAATGACCAAAAAAACCTAGTTGTGATATTACTATAAGCAATGTTATATTTGCATTTTCAACGTGTCAAAAATTATCACGAAAAACAAAACACTACTTCATATTGGTAGATCCACTAGTATTATAATTCAAATGTTCCCAACTGAAGTTTGAAGCATAGTCCTTATTAAAATTGCCATTCAGTCCTATATCTACTAGATTAGTTCTACACATCCTCTAATAACAATATCTAATACACAGTCCTCTACGTTGTTAAAAATTTAGCTTATTTTGATATTGTAGCTTTCTTCCTTGGACAAATCTCCCACATCAGTTTGAATTTTCAACCATAGCTTGCAGTGTTTAAAGCTTCTAGTTGTATATATTCTAGTGCTCTAGCAAATTCCTTCGACAAATATCCTAGTAAAAGAACACCAATTGCAAAGACATTAGTTTCAACCACAAATCTAAATGTTCCAGCAAACTTGCTGAGCAATGACCCTTTTTCATTTAGAAGAAAAAGCATTACATTTTCAGACAAAGTGTGATTCATCATCTCCCACTATTCAATTCTGTTATTGGTTCATTTTGAGATACTGCAACATGGGAGTTCAACTCTTCAATGAGAACAGGAGCAATGGCTGGCCATGTGAAAGCAGGTTTCTCAAATGCTACAAATGGTGGTGTTGCTTCCCCTATTAGCACCTATAACACAGTTCTCATGGATGGTCTCTCATATGGGTTAGGATGGCAGCATGCTAACCCCAACTCAAGCACACACTTGACTTGAGCCTTATCAAAATCACCATTCAATCTTAAATCCACTGCATCAGTTATGATTTCTCTGCCATGAAGCTCCCAAACCCAGTCCACAATGTTGTTACAATATCTCAGATCCTGTCTGTGTTCAAGCTTTCTTCCTCTGCACACAACTTCCAACGTCAGAATACCAAATGCATAGACATCAGTTTCAACTGAAGCCCTTTGGGTGTGTAAACTTTCTGGTGCCATATACCCTAGTGTTCCAACAATTTCTTTTATTGAGTGGTGAGATTTTTCACTAAGATGAATGGTGCGAGCTAAGCCAAAGTCTCCAAGCTGAGCATTGAAGTCTGAATCCAACATCACATTGCTTGGTTTTATGTCTCTATGTAGCACTCTTCTATCACATCCATTGTGAAGATAGTCTAGTGCCCGAGAAACCCTACATATAACACTAAGCCTCCTTTCCCAACTCAAAGCTGAATCCTCTCCAGATGTGGAAAAAATGAATCTGTCTAAGCTACCATTTTGCATGAGCTCATACACAAGGAGAATCTCACCTTTTTCATAGTACCATCCTACTAACTTCACTAGATTTTTGTGATTGAGATTCCCTATGGTGGTGATTTCTGCTATAAAATCTTGCTTCCCATGACATGAATTCTTTAAAATCCTCTTCACAGCAACATCTTTACCATTTAAGGTGCCTTCATAAACCATCCCAAATCCTCCTTTCCCAAGCTTGTTTGATGAGTGGAAATTCCTTGTGGCAGATAGAAGGTCCTTCAGTTTAAACTTATGTGGAGCATGAGACGAGCTTTTGATTTCAAGCTCTATGTTCAGATCTTCCTCCACCCCTTGTTCTTTTCTATGCTCTTTTCTCCAATAACACACACTAGCAAGCCCACATGCTCCTCCAACCACAATTATTGGAATCAAGATCCACAACCATGTTAGATTTGTGGGATTCTTCTCAATATACTCCTCCTGGCTAGAGAAATTCCATGATCTTATTGTGTTGAGCTGGGTATATACCCCTGTGGAAGCTGAAAATCCCACATAAATATCTTCTGGAAGTAGGTTCGAGAGATCAAGATCCACCATAAGCACTGGTGTCCTCAACTTCAAATCTTCTGATGTAGAAACAAAAATGGTCATTTTCCCTTTTTTAGCATCAAAGTAAATAGTGGCAACAACATTAATGTCACTAGAAAGATTAACACCATGTGGTCCAAGAGGTTGTTGCTAGATGGAATAGATGCTCTTTACATCCACCCCAACATGGTTGTCATCAATATCTTCAGCATAGCTTTTCCTTGTATCAAACTCCACTACAACTATGTTGGTGACCCCTATGCTTGTTGAGTTGACAATACCAAGCCATTGGCCTCCACTGTTAATTTGAAGAGAGGTGTCGTCTGCCAATATGAAAGCAAACCCCTCACCACCGGGAGAGGTTTGAGGATTAACATTGAAAACAAAAGTTGAATTGAATGAGGCTTTCATGCCCGTTTGACTGTCCCACAGCTTCAGTTGTTCCTTATAGAAGACCCTACCAGAATAGTTTGAGATGGGACCACGAATATCAGGGGTCACTTGGACGGCACCTAAGTATACTCTTGAATTCTTGTTCAGCAATAAATGAGCTTTATCTTGTGGACGGAAGGTAGAGAAACTGAAATATACGCAGGTAACTTTGGTAAGGGCTACGATAATGAAGATGGTTGCTGCTAATTGATATTTGACTAACCAAGGGAGGTGCATATTTCTGTTTGTGAAATGGCCAAGAGTGGCCTTGATTTGGAGGATTTGTAATAATTTCAGACAAGGTGATAGATCAGCAACAAGGGATTAATTGAAGGGCAATTCTGAGCTCTGAAATGTTTTTGATGCATCATTCCTTTGTTTTTTAAACCATACATTATACACTTGGGCAGGATCGATAAAGTCAAGATTTATTTTTAATATATAAAACATCCTTGTTGCTTTAGCTTATCTCTTTCAGGGGAAAATTCTAATGTCCTTTTCGAGGAATGAAAAAATACCTCACTGGAGACCTTATAAGATTAAAATAATATTAGAACACCTATAAAGCCGATACAGTTGGCAAATAGTAAATTTCTTGAATATATTAACAACATTTAGTTATGAATTAAATCAGAATGCAGTTGCGTGTCAAAGTTTTTATGCTATCATTTAATCAATCATAAATTGTCATACAAAAAGAAAAGTAAAATCGCTGACTTTTAATGTTTATTCAAAGGTATATTATGACATTTGATTGGCATTCCATGTACGGTGTTAATTATTTTTCTAAGTTTTGCTACTAATCCCTCAGCTTGTAGCAACAGTTCAAGTCGATCTGTGCCACCAAACCTACCTAAAGAGTTTGTCCTCAGGAAAATATTTCATGTGATAGGATAAACTCATTAAGGAATAAAAAATAAATGATGACTTTCTCTATGGTTTTGCTTGAATCTTGGCGCGTCCTAATAAGATATATACTAAATTTCCTTGGAAAAATAATAGTCAAAGACTCCATGAACAAGTTGCTCTTGCCTGTGTTGGCACCTAAAAAGTTAAAGGGATTTCAGGTAGCAGGTTGGACAAATACTCAGCATAGGTACTATTGCGACCAGGGTCACGATCGGATGGCAAAAAAAAAATAAAAATCAGAGGAGCTATCACCATAGTTTATTAAGGAAAAACATATGGAAAAACCATTTGAAAGAAATGTGGTCTATGAAACCAAAAATGGGTTCGGGAGTCGATTACATGTAGGGAAGGTATTAGCACCCTACGACGCCCGTCATAAAGACGGTTACTCCTAATTAAATGTGCAAAAACAGCTTCAATAATATTTATTTTACTCCTTAGATTTATTTTATTTAGAAATTTTATTATTTTCATTTATCAAAAGAAATTTAGAAAAAAAGATATTTATTTTTTTGAAAGAAACTATTTTTTATTTTTGTTGAGATCAACAGTGGTGGGTCCCTGTTCTTACGTATCCTCAGGTGCAATGAGGAGTCAGACTCACGTAGTTCTTTGGGTAGAAAAAGAGTTTTGTTGGTTGATTTGATTTTTAATTTCATTTTAAAAAGGATTACTCAATAACTAAATAAGAAGTGCATCCACAGTGGTTATCAATACACCTTTTCAGGTTCTTATAATACCCTAATAGGAAGTGCATCCAAAGTAGATATTACTAGAACCTTTATTATTATTGTTATTATTTTTAAAAGTTTATTTCCATTTTTATTATTTTATTTAAAAGGCTTTTACAATAACCAATTAGGAAGTGCATCCAAAATGGCTATCATTAAACCTTTTAAGATTTTTAATAATAATCAGATAGGAAGTGCATCTAAAGTGACTATCATTAAAAGCTTTATTATTCTTTTATTAAAATATTTGTATGATACACATTATATATTTATTTAAAAAAAATGATAACCAAATAAGAAGTGCATCGAAAATGGTTACCATTAATATTTTAATTACTTTCTTATTCCAAAGTAAATTTTATTATTATTATTTTTGTAGAAAGAAAAAAAGAGAGTCAATTTTATTGTTAATATAAAAAAAACAAAGGAAACAATGTTTTTTTATTCTTGCGTCAATGTCCCCCCTTTTCTTTTTACTGATTTTAATTGAACTTTTATATTTTATTTGTTTAACCCATTATTAATCAAGCTCATACGAAGCCTGGATAAAACGAAGAGAACATATTCTAATATTTACCTTTAGGATGATGAAATCTAATGTTAAAAGAGAATAAAAACAGAAAGAAAAAAAAGAAAAAAAAATCGAATTGAATTATTGCTAATAGAAAACATATACTAAAGGGAAAAGGTAGGTTCCTTTCATATTGGACCCAGCCCAATTCCCTACAGACATACCCACAAAGAAAGGGCCCTGAATTCCGGCCCATCATTACCAACAGGTTTCAGAAGGAACCTTTGCAACCAGATTTTCGCTTCCGCAATGTGCTTCCTTCCCCGCAGATTTAGAGTGTCGTAAGCTCCGCCTTATGCGAAAATGCTTCGATGACAACGTGCAAAACTTTTGATTTGTTGCGTATCGCACAACATTTTTGTGGTACATGAAGGAGAAAGTCCGATTCGTTCCGCTTTTTGGAGAGATTTCAGTGCTCTCTTAATATTGCATTGGCATTGAGTTCTGCAACAGTAAAAATGGCGATTTGGTTCGCAAAAACAAGAATGATGCGATGTTTCAACCGTTATTCGCGAAACGTCTCCAATCGCGAAGGATGCCGCGATTTGAACACACTGAGGAGCGAATGCATCGACGCGAGAAACTTGCATTTGCCGTAGTTTGAATCGTATTTACCGATTATTATTTTTCTTTATTTTATTTATGAAGATTGAAATTCTGTTGAGAATTCTTGATGATGTGTGTGCTAAATCAAAGGAATGAAAGTGGTGTAAGAGTGGTAATACAAATACAAAAGACAGAGTACTTGAATAAACATAAGAATGACGTCTTCATTTTCTGTGGTTTTTGACAACGTAATTTAATGATACAGTAACATAACCAACAAAATCATGGAGGTTTAAATGCAAATATTGTTACCATGGCTTGAGGAAGGTAACAGCGTGAACTAAACTAGAATCACGGACAGAACAATAGCAAACAAGCACGAATATAAGCGCAAGACAAAGCTAGAAGATATTCAAGGGTTGATAATACGTAAGAGGAACTATAGTTAAGGTGATAGAGCAAGAAAAGATACCTCCAAGAAGCCTCCAATTTTGCAGAAGAATCGCTTTTGCGTCTGAGTTTCTGTGTAACAGTGGTGTGATTATGGAAGTGAAAAATCTTTTTCTCCGTAAATCCAAAACTTGCTTTATTACCATTTATTTATAAGTGGGGCTCAACAATTTTTCCTCAACAAACTAAGGGTGTTCGCGGATCGGTTTGGATCGGTTTTGAGCTAAAAAATCATCCGATCTAAACGTGAAAAGACAATGTGGTTCGGTTGGGTTTGGATGACTTATAAAAAAAAAATCTGATCCGATCCAATCCAAAAAATGCAGTTTGGATTGGATCGGTTGATTCGGTTTTTACCGACCACTTTACTGATTCTTTAATTTCCTATTTTCTAAATCCATACATGAGAAAAATAAGATATGTAAAGAGAACTAGTAAATACATTAATTTATCAAGTGCATCAACTACCAAATACATCAAGTGTTCAACTAAATAACTAGTTAGTAAGTGTACGTGATTTTGGTATTGCAAATTTTATATAGATGCTAGTAAGTCTTCAAATATATATGTTTACATCTACCTATATATGCGAATTTAGAAGTGTACGTGGTTTTGGTACTGCAAATTTTAGGGAAAAGAAATGCTACTTCCCTCTAAGCATGACACATATATGATAATAATTCAACACTTGCTTAACACACATATTTAGTATTATTATTTCGGTTTGGTTCGATTTTAGAGCCACCAACTAAAAACCGAACCGAATCGATCGGTTGGCCACCGAAACCATCCAATGAAATCCAAAAAAATTTGGTTTGCTTCGGTTTTCAGTTTTTTGGACCGGTTTTCGATATTTTTTTTAGATTGGTTTGGATGTGAACACCCCTACAACAAACTTCTTTTGGAAGTCTCTTCTCATCACTTTCTCCTCACGTTTCAGTTACCTTTTTTTTATTGTTTACAGCTTTCTTTTATCAATAAAGGGCCTAGCCCATTTTTATTTCTTCTATTTATATTTTTATCCTTTTTGTTGGATGGGCCGTTAACTTGTAAGGCCCAAAACAAAGATTCTTTAAAAAAAAACTTTTCTTTCTTCATTTAGGCTTAAAACATAATGGCCTAATCAAAAGCTTAATTACTTACTAATTTTACTATTTAATATTATTATTTTTTATATTTCCTTATATATTTATTTTTGTTATTTTTCTAATTACCCGGATAAAATTGGGTGTTCACAGGTGCTTAGAAAAAGTAAGCCAAGTTTGTGCTAGCTATACCTTAGCCGAAAGAGGTTGCTATATGAGGATAGTTCGACTAGTTTTACCACTAAACTCTATTTGGTTGAGGATGCTTAGGTAGATACCTTGGTAACTCAACTAACCTTGCTGAAGCGGAGGTAAATGTGGTGAAATAATTCGCAAATATTGAAGGATGATAAGATCTTTCACAATTCTAAGAGACAAGAAGTTAGAAATTGGTTTGGATTTGGTCAAACCCACACTCCCTAAAAATAGGAGGAGGTTAGTGGTGAAATTTTAACAGCTAGTAGTGGTGGTTAACGACAAAGTTTTGGAGAATCCAGGTGGATCATGATCCCAAATATTCAGGAGGTTTATAGCCACTTTCAAGCAAATGGGCCCACCATGGTTAGCCAAGATAGGTTCCAATTAATTGATCCAACACCCAGGACTTGCCAAATGCATTGAAGGCTAGCTAAGCATCATTTTAGCCATGATCTAAGCAGTTATTAGGTGAAAAACGTGGTTGTTCTAAGCTGTATCTGGTCATTCAATATAAATAGGTCTTTGTAATCCAAATTATATACATCTAATCAATCAAACAACCTATTTATCAATTTGTTTCGCATTTGTCTTTACTGTTTTTCCTTTACCTCTTTTATTTATAGTTTTCAGCATTTATTTTCAGCTTTTTGACCATATTGGTAATAAAAAAAACAAATTATTAAAATATTGTAGAAAAAAAACATTTTACCGAAAAGTAGGTTATTTGGGAAATTGTGTCAAAGAAGGCGTTACTCGGAGTAGTGCCATGCTTGGTTCGAAAGTGAAAAAAAAGAAGATGCCCGTAGTATCAGCACCATTGAAAATTCTACCCCCTTTCACCACGTGGCACCCATGCACAGGAGGGAGCAGAAGTCCCGTCGAGGTACAAGGGCACGGAAGGCGCGCCTGCCACCAACATCACACGAGCCATCCCATCCCCCCTTTTTCCGCTGACGATTGACCGGCACCACAGGAGGCGCCACTGCCATGGGCGCCTCTCGTGGTTGTCCTATCCCTCTGTCATGGGCACAAAAGGCGCCACTGCCACCGGCACCTCTTGTGTCCCGTCCCATCCCCCCCCCCCCCCTTTTGTTACAACAGGTTCACGAGTTTAATAAGATGTGTTCATTTAAGCGGGCAAAGAGGAGGAGATTGGTGACAAAATTGGTGGAGAGGAGGAGATTGGTGGAGAGGAGACGGTGCTACAAGAGAGGAGGAGACGGTGCTGGAAGGGAAGAGAGAAGAGGAGAAGACGGTGCTAGTGCTAGAACGGAAGAGAGAAGACAGTGCTGGTGTTGGAAGGGAAGAGAGAAGCGCCGGTGCTGGAAGGGAAGAGAGGAGAGAAAATAGTGTTTTTGAAGTAATATGTGTGATTAGAAGAGAGGAAAACTATCTTAGTAAAATCATAGAGGTAATCTTAGTTGGTAAAATTTTCATTTTTAATTTTAATATAGTATTGTGTTATCTTTTAAAAATTTAATGTTCTTATATTGTTATATGTTAATTTATGACGTTTATATAGATATATATTTTTTATATTGATAATAATTTAAGACTGTTGAGTATTGATTTGAGACTTATTTATTGTATTGTAGATTAAAAATTAAAGATTAGATTTTGCAAGTACTATAATTTAGGGTGGAATTGGTAAAACACTTTAATGAAATGAATTTCATTTGCAAATATAAATTTATATGTTTTTAAGTTTTATATATATATATATATATATATATATATATATATATATAAACGTAATAAAAATAAAAATTATGTACATATATATATATATATATACACGTTTTTAAATTATATAAATGTGTAGTTATAATTTAGATCGTAATTCGAAATGAGAAAAAATTGTACATAATTTATGATTTAGAAATTATGGTTTAAATAATTTATTATATTAGTGACCTAGTTAAGAAATATTACACTATAATATTGTAAATAATTTAAAAGTTAAATAACATGTACCTAATTTTTTATGTAAGTAAATAACATTTATTAGTTTAATTACTAGGTTTTTATTTTAGTGTTATATAATTTATAATTGTTAACAATATACATATTACTTTATTTTTTTTGTTGATTACATGCAGTATGGCAAGCCAAACCGTACACCCTGGTCCACCTGATGATTCGTTGTTACGTCTTCAACCTGTACATGTATCTGAACACGTATGGAATAGGGCACTGGATTGCATTTTGAACGTCAGACGGACCCTAAAAACTACTCGGCGTGAGACATTGTTCCCAAAAGAGATTGGGGACCTTTTACAACGTGTTGGGTTTTTGGGCGTCGCTCAAATTGATTTTTTCAAGTTAGATCATGATATGATTTCTGCACTAGTTAAGCGCTAAAGGCCGGAGACACACACTTTCCACATGGTACAGGGAGAATGTACCATCACATTAGAGGATGTTACTGTGCAGCTAGGTTTACGAATCAATGGAGATCCGATAACTGGTAGGGCATTAGGTTCATATCGGCTTATGATGGAGCAATTATTAGGGATAATGCCACCGAAAAATGAAATGCGAGGAGCAAGATTAAAAATGAATTGGCTTGATCAGCATTTCAATGAAGTCCAAATGCACGCCCATAGTCCTTTGCAGTTGCAACGGTTTGCCCGAGCATACATTTTGCATATTTTGGGGGGAATGCTTTTCCCAAATCATTCAGGTACATATGTGCCACTAAGGTTTCTTCCGTTCCTTAAAGACTTTGATGCGTGTGGGCAGTTAAGCTGGGGATCAGCTGTCCTTAGCTACTTGTATTGTGAGTTGTGTCTGTCCACCAACTACGACCGGAAGGAGATGGGAGGTGCTAGCATTTTATTGCAACTGTGGGCATGGGATAGGTTTCCCTTTTGTGCACCCACCAACCCTCCAATGCAAGTTCCTAATGTTCCATTCGATGCACGGTTAGTATAATGAATAACATTATACCTGCATGAAAAAGTTTGTATACATATCATCTTAACTTTGTTCATTTATTAATGAACAAGTGGCATCGTACACTCCATCGAACATTCAGATTCCAAAGACAAAACCTCCCAGGCTATAGAGAGGCATTTGACAAGATGAGGTAGGAGGATGTAAGTTCTTTCGAAATATGATTTATTAATTTATGTTTGATGAAATATTATGTGTGACGTATTCTTCACATGTGTAGATTGTTTGGACTCTATATATAGGGCATTATGTATACTACCAGGTTATTGTACAGAAGGGGTTAGTGTTTGGAGATCGGTGGTACCACTAATTAATTTCAATATCATTGAATGGCACCTACTGGATCGGGTAATGCGTCAATTTAATATGGTGTAAGATATTCCATCCATTCTATGTCAGCCAGAGCAGCTCCATGACCTTATGCTGTGAGGAAAGCAAGACATGGATTGGCGACAACAACACATTGTCTACATAGACAAATGGAACAACCGTCATGCTCGCCAATATAATACCATGATGACCGATAGCCTGCAACTCATACATAATTCAGGGTACATGACATGGTATAGGAAACATACTCAACGATGGATCAGTTGATTAGGGGCAAAAAAGGGTTTTGTGGTAAGAATGTCTTTTTATTTCTACAAAGTATACTTTAATCACATAACATAAGCATTATTTGATTTTATGCAACAAATATCCAAATTAATTACTGTACTATTCTTGTAGATTGATAGCCTTGAGCAAACGTACCATTGTGCAACCGAGGACTAGCGAAGCAGCTTCAACTTTGATGAATTAAGAAAAGATCTTGCAAACTGCTTGGAGGTATACACAAAGATAGATTGGGTGACCGATGCTACTGAAGAAGCGCCCCCATCACAACAGTTACTTGAGCCTATAATTAGTGAAGAGACAAGAGCAGGGCGGAAGGAAGGTCGAGGATTACACCATCGCCGTAGGCGTGTTGACCATGAACCATTTGTGCTACCAGCCCCCCTAACAGTACTAACACAGGGGATCTTTTATGCATCTCCCCCTTTACCTCATGGTGACTTTGTTTCTTATCAGTACCCGTCACAACAACCTATCTCACCAGTGGACTTAATCCAAAATCCATTCACACTTGGTACTAGTCAAACACTAGGGCAAGGTCCGTGTTATGTTCCTGATCCACCCACATATTCTACTCCACTAATTTATCCACATCCCGTGTTCACACCAGGAGCGCCTTTTCATTTGAGCCATCCATGGCTAGACACATTAGTGTTGTCCCCGACATTTGGCGGGGCAATGTTTCCAGGTAGTAGTTCTTCGCATCAGCATGACCCCCCTGGGGTAGGGTTTAACCTAAATGAAGCTTTTACGGGAGAAGCCAGTGCGTCACATGCAAAGGAACATATTAGGAGGAACCCAAATCGTGGTGCGAGACATAGGCAACGTGGGTGTATTTTGACACCAAATGATCCTGAAGATAAGCGCTGGAGACTTAGGAAATGAGTCATGTTTAATGTTGTTCTTGACATGTTTATCATGTATTGTATATGCTATATGTACTATTTATTGTCAATGTAAATATTAAATAAGAGGGCTATGTTAATTTTACGTAAGTAAAAAAAAAATGAACAACAAATATAAATTTAATGATAATAGGTAGAATGTGCTAACAAGTTTAATGACGATACGACCAATAATACATACGTCATACGTAGTCAGAAGACAATTACACACAAGGACTAGTTTTGATCATTTTGATTATCATCACCGAGACCATGCTCTTGCACAATGCGGGGACATAAACTTCGATTGTGGCCCTCTTGCTTACAATAATCACAACGTTGTCTATGTTGTGATTCCCTCTAATCCATTTTGTTCCTTAAATGCGTTGACTTCGGGCGCCTTTTGCTGCGAATCATGGACTCATTTGGGACAATCTTGGGACCACTTCCACCACCAATGTCGGACTCATTTCCAATAGGCCACCATTGGCCAGAGTAAGCATTAATGACATTTTCAATTGAGTACACATGGTCCACATAATGATAATAATCAATACTGACTTTGGCACATGCAGCTATGACATGTGAACACAGATATCTGTATGCTTGGAATGCACCATAGTCACATTGTCGTGCATTTAAAACAACCGCCCATGTCTAACCACCCTTTTGTGTAACTGGATTGAAAGGTTCTTCAACTTCAAACCTAGTGGATTGAATGTTGTACAAATGAATGTTCTACATGCAAGCATCCTCTATATTTTTTTGCAAGGCATCTAGTAACCTCTTGTAATACCTTTGATCAGAACTAAAGTCAGCTCTTGCTTGGGTTCCTCTCTAAACAAAATACTCCACCAATCTCATGTAAGTGCTCCTCACTAAAGCAATAATTAGCAAATTACGTGCACCTTTTAATATCTTATTAACAACCTCAGACAAGTTTGTCGTCATATGGCCATATCTACACCCTTTTTCATCATGTGCTATGCTCCATTTTGATAGTGAGATTGTGTCAATCCACCTACGTATTTCAAGGCCAGTCTCACTGGAATGCTTCCGTACGCCTTTCAAACTGGTGTTTACATGTTGTGTATCCTGCAGCAATGAGAACAAAACAAAAGTATCTAAGCAAACATCACCAACGACAATAAAACATAAAACTAAACGGAAATAAATTTACCCATGCTTATCAACTCTTGTTTCAATTTCGCATTTTTAAACTGGTGGTTAAAATTGCTTGTAATGTGACGGATGCAATACATGTGGTATGCACTTGGTGGTTGCCAACTGAGGTTTGCATTTGAAACAGCTGATTTAATGCTCTGATGACGATCAGAAATCAAACATAAGCCTTGCTTTTAGGTCACATGGCGTCTTATCTTTTGTAAGAACCAAGACCAATCGCTTAATGTCTCCCATTCAACAATAGCAAACGCAAGTGGCAATACACATGCATTCCCATCTTGTGTTGTGGCGATCAGTAACGTTCCTCGATACTTGCCGTACGAAAATGTCCCATCTATCTGTATAATCGGTTTGCAGAAGTTGAATGCATCACAAACTGGTTTAAACGTCCAAAATATGCGGCAGAACTTGCGGAACTGACCGTCAACTTCGTTATTGAAGACAAAATCAGTTGTCTCCAATTTATATGTTGATCCTGGACAACACTTGACCATTTTGTTTAACCACCTTGGCAATAAATCGTACAATTCGTCCCAGTCACCAAAGACCCTTGCAATTGCCTTTTGCTTAGCCTTCCAAGCCTTTCTGTATGTGATTTTATAATTATATTGACCACTTATTCGTTCTTGTATCATTGAGACAGAAATCGACGGGTCTTCATTCACCATACCTAAGCACAAAAATGATAATAAAACAAACAAAGTCATATACAGTTCGAAAAATGTAATATCAACTTAATTAGTAGTACCATGTATAAAATAGAGTCAACAATTTTGCACCTATTATGCATGAACAGATGAACTCAGAGTCTAATTTCTGGTGGTCTTGAGATAGTATAATGTTCATAGACGAGTGTCTACCGCCCCATTTAGTAATGGTCCATTTATCAGTCTTCTTGGACAATATTGCTCTCATTTTCCATGGACACCCGTCTGCACTATTCGGACATGTCATTGACAAAGCTGTCAATTTGGATTCCACAACACAATATGACTGGTGTGTCTTCATTGAATAAAGCTTTATAGCCATCTGCACATCACGTTTGGTGTCAAACCGTAAACCCGTGTAAAGCTCATCACCCATACTCCAGTTGAGGGGCACATCCGACCCATGAAAAGGAAACTCTTAGTCAGGGTGATCCCAATTGATATATTTGTAGTGGGGTGACATATTCTAAAATGGAGCTTGTGTTTGGCCTAAATATGATTAAACAAATTGCATGAAACAAGTGTTATTACATTAAAAAAAATACAAAATAAACATTCGAAATTACCTGCATATTGTGGTTGTTGTTCATCAATTGGTAATGATGAACTGATAAGGGATGCAGTAAAAAAATTAGCCACCAAGTTGTTAGGCTTAAGATTAGCATCAAAGTCGCCATCTACATTTGTATCTAAAGAACTCCCGTCTGGAGTTTGACCTTCATTTTCATGATCATCACTTTCATTTCCATCATCGCTTAAATGCGTGGTAACTTGAAGATCAACGTCAACATTCAACTCTACACGTTCAACAACATAGTTGAACTCCTACTGAGATGTACCACCTCTTGAATCAATAGACATGTGAGGTTAAGTATGATCTATCTCAGCTGGTAATGAGGAACAACCAATAGTCTCAACGTCAACATATATCTCAAGGATTGTCATGACAAATTGTTGTTCAAATGCATTAATCATACATTCAATATCTTCATCGTCACATATTAGAACACCTGAATATGTGATCGGGTTTTGGCATGTCAAAAATCTACAAGTCAAGTTAGAAATAGATTGATATCTTGAAAGCTTCAATTTATTAGAAATCTTTTTTGAATTGGTCTTTTATCACCTTCAAAAGTTATGCCCTGTGGACCATTAAATTTTCTACCATTCGAATAAATAAACGTAATAATAGAAGTCATCTTTAAAATCCTAAAGAAGATGCAAAAAATGAGAGGCGAAAGAAAAATATTAAGAGCACATAAGCAAAAAATAACTTCAATGTGGAATGATAGGAGAGCAAATAGAAGCACAAAAGCAAGAGAAAAATGCAGAGCAGAGAAGTATACTTCTACTGCATATCAAATTCGTATTTATAAACTCAGTAACCTAATTATAAAATAATTAAATGTCATTTTAGAATAAGAATAAGAATCGGAATTGGAATAAGAATTAGAAAAAAATTGGAATAAGAATAAAAATCAAAATCAGAATACGAATCGGAATTTTACTGCACACGGACGACAATTATCGTATACTGAATGCATGCGTGGGAGCTGTTAAAGTACGGGTGGCGCTGGTCAGACCAGCGCCTTTGACTGTAATGAAAGCACTGGTCTGACCAGCGCCTTTGACCAGAACTGAAGGCACTGGTCTGACCAACACCTTCCACTAAAGGACAAAACATCCCACGTTGGTCAAAAGCAACATGACATATACCGTTTCGCAAAAGACAAAAAATCACGTCAACTACAGAAGGTGTTGGTCAGACCAGTGCCTTCTGCTACGAGACAAAAAAAATCACTTTGGTCAGACTTGCAAGTGGCATAGATTACAATAGCGCCTTGTGTTATTTTATAGACTGGCTCCTTCTATACATCCTAAAACCACCTATTTTGGTAAAATGCTTTTTTTTATATTATTATAGTAAATTGTTTTTTTTAATATTATTTTGGTTTTTTTGCCTTTATTTTCTAGCAAATCCAATCTTAACTTTCATCTAGACCAAGTGATCTTTGGAGTGACTTGGGAACTTATTAGCTAAAAAACAGATTTCCCTCCTCAGTATTTGATCTTTATTTTGGAATCATGTTGGAGTAACTAGTCGATCCATTTGGCTAATTATTCACACGACAATCGCCCGCTTCTTCCTTCTCCCCACAAAATTCAACTTGGAAAGCTTCTTTGTTGCTATGCCTGCAACTAGTATTTCTAGATGTTCAGGTCTTTTTCATATTTATTTTCAAAATATAGAAAAAAAATTCACTTAACTAAAATGAAATTACATTACTATTTTATTCTAATTAATTAATTAAGTGTGTCATTGTTTATGTTTTTCACTTTATAAAAGATATATAGTTTCTAAAACGCAAGCTGCAGACATGTGACATTGATAAGTTGTAATTCTTTTCCGCATTTGGCTACAGTCAAATATCATATCAGCTCACAAAATTAAGCACATAATCCCACCTCTTAAATATCAATAAAAAGAGAAACATAATCATTTCAATAATAAATAAGTAAAAAAGTAGTAAAAGAAAACTATTAAAGTAAAAGCCAAAAACATCATTTTGAAAACAATATATATCATAATCTAAATGTCATGTCATCTATTTTGTGTAAATTGTGACATGAGTTTATATCAGTGGGACATAAATGGTGCTAGAGTAAATGATGTGACATGAGTTCCATCATCTAAATGTTCCGTCATCTAATTTGGCAGCTTCAGGTATGATGTAAAAGTTGTTAAAGTAAATGAAAATAGACAATAAACAAAACCATATGATTGGTTAATTTCTAGCAAAGGATTGTGAAAATTGTTACTGAATATTTGGAAGATGTACTAAAGGATTGGTTAATTCTTTTTTTTGTGCTTGCAAATATGTCCTATTTTCTTCTTTTAGTCAATGTAATTTTTTTCATTTTTCGTCCCTATGCATTTTTTTTTCATTTTTAGTTCCTGTAAATGTTTTTTTTTTCATTTTTAGTCCTTCTACAGTAACGATGATGTGACATTATTGTTGACGTGGCAGTGATGACGTGTTGCTTGTGCTGACCAGTCACATAACAATGTCATCACGATATCATTTGACATGGCACGTGTTGACGTCAGCAATTTAACATTTTTTGTAACAAAGTTGGACAGCGGGGACTAAAAATGAAAGAAAGCTAAAGTTTAGGGACGATTTTAAAAAAATAAAATTTACAAGGACAAAAAATGAAAAAGCGCTAAAATACAGAGACAAAAATCATATTTAAGCCACATATACAAGGGATCAAGTTACTCCAAAAATAACTTTGGGTAAAGTTACTCCATTCAATAATTCTTGATATATGTTAAACCTTAACGATCTAACCGTTGAATATTTTGATATTACGTTAATGATCATGCACACCAAATTTTAGGTAAATCGAACATTTGTAATTAGTTAATTTTATAGTCAACATTTATTTATAATTTAGAAAAATATATTATACATTAATTTGAATTTATTTAATGAAATATCAAATAGTTTTCAAACTTTATAAAAATTTACAAACTTGATCTACTCAATATAATCTTTTAATTCAACAGTTGGATTATTAAATTTAATACATGTCAAAAGTTATTGAGTAGAGTGACTCTATCAAAAGTTACTTTTGGAGTAACTTGATATATATATATATATATATATATATATATATATTTAAGATTGTTATACACTTGATTTTTATATTAATTATATGATATAAATATTTATACAATTTAGTATGAGTTTACCATTTTCATCTAATGTAATGTAATGCCTTTTCATCTAAATGAAAAAGGGTCATTATTCAGCAAAATAGTTTGTTGGAACAACTAGATTTATGGTTGAATTGAAATTGATGTTTTTGCATTTGGTCTTCTTATACCGGGAGATTTGTCCAAGGATTTTGCTAGAGCACCAGAATACATGGAATTAGATTTAAACACCGCAAGCTATGGTTGAAAGTTAAAACTGATGTCTTTGGATTTGGTGTTTTTATATGGGAAAATTGTCTAAGAATGCCACAGCATCAAAACAAGCTAAATTTATAACAGCAGCATAGCGAATTGTGTATTAGATATTGTTATTAAAGGATGTGCCTAACTGATGTAGTAGATATTGGACTGAATGACAATTTTAATAAGGATTATGCTTCAAACTTATTGGGAACAGTTGAATTATAATGCTAGTGGATCTATAATAATACAAAGTAGTGTTTTGTTTTTGGTGTCAAATGTCAATTTTTGACACGTTGGATATATGCAAATGTAACATTACATATAGTAAGTAATATGACAACTAGGCTTTTATTTTTGTAATTTCCACATGTTAGCAAACCAAATAATCGATGCAGGAGCCACGGTTTATGGATAGTTGCTAATCCTGAAACTATGTGAATTATTTTGCTTCAATGGTAATGAAGTAAAGCAGTCATTTTAGGGCAGTCGTTATGAAAAATATAGGTATCAGCTTGCACCCAAAACTCGTAAGGAATAGTTTGGTTAAATTTAGATTCCTTAGATTATTGTGCTGCAATTGGCAATTGGTTGTCACTCCATGTACTCAATTATTGAAAAACACTAGGGAAAGTAGTTGCATGTCCTTTCAAATTTCGGATAGATGCTACAAGCATATGCAAGCAGTTTGTCTGTGCATGTCCGTTGAACTACATAATAACTCATTTTGTAATTTGACTTTATTAATAATTATTCTTATATTAATGGTTAACGAATCAATATAGACAAAGTTTTTATTAAAGATTACCATGAGGATATATTAGTATCATTAAATTTTACACTTTTTATTTCTTATATATTACCTTAAAATAACGAGTATGTATCTTTTCCAGTACTGAAAATTTCTAGTAAAAAAGAGATACACACAAAGAAGTGAAACAGCTAAAAAATTTAATAAACACATCTCTTCTTTGTATGTATCTCTTTCCTACAGGAAATTTAAAGGATACATACACTAAAATAAAGGTGAACATGGGTAGAATTGGGAGAATTTTGAACTCAGAACCAATAAAAGTTGGTTGGATTGGATTTGTTGAATTTGTGAGTCAACTTGATCTAATCCAACTTGGTCACTAGTCGGATCAATAAATTAAATATTTTAAAAAATAAATTGGAAAAAGCAAAAAAGAAAAAGAAAAAGGACTAAAATTATCAAAATTGAAAGAAAATAGATATATTATCTCAAAAGTTAGATCGAAAAAAGAATAAATGAATAAAATTAAAAATTAAGGACAATAAATATTAATATGTTTATATTTTAATATGGTTAGATTAGGCCTGGCCAATTTGAAAATTTCAAATTCGATACCCAATTTGATTGCTATTCATTTACTTTCAAACCAATTTGACTTATCAATTGAACCAAATCCAACTCAACATTATTAGCCTGAGTTGGTCGAGTTGATCCAACCCATCATCACACCTACCTTATAAAACAATGATGGCTTTTGTTATTTACACCTTCCTATATACTAAGCACACTTCCCTCCCTTCCTTCTTTTTTTTTTGCGATCTGAATTTACTTAAATACCTTTCTCTCTTATTATTTTTTCAAATAATCCTCCATTTGTCACTTTCGTAGAACTCTTTATTGTTCTGGAAATCACTTTCTGGAATAGCATCTTCCAATTCCAAAAAGTTATTTCTAGAACCATGTTTTTCAAAACATAGTTCTGGAAATTACTTTATGGAATTGGAAGATATTATTCCTGAAAGTGATTTCTGATAATAACAACATAAACAAATTCAAGTGAGTGTACCTATTATTAAACGCATGTGATTTTATGATCAAAAAAAGATTATCCTGAACGCACGTGATTAATTGTCTTTCGTAAAAAAAAATTGAAAGTTGAGAGGCTGATATCGTATGCGTATACTAGCTTATGGGATGCTGAGAGGTAGAGGCTGATAAATTAATGAATGCACATCTTTGTAAATTGAAAGTTATGATAAAACGAAGTGTCACAAATGTTGAAATATATAATAAATGAAGTCGACATTGGATGTACCTTAAAACATAGTGTCATGTAGATAAAAACATGCAATATCATCTACAAATTTAATGAAAAACGCACATATCACTTTAATGAAGAACGAGGTATTACGTAATCATGGTTTAAAAGATAATGAATATAGGGTGAAGATAGGGTTCAAAATTAGGGTTTGAAGAATAATAAAGATGGGATGTAAAAATGTGGTTTAAAGAATAATAAACATGCACGGGTAGGGTGCAAAAATAGGGTTTAAAAGGGTATATTTGATAATAAACAATATAAAAAAGGAGGAGAGGTGTGCTTAATAAATAGAGAAGTGTAAATAGCAAAAGCCAACCATGATTAGCAATACTGTTTGTAATTTTACAAAGCCCTTGTTAACCAACTTAGTCCAGCCCAACCTTAGTTAAAACTTATTAAAACTAAATAACGAGTGCATTTTGATAATTTCTTTTTTACTAAAAAGTAATAGTATGATTCTTTTCACATTTTAAGAATTTATTATTTTTAATTCCTGAAAATATTAAAACGATTATATTTTAGCATTTTAATTTTCGAAAAAACTTATTTAATTATATACAATGTTATAAACTTGCTTTTAATTACGTTCAAAAGTGTATTGTTCTTAATTAAAGAAAAGTGTAGACAAATGGGTCCTAAATTAGAGATTTTCTTTTGTCTTTACTCAGGTATCTCGCTTACTTCAGGTGTGAAACTAATTCTGCTCGACTTAGTAAAATTTTCTCTCTTACTACTTGGTTGTTATTGTAAACTCAAATGCCTAACTTTCATAGTTTTATTGTTTTGTTTTCTTTTAGGAGGTTTTTTTTTTAAGTTTTTTAGGAATCTTATGTAAAATTTTCTTTATTACTAGGTTGGGAATGTTAAATTCCTATGTTTGGTATGAGAATTTTAAAAATCATTCCTAAGAATCTAACATTTCCAGAAATCGTTTTTTAACTAAGTTTTCCACTAAAACTTTCCCATAAAAGAGGAGAATCCAAGAGTCCCATGAGGGGAGAATTTTTTTTATAATTATGTTTCCCATTTCCGGAAATATTTTAGACATATTAAACATATTTATGATATTCCTAGAAAACATGATTACCAAAAATATAATTTCTAAGAAACATGATTCTAGAAATGAAAAAAGAATTCGTATGCTAAACGCCTCTTTAAGGAAAAGTAAAATTTGTTTATTACTTAAGTTAGTCGAGTGATATGAATTCATCTAGTTGAACTAGGAAAATAGGCAATATTTTTCTCATTCATTTTTATATATAACAATTAATCTTATTTAAAATTTTCAAATTTATTAGATTTGAAATAATTTAAAAGTTTAATTGGTATGGGCTGTTATTGTAGAAGCTTTTACATTGTCAATCAATCAAAAACTATTCTTAGTATGATTTTTAAGATAATTATTATAAAAGTTAGCAAACTTACCATATATGACAATTTGTGATTAGGTGATAATGTAAAAGAACTTTACAATGTCAGTGTCAGTGCATGTATTATTTATTCATAATTTAATATCCTTAAATGTATTTGATTTTTTTGTGAGTTTACCTCTATATTTTTTACATCTATATTTTACTTTTAAATATTTTAATAAAAACAAGATTTTTTAACCATGATAGGATAGTTAAACTAGGATAGTTTGTTTTTAAAACTTTCAAATTAGTATATATTTTTTAAAAAATAAGTAGTATAATTTAACTTCATACAAGTATAAAGATTTTTACACTGTTAACTAATTAAAAATAACTCTAAATATGACTTTTCAAATAATTATTGCAATAGTCAATAATTTTACCATATATGAAAGTCTATGATTGAATGACTATGTAAAAAAAAATAAAAATCATAAAATATGACTTATCCCATATTTTGCTATATTTTTTAAAATTTACACTACTATATAATTTTAGAAACAGACTACACTAATTTAGTGAAAAAGTCTAAAATTGTTTCAACATGAAATAGTAAGTACTGACCTCACCCTGTTTGATATGCTTTAAAATATGGACTTTAACCAAAGATTCAGAAAATCTATTTGGGCTCGTTTGCTTTAGATTTAGGTAAAATTGATTTTGATAAATTAATTTTGAAAAAATAAAGATGATTCCAATGTATATCTAAATTAATTTCAGTTAAAAAATTATATTGAATGTGTGTTTAATGGAAGGAATTGATTTTATTTATTTACCAAATATGCCTAGAAATTTTTCGGATAATTTATTTTTTATCTCAATATTATAAAAATAATTTAAAAACAAACTAATTAAAATACATGATTAAAATCGAAAATCATCGTTGGCGTTGAATTAAAGATTTCTTTTCTTTAGACTAATGAAAAAAAAAATCCTATTTATATTGGGTAATAATTTCACAAACAGCACAATAAAAAAATAACACTCATTTACTTGTATTTTAATTATTATTTTTTGGTAAAAGTTAAAGGTATCCTCCACCGGAAGCAATCCTGCTCGAGTCGTATAGAACTACTATGGACGGCAAACTCTTCTTCCAAGTATTTAATACAACTGCATACCCAAGACTCGAACTTGAGACTGTTGCTTAAGTTGGAACAATCCCATATCAGTTGATCCACACGCTTAGTGGTACTTGTAACACCCCAAAGGGGCATTACCTTTCACACGTAGTTTCATTTACAGAAACATAAACTTTTTAAAATAAAACCTCAATGCTTCTTAAATAAAACATAAACACTTCAATACATGAGTACCCAATGTACCTTACAAGACTTAATAATAATCCACAACATAACAACTAGGCTTCATGCAGGAGGTGATTCATCATAAACAAGAAACTACAATCCTAAAACAAAAATAATAAAGGTATAAGACTATAAGTTATGTCAAATGATTCCTTTCTTATTGCTTCCAGCTCTACTTAATTTGAAAATATGAAACTTAAACTAATGAGACTACGATCTCAGTGAGTGCCCTAGGAACACTATAACACCATATAGAATACATATAACATACATTTTCATCTTCAACAGTTAATCATGACATCTAAGGCACAAAAACATTCATGTCATTCTTAAGAGATCACAATTTATACACAAGACATAGAACATGTAATTCACTTTGCAATACATCAATAGAAACGATAACCATATCATTAGTAGGATGCATATGTGAATGTAAGGTTCCTCTATCCTTACTTCATATGCATGTGGTACTAATACTATCGTCGGGAAGTAGCCTAGGAGTATATGCTTAGGGTCAAAGGAGCGCAGCCTGTTGTGGTTACCCCCAACTAAGCACTCTCAACTAGCATGATGGCCTTAGGCGACTAATCAGGGTTGCTAAGCTTTGCACAATATGCCCCAACATCATAGGATCAACATGAGTCATTAGAGTTTCCCTACCAAGAAACCCCCAAGGCCAGGCTGACACCCCTTAGGGCCTCCACCATTTGGCTCATAATACTTTCCCCATCACAAAATCTCAATGTCATGATGCATGTCTTGCATATACAATGCACACAAATGTCTCTCTGGACTTCTCTTTACAAAACTAGTGAGTCTCATTCTCACCCTTCATAGGCTAGGTCCCTTACAAATGAGATGTCATCCGAGCCCACTTTCACCTCTCACAAACTAAGTCACTCATCACAATGATATCAAGTTATATCACACATCTCGCAGCATAACGTCACATGTTAAACACATCATACATCTCATAGCATAATATACACAAGTCATGATCATAGTCAATTGAAATAAACATACTCAAGTATAATATCACGAGTCACAATCACAACACAAGTAAAGCAACATCCATAACATCATGTACTCACTTCCCTTATCCCATATCATATTCCTATATCTAAATGGCCTAATTATTAGTCTCTCAATTCAATTTTATTTGCCTATGCTAGTCCTACTATTTCATACTCCAAAATTCGCACACTTCACTAATAAGGAACTCAACACAGGCATGCTCAATGGAGCATGGGCGTGCTTGATCAACCTGTTCTAATGCACTTATTATGACTTTGAAGTTGAATTTATTGAATGTTTATTGGGCTTGATAGTGATGTTCTAGCTAAGTTTTGCATGTTTGAATTCAACTAGGCTTTAATGAAAATCTTAATTAATTTCCAGATTTTGATAGCTTTTGACCTTTAGTCCTTGTTTGGGTCATAATGTGGGCTATAGAGATGCTTTTGAGGTGATCTTGGTATCTATAAAAATATAAAAGAAAGATCTACAACTTTCATGAAGAAGTTGTGAACTGGTTTGACCTAGATCATGGATGAAAATTGACTTAAAATTAGACATGCTGTTTCCTGCTGATAGCCAGACATAGATGTGGTATTTTGGGCATATCTTGAGTTATACACATTTTTTTTAGGTGATTTCAAAACCATTAGTTAGCTAACACACAGGGATACAATTCTTATGAAGGCCACAGAGCCTAATTCAATCATCTTCCTATTCATTTTTGCCCACTACGTTGACATTTTCTGTCAAGAAGGTAAGCACGGACATGCTCATCACTCATCAAATTGCAAAATCATAATTTTCGAGCATAGAGGTTTCCTAGGGCCCCCTAAATTATCAAAAATCTATAAGGTCGTGTTCATACTATCTTAATGTCTAATTTCTTAACAACAACAACAATAATAATAATAATAATGACAAAAACAACAACAATAATGATAATATATCCACACACGCATGCACACACATGATAGTACTCTATCTCATTCCCAAACATTAGAATGACCTATTTAAACCCAACAAGCAAACATCCATTCTAAACCCTTACTAAACCCTAACTATGGGTGATGCACATGCATACAAACAAGGAGGGAAAACAACATTATTCCTAAACATCAAATGTCCATACCTTAGACCCCTTAATCACACATACTATTATATCAAAGGCTCTACTCTAACTCCTCAATCCTGCATAAACATTAACAAATACAACACCTTTATCCTAACCTCACATGGCATAAACATACAAACATCATGACAGGAAAAACAGACAATAGTAAACAATTATGGGAAAAGGGTAAACATGACAGGCACACATACAATAGGAATTCATCCAATTATAGGGAAGGGGAAACATACAAAGGGTTGAACTCATCTGGAGATGGTTATCAAATTTCTAAGAGGGGTGCCTAGGTTTTTCCTTCTTTGCTTTTCTTTTCTTCTCTTCTCCTTCCTTCTATCTCTTTTCCTTTTCCTATTTTTTGATAACTAAACCTAATCTTTCTCCATCTCCCTTTGTTATAGAATATGGATGTGTGGCTTAGTAGAGTTAAGTCCTCTATTGGGCCTTAGATGTTATCTTGGGTACTATTATCTAATTCATACTAATTTCTATCACTAAGATATTAATAACAACAACAACAACAACAAGAATAATAAAACTAATAACACCTAAGGTATTCTTAATATAATATTAGAGTCCTAAAAAGGGTTTTTTTATGATTTATTTCTAATACTAAAAAATTTGGGCTGTTACAATACTTGTATTTAATTAACGATTATAATTTAAATTTTATTTTCTAAAATACATTTTCCATTTTATAGGAGTAAAAATGCATGACATATATATCCTCAATAATCGTTATACGTCATTTCCTTTCTTTCCTCGGGTCATGAAAAATCACATTGAAAGATTATATTTGTACAGTTAGTTTGTATAATTTTTACAATAAATAAAAAAGAAAAGAAAAGAAAGAGTTAGATAAAATAATTGATATAATAAAAAATATTTCTTCTAATCTTTTATGTAAGAAATAAATAGGTACATTTTTTTATCTTAATTATAAGAAATATAGACTTACTTTTAGATGTATTAATTATTAATTTCCTTTTTTTACCTTTAATTTATTATAGAACTAGTGTGGTGATCTGTGCGATGATAGGCTTATTATTATGTTTTAAAATTCTAAAGTTGTTATTTTAATTTACGTTTATTACTTATTATTTAGAACGAAAATAAGTTGACTAACATTTTCATCTAACGAAACCATTCAACCCTCATTATTTGATAAAGTTTCTTAAAATCTGGAAGTCTGTATAGACAATTGATACACACTTTAATTTTTTAGTCTATTCTTCCTGAAACAATGTCATTCAGTGATAAATCTACAATTTATGTAGATTCATAGAGCTAATTCACATGATTTTGGCTTTAATTCAAAGGAAATTTATGAGAAAATAACCCAATAATATGAAATGCCATGTAATTTGTGTTCTTGAGATTTTTATTAAAAATTGCATGATTGTACTTGGTTATTTGGGTTTATCAATGTAGGGAACTTGAGTAAATAAAATGGACAATGTCAGGATGTTTAGAGAGTCAATTTTCAGCTTAAAAGCGCAAGGAGAAAGCAAGTCAGCATTGGCGCCCAGCGCCAACATGGTGATAGGAATCCAAAAAGTGGGTGCCCAGCAGAGGGGTTGCCTTGATGAAATCCAAAGAAAGGGGCGCCCAAGGCCAGTAATTTTTTAGCTTTTGCAAGCTACTATCTATTATTGGTCCTGGTGTGTTTTTTATGGTTCGGAAAGCCCAAACTCGTTATAAAAGGGTTAGAACTATATGTGTAAGAGCATTCTTTGACTACTCAAAGGACCAGAAACGAGAAAGAGCTTGAAGAGTCTACTCGGGGCTTTGAATCTTTAGAACTCATTCAATTTCTTAAGGTTTCATGGCGCTTCTATCTGTTCTCTCCTATCTTGTTTTGTTTTAGGTAACTCTATGAGTTTCTCAGCCTTTTGGTTAGGTTAGGATGAACCGTAATTGGAATTCTTTGTAATTTGTTTTTCCTTCTGAAACCTGACTGATCTTGCTCATCGGTTTTCTAAATATCTCTTAATTGCATTTTTGTTTTCTTTTTGCTCTTTAATTTCAAAAACCGCAAAAATTCTTAATCATTCTTTAATTCATAAACATTCAAGTTTCACAATTTCAGCATGTGTCCTTTTCTAAAACACTTCTTTTTAATGAAATGGCCCTAACCATTTCTAAGAAAGCACTCTACAATTCTACATCCACTCATTTTCAGTATCTTACGCTTAAAGCTTTCCCCCAACTCATCTACCAAATAACAATGTGTATAAGGGCTGATGCCCTATTCCCTAACAAATCTTGTAGGAGTTCCCTATATACAAAGAAGAAGTTTACTAAGTTTTAGGAGCTTCATTGCAGAGAAAACATAAATGGTTGTGTGGATTTGAGGCTGAATGGTGATTTTGATGAGGTTCAAGCCAAGTGTGTGCTTGAGTTGGGGTTAGCATGCTGCCATCCTAACCCATATAAGAGGCCATCAATGAGAACTGTGTTGCAGGTGCTAACAGGGGAAGCAGCTCCACCATTTGTACCATTTGAGACACCTGCTTTCACATGGCTAGGCAATGCTCCTGTTCTCAATGAAGAGTTTAATTCCCATGCTACAATATCCCTAAATGAACTGATAACAGAATTGATTAGTGGGAGATGATGAATCACATTGTGTCTCAAAATGTAATGCTTTTTCATCTAAATGAAAAAGGATCATTACTCAGCAAAAGAGTTTGTTGGAACAACTAGGTTTATGGTTGAATTGAAGTTGATGTTTTTGCATTTGGTCTTCTTATACTAGGAGATTTGTCCAAGGACTTTGCTAGAGCACCAGACTATATGCAATAAGATGGGCTTTAAACACCGCAAGCTATAGTTGAAAGCATGGTTCTAAATTGCGGTTGCAGTCGCAGTTTTGTTGAAATCCCTAATATTGCGGGAAATTGCGGGAAAATGCGATTGATGCGGCCGCAATTGCGGTCGCGATGCAGTTGCGGTGAGTCCAAAAACCGTTATGTTGCGGCCGCAATTGTGGTTGCGAACCGCAATTTAGAACTATGGTTGAAAGTTAAGACTGATGGCTTTGGATTTGATTTCTTGTGTGGGAAAATTGTTTAAGGAAGAACGCTATAGCATCAAAATAAGCTAAATTTATAACAGCAGCATAGCGGATTGTGTATTGGATATTGTTATTAAAGGATGTGTCTAACTGATGTAGTAGATATAGGACTGAATGGCAATTTTAGTAAGGATTATCCTTCAAACTTCAGTTAGGAATTAACAGTTGAATTATGATGCTAGTGGATCTATAATAATACAAAGTAGTGTTTTGTTTTTTGTGTCAAATGTCAATTTTTGAGACGTTGAATATGCAAATAAGCAAATGTAACAGATAGTAATATGACAACTAGGCTTTTAGTTTTGTCATTTCCATAGGTTAGGAAACCAAATAATTGATGCAGGACTTATGGTTTATGGATTGCGTATGAACAATTATAGTTTCAGTTTAGCATATATTGTTGCTAATCCCGAAATTATGTGAATTATTATGCCTCAATAGTAATGAAGTAAAGCAGTCATTTTAGGGCAGTCGTTAGGAAAAATATAGGTGTCTCAGCTTGCACCCAAAACTCCTAAGGAATAGTTTGGTTAAATTAGATTCCTTTGTTTATTGTGCTGCAACTGGCAATTGGTTGTCACTCCAAGTATGCAATTACTGGAAAAAAAAAAACCTAGGGAAAGCAGTTGTCCTTTCCAGTTTCGAATAGTTGCTGTAAGCGTATGCAAGCAGTGTTAGTGCTTGTCTGTTTATCTACATAAGAACTCATTTTGTAATTTGATTTTACTAATTATTATTCTTATAGTAATGGTTAACGAATCAATATAGACACAGGTTTTATTTAAGATTACCGTGAGGATATATCAGTAACAGTAAATTTTACACTTTTGATTTCTTATTTGTTAGCTTAAAATAAGGATGAACATTGGTTGAAATTGATTGAAAATTACAAAATCATGAGAGAGAATCATTAAATAGGATGTGAAACCTACAAAATTTTGTGATTTCTAATAAATTTCAATCTGTGCGCAAAAGAGTGTGTTCCTACCACTTCTATTTGTAAAACAATGATTAGCAAAACTGTTTGCAAATTTACCAAGCCTATCATTATAAACATCTTAGATCACTTGTTAACCCCAGAGCCCAACCTTAATTAAAACTGATTAAAATTTAATTAAGAGTGCATTTGGATAAAAAAAATTTCTAAAAAGAAATATTATGATTTCTTTTTCACATTTTCAGAATTTATAATTATTTTATTTCCTGAAAATATTAAAACGATTATTTTTTTAGCATTTTAATTTTTGAAAAATTATTTAATTATATACAATGTTATAAGCATGCTTTTAATTACGTACAAAAGTGTATTGTTCTTAATTAAAGAAAAGTGTAGACAAATGGGTCCTAAATTAGAGATTTTCTCTCGTATTTACTCTGGTATCTCGCATACTTTCAGGTGTGAAACTAATTCTACTCAACTTAGTGAAATTTTCTCTCTTACTTGTAAACTCAAATACCTTACTTTTATTGCTTTGTTTTCTTTTAAGGAAAAGTAAAGTTTGTTTATTATTTAAGTCAGGTGGGTGATATGAATTCATCTAGTTGAACTAGGAAAATAAAGAATATTTTTCTCATTCATTTTTATATATAACAAATTAATCTTATTTAAATTTCAAATTTATTAGAATTGAAATAATTTAACACTGTAATCAGTATACACTGTTATTGTAGAAGTTTTATACCCTTAATCAATCAAAAATCACCCTTAATATGACTTTTAAGATAATTATTATAAAAGTTAATAAATTTATCATACATGAATAGTATAATTTAACTTCGTACAATGTTAATATAAAATTTTTTACACTGTCAAGTTATTAGAAATAACTTTATTATGATTTTTCAAGTAGTTATAACAAAATTCAATAATCTCATCACATATGAAAGTCTATGATTGAATGACTATGTTAAAAAAAAAACTCATATAATGACTAATCTCATATATTTTAAAATTACACTACTATATAAATTTAGAAACAGACTACAATAATTTAGTGAAAAAGTCTAAAATTGTTTCAACATGAAATAGTAAGTAGTGACCTCACCCTGTTTGATTTGCTTTAAAATATGGACTTTAACTTAAGATTAAGAAAATATTTTAGGGCTTGTTTGCTCTTTTTTTTTTTGTTACCATGGTATTGGTACGAAGTATCTATTGCTGGAAGCAATGACTAATTTCCGCTGGGAACTGTGAGCGCATACAAGGTGGGTATTCTTCTCCCAACATAGTTTGTTCCATACTCAAGGTCGGGATTTGAACCCTGGACAACTTGATTAAGAGACACTAGCCACTACTACTTATGCCAACCAATGTTGGTTGGGCTTGTTTGCTTTAGATCTAGGTAAAATTGATTTTGATAAATTAATTTTGAACAATTATAGATGATTCAAATGTATATCTAAATTAATTTCAGTTAAGAATTTTATATTGAATGCGTGTTTAATGGAAGGAATTGATTTTACTTATCTACCAAATATGCCTGGAAAATTTTCGGACAATTTCTTTTTTATCGCAAAATATTATAAAAATAATTTAAAAACAAACTAATTAAAATACATAATTAAAATTGAAAATCATCGTTGGCGTTGAATTAAAGATTTCTTTTCTTTATCCTAACGAGAAAAATTCCTATTTATATTGGGTAATAATTTCACAAACTGCACAATAAAAATATAACACTCATTAATTAACGGTTATAATTTATATTTTATTCTCTAAATACATTTTTCATTTTATAGGAGTGAAAATGCATGACATATATGTCCTCAATAATCATTATACGTCAGTTTCCTTTCTCTCCTCGGGTCATGAAAAATCACATTGAAAAATTATATTTGTACAGTTAGTTTGTATAATTTTTACAATAAATAAAAAATAAGAAAAAAAAGGCATCAAATAAAATAATTGATATAATAAGAAAATAAAATTATAATAAGTATTATAAAAAAATACTCCTTCCCATCTTTTATATATGAAAAAAATAAGTGCATTTTTTTTCTTAATTATAAAGAAAAATATAGACTTGCTTTTAGATGTATTAATCTAATCATTTTTTATAGAAGTGGATGCACTTATTGGTCTATTATTAATAATATAAGTCACTTTGGTGGAAAAATTATTCCTTAAATTACTTGTAGTATCATTAGATATAATTACTGCTTAAATTTTTTAATTCTATGAATTTTTTAAAATAAAATTTAAATTTATGATATTATTAATTAAAATTAATTAACTTAATTATTTTATTGATCCTAATAAAGTAAGAAAAAAGCTAACTAGTGCCTTTAGGGTACTGATTAAAGAATCAAAAATAGAAATTTTTTATTGAAAAGTGTAACAATGCTCCTTTTCATGATTTTCAATACAACACCTTCAATAAGAACTTTCTATTTATTAATTTCTTAACCAATATTCTTAGAACACTTATTAGCAAGCCCCATAAAGTAATTAATTTGTTTATAAAGAATTGATAGAATATTATATAAATAGTATAATTCTAACACATTTATTAAATATAGGTCTGCGTGTATGCATTAAATGTATACATAATGATAGCATATCACTATAGATTTTTCATGATTCGTGATTACCTAAAAATGTTTAGTGTACTACTTCTTTTCATATCTTTAAATGTTGAGGAATTTTAATTAGTAACATATTTTTTAATACATTTCTTCTAACACACACTTTATTACTAATTAAATATATATTTTTATCTCAAAACAATTTATGTTTTAAAATTTCAAAGTCTAATTAATATTTTTTCTAAAATGTACCCTTATTTAATAGCTCATTATTAAGGACATAGATATCAAAAATCAAGATATTAAATAAAAACATTTTAGTCTAAATATAATAATATTTTATTTCTATTAAATATTTCTTGATCTGTATGCATTAATCTTAAATATCTAAAGATATGGAAAGAAAGTAATAACTCAGAATGACACAAAAAAGTTATTTTCTTTAATTTTAAAAAATATTTTTTAGACGTATGCGTACGAAAATTAGTGAGCATTACTTGGATACCTTGGCGGAATGAAGTTTCCAAAGGACGGTCATAAACGAGATCTTCCCCAACTCAATTGCATGCAATTCTTATAACCAATATCGTAAAAATGCAAATAAGTAAATTAAAACACATGCCTCAGTTATTCGGCCGCGCACTTAGATACGATTATTTTAAGTATTTTTATAAGAGTATGAGTCAAATTACTCTAAGATTAATTATTAGTGTATTTATTTTTTTAATATTTTTTGTATATATATTAAATTTCAATAATGTTATTATTAAATTAAAAATTCTTATTAAATAAGTTAAGTCTACAATTTTATTTATAAAATTTTAAAACCATTTTATACTTCATTAAATCAATTCAATTTAATATATAATATATTTTTAAAAAATATATAAGTAAATATTGAGTATAAGATTATATAATAACAAATATCTAATTTATTTAAAATTTGATATGTATAATCATTGAAATAATATTAAAATATTAAAAGATTAGATTATTAAAATTTAATATATACTAATACAAAGAGTTAGTGAACGATATGATTTTATCAAGAGTTATCACTACAATAATTTGATATCATAATTGATTATAATTTAAAAACTAATTTAATATAACAGGTGAACTAAAATAAATATTCATAGCAATATCTCATAATAAATTCATAATAAATATTAAATCAATACTAAAGCATTATGTTTTGATTTAGTGCAAAAGATTATTTGGCTCTTATCCTTTTTGAAATCTCTCTAATTAATGATTAGGGTTATAGATAAGAGTGAATTAGCCTCTAACTTCTAAGAATATCATAATCTGAGCTATTCTAATGTATGACACACCATTTTGAACCATTCCTTAGATTCTTTCTAAAGTGACTTGTGATTATTTGGTTGAGTTTGGTTAATTTCCTTTGTCTTTCTCTACCATTGTTATGGTTGAATTGCTCCATCTTCAGGGACACAGAGTTGTCAAAATGACTCATTTCACCTCACTTAATTCGACCCATATGAGTTAGGGCCAAAAAATCTCATAAGGTCAAAAAGCTCACAAGACAAAAAATCTCATACGACCATCCCATGGCATTTTAATTTTAAGAAAATTATTTACTGTTCAAAGGTTGGCTTAGCCCATTTCACAGGCCTACCCAAAAATGGCAGGTGGGTAAGGTGGCTTAACCTACTAGCCCGCTCAGCTCGTCCTGCCTAACCCACCAACCCAACGGGCCAAGGAGGGTTGGCCTACTGAACCATTATTTTTAAAAAAAAATATGTTAGTATTTTGTATTGCTGATGAAGGACTACTAGTATTTTGTATTATTGATGAAGAATTATTAGTAGTGGTTTTGAAAGACTATTAGTATTTTGTGTTGTAGTCTTTAAGTTGAAGGCCAAATTTGTAGTGGATAAGTGGATTTATGTTGATGCATGAATATGAAGAATGCAATTGTTAATTTGTTGTGTCATTTTTATGTATAATTTGTGTCATTTGAAACATCACTTAATAAGCTTGAATTTTCTCTTTTTTATTTTTTTATTAGTCTACCCCTAAATAGAGTGGACCAAAACTTTCAACCTACCTACAACGGGTGGGCTAGCCTGCCTGGCCTTTTTGGCAGGTTGGTGGTAAGGCAAGCCATTTAGCTTGGAGTTCATATTGTTTATTCTAAAAATACTCTTTCAACTTTATCATAACCCTTACTCATTCATTATTAGGATGTTGAATCCCCCTCTAATTCCTCTTTTTAGAGAATGAAAAACTTCATGAGCGAGAATAATATTGTCCTATATTAACCTCTCTTGTATGAAAGCACATTGATTTTGTGAGATTAACTACTCCATTAAAACTTTGAGCTTAAGAACCAGAATCTTGGAGATGATCTTATAAATAAAATTATAACAACTAATTGGGAGATACTAGCCAAGATTTTCTGGTATAAGAACCTTTGGAATAAGAGTGATAAGGTTTCATTAGCTTCTTCTGGAGTATAGCATGTTTCAAAAAAACTCTTAACAACCTTGCTAACATCCTCCTTTATTGCCTCCCAATTTTTTTGATAGAATAGACTATTTAAACCATTTGGTCCTAGATCTTTTAAAGGCCCTAAGTTGTCCATCCCCTTTTTTATCTTTGAATTAATGACTGGGCACATAGGTTTTGATTCATTGAGGTTGTAACCAACCTAAGTAAAGTTGGCAAATTAAGTAAGATGCCTAAATTTCTTTCAAACCGCAAATTTGATGGCCCGACCTAGCTTTATACCAAGCTAATGGGCCAACCAACCCTAATTAAAAATGAACAAAAAATAAAATTAAACATTTTTAAATGTACAAAATTCTAAGAAATATTTTCCATTATTTGTTTCACCATAATGGTTGACAAAATCATGAGCCTTTTTAGATTAGAGGAGTTCCATAAATTGATGAAGAAGGCAACGATATTATGACCCTGTGCCCAGTCACCAAGAAGGAAGTATCAGCAACACTTAATTGTATAAAGCCTTATAAGGCCTTGGGTTTAGAAGGCTTCTAAATTATCTTCTTTAAGCAATTATGGCATATGGTTGGAGATGACATTTGGGAGTTAGTTAGCAAAGCCATTGAAACAGGCCATTTTGATCCTTCTATTGCTAAAACTTAGTCTTGATCCCAAAAGAGGACAATCCCAACAATTTTAAAGAAATTCGTCCTATCTACTTGTGCAATACACTATATAAAATTATCTCAAAGGTGTTAGTCAATAGATTAAGGCCTATTCTCAATGACATTATTGGACCTTATTAAAGTATCTTTCTTCCTGGAAGAGGGAGTAGGGATAACACCATTATTCTTCATGAGATCTTGCATAACATACAAAAAATCCCAAAGGAAAAAATGTGATGTAATGTATAAAATTAACTTGGGGAAAGCTTATGACCACATGGAGTGGACTTTCCTATAGACTTAGTTGCAAGATTTTGGCTTTCTCCCTTTAATAAGAAGTCTAATCATGCATTATGTTTCTTCTACTTCTCTCTCCCTCATTTGGAATGGAAACAAACTCCATCGTTCGGATTTGACTAGAGGCCTTCGTTAGGGAGACTCGCTTTCTCCCTATTTATTTGTGTTTTGTATGGAGAAATTGTCACTGACCATTACGAAAGTAGTGAATGAAGGTTCCTGATTACCTGTGAATGTCTCTAAGAATGGCCTTAAAATTTCCCATCTATTTTTTGAGGACGATATTTTATATTATTCACAAATGTGAAAGGGAGCCAAGCTAGATTAATTATATTCCTTGTTTGATAAAGTCAAAAGGGATTCAAGAATTAAAATCAATATTGCCAAATCTAGAGTTGTGTACTCCAAAAGGGTTTCAAGGAATAGAATAGAAAAGTGTTCCTCCATTTCCAAAATTAGAAGCACAAGATCTCTTGATAAAGATATGGGGTTTCCAACCTTTCAAGGCTAGGTAGGAAAGGTTAACTTTGAGTTTATTATTAAAAAAATGTAATCCAAACTGGCTGCCTAAAAGCACAAGCTCTTGAATCAAGCTAGGAGAGTGACCTTTACATCCTTCATATTGTCATCAATTCCCACTTATTATATGAAGCTCCTTTGGTTGCCTCAAAGCATTTGTGACGTGATTGATCGCACTATGTAAGGTTTCATTTGGAAAAGTTTAACAACAACAAGGGAAGGTAATTCGCCCAAGAAAGCTTGTTTGGGAACTCCAAAATTGTTAGAATAGTCTGTGGGTGGACTATTTGCACAGCTTATATATTGGTGCTATAGGTCATTCTTGCACTTAAAGACCAAATGAGACACATTCATTTAGAATTCTATTCAAAGGACCAGAGATGTTTTAAAGGAAGGTAATGCCATGAGGATGGAGTTAGGTAGCTCATTTTTATGGTACCATGCTTGGACTAGCTTTGGTTCAATATGCAATTGCATGCCTTATGTTAACATATAGGATATGGACCTTTATATCAAGGACTTGTATGAAAACGAGAATTGGAATTTATTTAGGCTGCATACTGCCTTTTGCTACACAAATTCAACACAAAATTAGCAACTTACGTATCCACCTCCACCCATCAATTCCTGATGCATAGACTTGGAAAAAGAATGTGCATGGGTGCTACACTATGAAACATGGTCACAAGTTGCTATTATCGCACAAATTGAATCTGTAGCATGATGTTTCTTAGACTTAGGTGTGGACAATCAAGCACCCAAAAAAATTGTTTATTTATTTGGCTCGCATGCCATAACTCAGTCCCTATGAACACAGTACTAACTTACTATGATATGTCTCAATTTGATATATGTACCTACTATCAAGCTCATTCTAACACCTCCATTCATGGCATTAGAGATTGCATGTTTTTTGTAGGTTATGGGAGTCTCTTGGTTATAGAAACTAGGATATCTACACTTAAACGGATCATATCCAATGGCTCAAAGATGGTGTTTTCTAACAAGGCAATAACACATTCTAGTTAGCATTTGGAGGAGTTAGCGACCCTGAAGCATTCAAGTTATTGGCATCAAGCAAGGTTTTTTCACCACTTTATTTCGTTAATGTCTTTGCTAATACACTCTTCATGTGTTACTATAACATTGGAGGTCAAACTTTGACAAAAAGATGGGTTCAATAGCTTAATCCCCAAGAAGATAAGGTCGTGTTGAATTTTGACGACAGCAGTTACAGTAACCACAGTAGGGTTGGTTATGGTAGAGTTCTCAGATTGGCTTTGGTGGTTTTCAGGCTTCGTTAGGCTAACAACGAACATTCACATTGAGCTTTTAGCGCTTCTTCACAGCCTCAACATTGCTTGGGAAAAAGGGGAGTGAAATCTCGTTTGCTATATAGATTCAAGGATAGCTATCAGGTTAATACAGGGCATTTTGTCTCCAACTCACTACAACTCAGCCATTGTGTTGTAAATCTAGGACATACTAAGGCGTGATTGGGTTGTTGAGCTCTTTCATACTTTCTAGAAGGGTAACCAAAGCTCTTTTATGGCCAGGCTAGGGCCTTAGAGGATTATTCTTCGATGATATTTCATATTGCTCCCTATGGTATCACTAGGTTTCTGTTAGTTGATACCAGGCGTACTCAATTGTTACACGTGTAATGATAGTAGTGTTGTGCTACTATCAAAAGTATTAGATTTCTCTTAAACTTGTAGTGTAAGGAACAACCTAGGTCATACTTCTCCAAGATATAAACCTATCGATTCTAATCTTATTAGGAAAGTTAAAAAAGGAGGGTTTTGAATTGCAAACAAAACAGAAAATGTTGAATGAAAATCAAATTTATAAAAACATCAATTCAAGGTATTCAAGTCTTGTGGTTGGGTTTATCATAATTCAAAAGGATGAACAAATTTTACATACATGTTTGTCAATTCGAATTTCACTAGATAAACACCTAGAATATAAATTGAAATCACAATCGTAATCCCAAATTAATGTTAATTTATGACCAATTTGATTTAGGTTATCAATCGATTACCAAACATCAATTAGATTTCATATTAATTAACCCTAACCTAATTTTACTTCAATTATAAACAAAAAATGTAATTCACAATTGTGAAATAATGAAAATCGTAATTGAAGAAGAAAGAAGAGGAAGATATGCATTTGAAAATCAAATTAAAAACAAGGAACTCAAAACCCTAACCACGTTCATTGAATCCCTTGAATCAATTACGCCTTTGGCCTTCCATAGTCATCATCATTGAATAATAAAGGAAGAAAAAACATAGAAGAATAAAGAAGATTGAGAAGAAAAAAGAAAAAAAAAATGTCTTTCAATTGCACAAAAAATCTTTGTGTAATCAAAAAGTGTCTTCTCAATTACATGAATCCCTAATTATAAAAGAAAAACAAGTAACAGAAAGTAAATCCTAATTAAATCTTAATCAAATCCTAAAGACATGATAAAAATCCTCATCCTAATGATGGGATACCATAAGATAAGAAAAGATAAAAAAAAAAAATGTATCCTAATGAGATCTATCATCTCCAAATCATGTAGCTACTATCTTACAATTATTTGGCCCTTTAGATGGCCAAATTTTCCCACCTTGGTGTCTTCATGAAAATTGTAGACAATTTTGTCCTCAAAATTTGGGCGCCAGTTTTGCATCAATCTAACCTCTACTCAAGATATCTTCAAAATATTGCATCCATGTCAGGCTGCTAATAAGAACATCTTTAACTTTTTGGCTTTTTTTCTCCTTGAATCCATCAGAATTAGCCAAAGCCCGTGAGAGGTAAAGTTGTAGCTCTATAGTACCAGATATTCCCTGTAGAAGGCATCAATGTCAAAATGAGGAAAAATCCAAAAATCAACAATGATTAGAAATTAAGCCCAATGAAGCCCACTAATCCAAAACTCAACCAAAACGTCAAATATTAAGCACAAATAGAAGGCAATTAGGTCAAATATAAGTCACAAATAGATGCCTCAAAATTGATCTATCAGGTAATCTTTTGGCCTTTGTCTTTTCAGCTTTGTTCTTGAACTCTAAACAAAATAAATAAATTCTAATATAAAATTCTTAAAACAAAGGGATCAAACAAGACATTATTTATTTGCTATTTACTATTTTCTCCCACATTACTGCATGGACACTATAACATTTTTTTTAGTGATATTAAAGTGCTATAACATTTATCCTAGTGGTGTTAAGACTAAGCAATAAAGTGGTGTTAAGACTAAAGTAAAAAATAACATTTTATTTTTTAGGTGATATTAAGACACAATCGTTGAAAGGCATATTTGACATTTGTGGCTCTCAAAAGAAGATAAATATATGTGAATTAACACCAACGTAATTGTAGCATGTCTTTTCACAATGAATTTGAATACAACAATTGAAATAGCCTATTTTCTCATATTCAATGAATTTAATTGCTATGCACTGTTAGTGTAAAAACTTTTACACTGTCAACCAATTGAAAATCAATTTCAGTATGACTTTTAGAGTGGTTATTATCTAAGTCAACAAACTCACTATACATGGTGGGTTGTAATTGGATGAAAGTGTAAAACTTCTTTACATTGTTAGTTCATAGCTTATTTTCTCATATTCAATGAGTTTAATTGCTATGCACTATCAGTGTAAAAACTTTTACACTATCAACAAATCAAAAATCAGCTTTAGTGTGACTTTTAGAGTGATTATTATCAAAGTCAACAAACTCACCAGATATGGTGAGTTGTGATTAGATGATAGTATAAAACTTCTTTACATTGTCAGTGTGTAGCCTATTTTCTCATATTCAATGAGTTTAATTACTATGCACTATCAGTATAAAAACTTTTACATTGTCAACCAATTAAAAATCAGCTTTAGTGTAACTTTTAGAGTAGTTATTATCAAAGTCAACAAACTTACCATACATAATGGTTTGTAATTGGATGACAATGTAAAACTACTATACACTGTAAGTGTATAGCCCATTTTCTCATATTCAATGAGTTTAATTGTTATGCACTGTTAGTAATGTAAAAACTTTTACACTGACAACCAATCAAAAATCAACTTTAGTGTGACTTTTGGAGTGGTTATTATCAAAGTCAACAAACTTACCATACACGGTGAGTTGTGGTTGGATGACAATGTAAAACTATTTTACATTGTCAGTACATAGTCTATTTTCTCATATTCAATTACTAATAATTCAATACATCTATCTTCACGTTTGGTTTCACTCTCAATACCCAATGTTGCTAATTAATAAGCAAGCTTCCAAAGTGAGAGACAAAGAAAGAAGCACTTTCTGTCAATGAAACTAACAACACCAATGACCAAAATATTCTTGTCCTAAAAGAAGTGGGTCAAAATATGCTAACAAACCTTGTTAAAACCACCAGGCTAATGAACCTTTATTTAAAGAGCCTAACTAAGCCTGTTAAGCCAATTGGGTCAGGAAAAACAAGCCCAACTTTTTTGAGGCCTTTATTTGAAAAGCCCATTTTGACCCTAATTACGTACAGGATGTTTAAGCCAACCCATTTGGACGAGCTCAAATTGCTAGCTCTCAACCTAAGAATGACTGAAAGACAATTTTGTATAATGTGTACCTTCTGATGTGAAAACACCTTGAAAATGTTCAAGAATAGCTACATTAATATCCTTCGTCCCTTCCAACCAATCTCCCCTTTCATTTTTTTATCCATGTAACCTATTTTTATCCCTCCTCTACATTGTTGTAGCGCTACTACATAAAGGGCTTTTTTAATCGGTTAAAAAAGTCTTTTTAAATTGGTTCATGAACCGTTTTAAATACAATCGATATAAAAAGTGGAAGCTTTTAAATCGAATTTGAACTAATTTAAAAAAATCTTTTTAACTCGGTTGCTAGTGGAAGCGATGTAAAAAGTTAAACGTGTATGTCATGAGTTTAGTGGGATGGTGGAGATTGTCTTGTCGGGTTGGAATTTCACAATCACACTAATCAACATCAATGAAATGGGACATGTACAATGCAAGCAAACTCATGCCTAACATTCTCAGATACAAGGAATGTTATCTTATAAAAGAATCTATATCTTAGCACCTGGCTTTAAACCTTGACATATCAAATAAATCTCTCATGACGAAGGCCTTGTGGCTTTAGGTTTGAGTCATGATGTCTTCCTAAAGAATGGTTTAGAACTCTGGTTGATGTCTGTAGCAAATAAATACTCAAAGAAATTAAACAACACACTAGAAACACAATTAACCAAATCAGGTAAATAAAACTAGTTATGTGTTGTTTAAATTGAACAATACACACATAAGCAAAGAAGGAAGGAAGCACATTTGGCATCTTCACTCTCGAGAAGATTGATAATAAGGTGCCGTCCAACTTGCAACACACCTACACCGTGATCTGAAGAGGATGGATCATCACCTGAACTTTGTTGTCAAGAGCCAAATCCAAGGCCCGCATCCCTAACTCAAACAACAAATCTGCGTCTTTGGTAATGATTCAAGAAACAAAGGGACACATGTCTGAAAGTATCACCAAAAACCTTTTTCGTTGGGGGAAAGAGCTCTGAGGCGGTGATGAGGGAATTTGTGTTTTAAAAGGTAAGAATGCTTTTTTAAATCGGTTATATGATAAACGATTTAAAAAATCACTATTTAAATTGGTTCTACTTACAATTGATTTGAAAAATTACCTTTTAAATCAGTTGTAAGTAGAATCGATTTAAAAAGTGATTTTTTAAATCAGTTATCATGTAATCGAGTTAAATATTTTATTACTTATTTACAAAAATACTACGGCTTTTTTGTTTAGATCGGTCTCTAAAAAAATGAGTTAAATTCCTAGAATGTGCGTTTTGTAGTAGTATTCTTTAAATTAGTTATTCGTTAACCGATTTAAAAACTTTCTTTTCAAATCAACTACACAAATAACAGATTTAAAAAACAAGTTTTTAAATCGGTTTGAAGGCGCCCGATTTAAAATAGTTGCACTTATTTACTATTTAAATTGGTTCAACAAAAACTGATTTAAATTGTTGTTTTAGAAAACCATTTCTGCACTAGTGTTGTAACACTCTTTTAATATAATTCATATTAATTTAGTTATTAATTTTAAGTAAATAAAAATGCGTGTAAAATTTTTCCAGTTTTAAAAGAAATTCCAAACTTAACAGAATTTGGAAATGGTAATAAAATATGAAAGATATATACATATATTTCATAAAACTGTACATCATGGTTTGAGTAATACATAACAGTCAGAAAACAAAAGTACATAGAAATACATATACTACCTAGCCCACTATATACATCAAAAAGATCCTATATAGAGCAGTATTTATCTACCCTATCCCTTATACAAAAAGAAAATACTATAGGTCTTCAGGTTCTCCCCCATTGAGATGTTCTTTATCTCGTACTCAGCATCACGGAGCGTTAATGTCGTCTTCAATAATCACAATCAATCATACATAAAAGAAAATAATGGAGTGAGGTGTCTTGTTCTAAAATTACTTGTACGTGTACAGTAGAAAATCTACCATAAAACAAAGATAAAACACAATTGACAACACAAGGGATCCTAAGGTTCGTTCTAAGTTGTATCCGACTACTCTTGACTAGGTATGGATCCATACTTCCCATTAGTGGGTAATAGTTCTTAACAGAACTTGAGAAGTGACTGGGAGTACATATACCTATCTCAACACCATCACATGGTACAGTCCTCGTCATCATTGAGGAACAAAATAATAATTTAGGATATCCATTTATAGAGGTATACTCTTAAATCAATCCTAGAATGCTGAGCAGTTGTTGGGGTTATCGAGTTTGGTCAAGTGAATATCCCAGCTCAAGGGCGCTACCCTAGCCATTGGGACTTTCACCACTCGATGCCTACCCTCAAGACCTCCGCAAGTGGGTCCCTACCTTTTATTCCTCAGCGTACCAAACTGTGGCTTCCCTAGTAGGGTGCCATGCCACTACATGTCACTTGCTTTACATTACTCACTAATTTATCACTTCCTAATTTCTCAAACAGAGGTTTCCCTAGTCTCATTTAATTTGAGCACCAGTATAATCAATATTTCTGCCTTATTTTGCAGAAATTGCACTATACCAAAATTTTAACAGAATAACGATATAACAATTATAGTATAATTACTAAAATTTTGGCAGAAGAACAACTAAATAAATGCATTTTGATTTTCTAAATTTAAACAGAGTAACAGCTTAGTAAATGTATTTTTATTTTCTAAAATTGAACAGAGTAACAGCTTAACAAGTAAAATTTAATAATTTAAAATTGAGCAGAGTAAAAATTTAATAATTATGATTTAATAATTTGAATTTGGGCAGAGTAACAACTTAATAAAAATTAAAGTTTAACTTTAAACAATAATAACAATACTAAAATTTAAGCCTAAAAGGGTTTAGGGAAAAACCCTTCCTACCAACATACAAAGTGACAGTAATTTAGAACCAACCCCACTCCCCCCATTACCTCTAAGATAATTGATGGAGAGGATGAAATTGTTGATGCAGAGCTCCTAGAAATAAAACTTTACTAGTTGTTGGAAAACTAGTAAAATTTTAACATAAAAACAAAATAAAAGAAAATTTTTTCTGGAGAGAGAAGCTCTCTAAGAATTTGGTAGTTTGAGAGAGAGAGAGGTGCTGAAAATGGTCCAAGACCATGGGTATTTATAGAGGGGAAGAAGGGGTTTAGGTGTCCCTTGGATGATGTAAGCAATGATGCAATAAAACTTATTTTTAATTTCTTTTTAATTAATTTTAGGGACACATATCCCAAATAGGTGGTGAATCACCTATTTTAGGGTTGGGGACGTGCTTCACCAGCTGTCCCAAGCCTCCATGTGTCAAATTTTATCTGTAAGTGAATTAACCAGTATCGATAAAAACACCTAAACTTGAAAAATTAGCTTTTAATATCAAAATAATGCATTTTAATGCAAAACTGGGAAATAAATTATTTTTCATCAAAAATAAATTTCTAAGAATAAATTTTAATTTGTATTAATTTATTTCAAATTATATGTATTTATTTTGTATTTTTAAGCTAGAAAATTCATAGAAAATCTATTTTAATTCAATAAATACCAAAAATTTTATAAAAATTCTAAAATTAAATATTTTACCCATAATTAAACTAAAATTATCATTTTCACCCTTTTTGAATGTCAAACCAATACTAGCTGGCTTATTAGACATGTAGGGGCATTTTGGTCATTTTACACAGAAATTTCAAAAAATTCCCAAAAATTCCCAAAATTATATTTTAATATATATGACATAATTTCAAGCTCAAATTGACATTTTAATGTCAATTGAATCTTTTCCTCATGTCAGTTCTTAATGTTGAGAAATAGGGACAAAATTGTCATTTTCTAATTTTTCTGGGCTCCTGCTCGAAAAAATTATTAAAAATCACGATTAAATAGCTCTTGAAATTTTGAGCAAAATGGTGGGAGTCAGAATTTCAAAATTCCTTTTTGATTTTTCAGAATTGTATTGCCAAATATTATAAAAAAACAGTAGAAGAATTGAAATAGGATTATTATATTTTTCACTACTTTTCTCTCAAAATAAAGTTTTTATAATGAGAGATACTTAATATAAAATTTTAAAAATATTTGAAGTCAAAAAGTCTCCGGTTGGTTTCTACAGTCAACTAGGGGTATTTTTGTCATTTTACAAAATTATCTCAATAAATTCTAGAAAAATTTCTAAAATTATTATTAATTGTTCTAAATAAATTGATGACTTAAAAACAATTTTTAAACATACAAAATAATTTAATATATAAAAGTAGGGGTGTTACAAGTGCAGCATGGAAGAAGTTGGTACTTTGATCACCCCATTTCAGCCACCGAATTCTAGAACGTTGACCCAAAAAATTTCCTCTTGCTTCCAAAGTCATCCAACTTTTGTTTAATCTCTCTTATCGCATGCAAATTAGTCTTTTGAACCTTTGAACATTGGAATGTTTGCATCTTCTTATTGAGGGAAACTATTTTTGCATTAGCCCTTTCGAAATTCTATTTACGCGAAGCTATTAATTTCCTATTCCATTTATTCATCCTTCCTTAATAACTTTATTGATATCATTATGCTCCTCCCTAAAGGCTTCGTATTTAAATTGCCTCTTACTTAAATTGTACGTTTGGCTTAAGTTGGAAAATGAGTAGAGAATGATCAAAATTGATTCCTGGTAAGGCCTCTCAAATAGCATTGGGATAGATCCCTCTCCAAGCCCAATTGATGAGGATTTTATCCAATTTTTCTTTAGTGACATGACCTTTCCTAGGGTTGCTCACCCATGTGTATTTGCATCCTTTCAACTCCATATCCGTTAACCTAATATTCGATAAAAAAATTCCTAAGGAGATTTATTATATTCTCCAATTAAGGTCTCAACCCATCTTTCTCAAATTGATAAAAAAGAAAAAATCTCATTGAAGTCTCCCAAACAGCACCACAGGGCCTCTAATCACGGGCCCTCCAAGTTATTGTGAAAGGCACTACAATATCCCATATATGCCTCCCTCTATTCCCATAGATGAAGGTACATTCCCAACCTATCCTGCCATCCCTATCTACTATATACGCATGAATGAAGTTCTAATAAGAAAATACAATTTCAACTTCAACCAATTTATTCCACAATAGGCAAGGTCTCCAAATCTGCCATTTGCCCAGAGAATAAAAATAATTAAACTTGAGTTGTATCTTAACCTCTTGTACAGTGTGTTGATTAGCCATAATCACCATTAAAAACATCATGGTTGACCAGTATTTTTTGCTAATAGCTTTTATCTTTCTTCTTGTCATGGCCGCTGCCAAGCTACAACAATTCCAGCTAATGCAACTCTTGGCTAGGGGTGGGGCATGTTTTGGCTTGCCTCCCAGCCTTCAGATTGTGTACCTTAAAATCCAGTAGTAAAAACTTCCTTCGTTTATTGCCATAATAGCTGAATCTGTTCTCCTTTGCCCCTTCGATTAGCTTATACTCCCCATCATCTCTTCGTCTCTTTAGTGACAAAACCTTAGAACTTTGCTCCTTCTTTCTCTTTAAGAAATAGGATCTTATTTTATCTCCTTTAATGTCCCTTAAGCATCCAATGCCTAAATACTAATGTTGTCTTTTCCTTATTATTGCCAAGTACACTTACATAAAAAATAAAAATAAAAAATAAAACAAAACTTTCTTTAAGTACTCAATCCTTTCTTACTACCACCGAATGTATGGATCAACTGGCATGGAATTGTTTTAGCTTAACCAATGACCTCGAATTCTATTTCTAGATATACAGCTGTGTTAAATAATCTAAAGGAGAGTTTTGCCACCCATGATAGTCCTATTCGGCTTGAGCAAGACGGCCTCCTATAAAGAATACTTATAGTCTCTGCCAAAAAAATCCTTTCTCACCATATGGAAAGTGTATTAGGGATGAAGTGAATTAAGTTATTACCATTCATTACACACAAATGAATTCTCGATCCTTATTGTCAGTCACTTCTTCTTCTTCTTCTTTTTCGATTTTTCTTAGTTAAATAAATTTGATGATAACTTCTTAAACATATTTCAATTGTCAAACCATCAAAATTTCAATCATGACATTTGTAAAATAGACATCGTACCCCCTTCGTCAATTTTCCAATAGATTCCCTATGGTATAGTAGTGAGTCTAATCATCCGTAAATGGTGATTAAATTAAATACTCACCAACCACAACTCTAACATCCAAAACCCTGGTAAAGTATACTGATAGTCATAATATACTTCCACTAAACATTAAACAAGCAATTATTGGGTGTACTAATTCTAATATTATCCACTCATTTGAAATTTAGTCTATATTATTTTTTTAGTACAAAGTTCATATAATTTTATTGATTGATGTATTTATCCTTTTTATCAAATTGATCCTTACAATTTTCATTTATTAAACCAAAACTTTAATCCAAATTTTTTTGAAATAAAACTATAGTAATCAAAATTGAAATAAAGAAAAGCTATGAACTAAAATCTTAATTAATCAAATATGAGTGGGGAAGAGTAACTCTTGATAGAGTTACTTCACTCAATAACTATATATATATATATATATATATTAAATTTCAATGATCTAACCATTAAATACTTTGATATTATCTCAATGATTATGTATACAAAATTTTAGATAAATTATACAATTGTAGTTAGGTAATTTTATAAGCAACATTTTCTTATATTTTAGAAAAGTATATTAAACGTTAATTTAAATTTATTTAATGAAGTATAAATAGTTTCTAAATCTTATAAAAATTGTACACTTAATCTATTTAATAAATTTTTTAACTTAATGGTTAAATCACTAAAATTATATATATATATAAAGTGTAGTACCCAAAAAAAAAAATGTACACAGTGTTATTGAGTAGAGTAACTCTATAAAAAATTACTATTGAAGTAACTTGATTCCACCCTTTAACACATTTATAAATTTATCATGTATCTTTTTATATTGTCAGAAAACCAACTGGTTTTTGGTTTTTTAGTTGAGTTTGACCACTATTCATCACCAAGTTTCCGTGAGCAACCCCATAACCCCTATTTTGTTTGCATAATGCTATTATTTCCTCCCCGCCAAGATTTTGATTGGACAACAAACCTGTCTCTTTTCAAGTCCTTGAGGGACCGAGTCATTCTTTGGATCTATATATTTATTCCTTCGTTCTAAATAGCTCCATATTGACTCACAAGCCAAAATAATTGAAAAATTTTGTCTTGTATATTACGCAACTTGTACTTGTCATGATCTCGTAACCCTTTTTTTTTCTTCATAATCTCGTAATCTAAACCTTTGAATTAGCGATAGTGGAATGATTCCAACGAGAGCAATTAACGGACAATTTTCTTATAAATATAATTTATATTTAATTTGTTCACTGAAGGGTTTATATTTGTTTTATACATGTAAGTTCAACTCTGATGGCAACCGTTATATACAAGAAAAGGTAAAATTTATTAGAGAAAATAGGATATGACCATTTAGCCACAATCGTTAAAAAATTATTTCGAATTAAAAAAAAACTTTTAAAAAAAGTTAACTACCTCCTCATTTTTTTTATCACTCTCCGTTCCAGTCTCTCATCTCAAAATCTCAACCTTTTTTTAGCCACCCTTCTTCCTACTCTCCCATCTCAAAACTCCAACCCTTAGTTTTTCCAGCTACTTTCTTTTGCCCCTACTCCCCACTCTCAAACTCCTAACCCCTCATTTTTTCCAATCACCCTCCTCTGTCCCACTTCCCAATCTCAAAACCTAAACCCCCATTTTTTTTCATTTACCCTTTCCCACTCCACTTTCCTATCTCAAACCCCAACTTCCTATTTTTTCTAGCTACTTTCCTTTGCCTCACTCACCCATCTCAAAACTTCAACCCCTATTTTTTTTTGGGTCAACCTCATCCTCCCCGCTCCCCTATCTCAAAATTTCAACCCCGCATTTTTTCTGGTCACCCTTCTCCAACCTAGTCCCCCATCTCAAAACTTAACCTCCATTTTTTTTTGCCGCCCTCCTTTGCCCCACTCCTTCATTTCAAAACCCTAGCCCCTATTTTGTTTTATCACCCTCCTCTGCCCTACTCCCTTATCTCAAAATTCAACCCCCCCCCTTTTTTTTTCCAACAAACGTCTTTCGACTCACTTCCTTATCTGAAAACCTAACCCCCATTTTTAGGTTTTTTTAGGGTTTTTATTTTAAATTTTATTAAAATAATATGATTTGATGCGGAAAAATAGAGAATTTAACTAACTATCAATGCAAAGCATATTTACATTAACAATGCATATTTATTAAACTTAATTTATTATTCTTTTAGGAAAAATTATACAAACCATAAATCTTTTTTTTTTTTTTCATTTTGAAGCAACCCATAAAATTTCAAATGCAAATAATAGAAGGTACTATCATGAATCAATATACAAAGTTGTTTTAGTTTAATTAGTAGTCTTGAGTTCGAAGCTTGAATATGCAATTGCGTTAAATACTCAAAAGGAATGCTTTGTCACTTATAATGATCTTATCTAGCTTAAGCAAGATTGTCTCCCTTAAAAAAAATATTTGTGGTCTTTACCAAAAAAATAATCAAAGGTACTTAAACTTTTTGATTTTATGCATAAATTAAATAAAATATTCAACATATATTGATTATTATATATGATAATTTATAATTTATTCATATAAAATTAATTTTTTCTCATTTCATTCCAATTTTTAATCTATTTGATGGAAATAAAACAGTTAAAATATAAAAAATAAATAATCTGAGCAAATTTCAAATATTAGGTATAACTATTTATTAAGAATTTAATTCAAATGTACTAACAATGTACTGATTTTTTACACTGTCATTCAATCATGGATTGACATGTATGGAAGATTGTTAAATATTTTTAATAATTATTTTAAAAATCATATTTTGGATGATTTTTAATCAGTTAATAATATGAAAACATTTACATTGATAATGCATTATGTGAGGACAAAAAACAAATAATAACCCTCAATTGTTTTGATTATGCCAAATAGATCATGAGTGTGTGAAACAAACCTTATTCGCCTTTTAAAAGAAAACAAAAATATGTTTTAGTGCAAAATGGACACAAGTTGTGTCTTATAATCAGACAAACCACAACGCACCTTGAACTCTTATTTAAAAATCGTGTGTGTTAGTATGTTTCATTTACAATACTTTGCACACCAACTTTATCGAAAAAGGAACTAAAGCATGTGAATGTATCTACTACATTAATAAGACGTGCTGCCTGCCAAAAATGAGCACAATAGTGTTCTTTTCTGAAGAAAAAAGCAAATATGCTCACTACAACAAGATATGGTACGAGAAAAGAAAGATAAGTAGGTTACTTTATCAAATCAGAGTGACTGGTTGGTGAAAGACATTTAACGCCCCAACTATAACACCTTTACCTTAATTTTTCAACGATTTTTCTAATATTTGATGATTTGTTTTTGAAAAATCAAGAAGAAATTTTAAAATCATGTTCCCTATTGTTGTGTTCAAAATGTCAAGAACTATTTAATCATGATTTTTAATAATTTTTTCGAGACAAGAACTAAAGAAATTAGAAAATGATAATTTTGTCTTTATTTCTCAACATTAAAGACTAACATGAGAAAACTATTCAATTGACAATAAAATGTTCATTTAAGCTTGGGATCATGTCATATATATTAAAATATAATTTTAAAAATTTTCTGGAATTCTTGTGTAAAATGACTAAAAAGCCCCTAAGTGTTTGATAAACCAAACTAGTATGGGTTTAATGTCCAAAAATGATGAAAAAGATAATCTCTATTCATTTTTAGATAAAATATTTAATTTTAGAATTTTCGTAACAATTTTGACTTTTTTTGAATTAAAATGGATTTAATATGAATTTTCTAATTTAAAAATGCAAAATAAATAAATAAAATTTGAAATAAATTAATAAAAAATTAAAATTAATTGTTAGAAATTTATTTTTGATAGAAAATAATATATATGTTCAGTTTTTCATTAAAATTTATTATTTTGATATTAAAAGCTAATTTATCTAAGTTTAGATAATTTTGTCGGTATTGATTGATTCAACTGTAGAGAAAATAAACAGTGATATTTAGGGACACCTAAGCATGCCACACGTCCCAACTAGCATAGGTGACTCACCTCCTATTTTAAATGTATGTCTGTCTAAATAAATTTAAAATAAATAAAAACCTTGATTTATGACATAATGCATGATGTCATCTTAAGGACACATAAGCCACTTCTTCCTTTATAAATAGCCACATTTTGGGCCCATTTTCCTCAACCTCTTTCTCCTCCAAGACAGTTGAAACTCCTCTTCCTCCTCTCCATCTTCATAATTTTTTTCCTTCATTCTCATATCAAAATTTTGCTAGTTTTTATCTCTTAAGAAACCTCTCTTCCCAAGAGCTTGGAACCAACATCATCATCACTTTTTCTCCTCTTCATCAACCATCTTTGGGGTAATGGGGAAAGTGGGGTTGGTTCTAAATTATGGTCATTTTACATGTTGGTAGGAAAGGTTTTCCCCTAAACCTTTCAATGCATAAAGTTTAATATGTTCTCTTTATATTGTTATAATGTTTGATGCTAAACTTTAATTTTTACTAAGTTGTTATTTTGCTCAAATTTAGATAATTAAATTATAATTACTTAGTTATTATTCTGCTCAAATTTAGATAAATTATAATTACTAAGTTGTTATTCTGCTAAAATTTATATAATTAAATTATAATTACTGAGTTATTATTCTACTCAAATTTAGATAATTAAGTTATAATTATTAAATTGTTATTCTACTAAAATTTTGGTAATAAAATTTTGATTATTAAGTTGTTATTCTGTTAAAATTTTAGTAATAAAATTATGATTATTAGGTTGTTATTTTGCTAAAATTTTAGTAATAAAATTTTGATTAATAAGTTGTTATTTTGCTAAAATTTTGGTACTAAAATTGTGATTTATGGATTGTTTAAATTATTATTATGCGATTTCTGCAATATAAGGCAGAAATTGTTGATTGTACTCATGCTCAAATTAAATGAGACCAGGGAGAACCTTTACTTGAAAAGTTAGAAATTGATAAGTTAGTGAGTAATGTAAAGCTAGGGACATGCAATGGAGTGACACCCTACTAAGGAAGCTACAGTTTGGTACACAGATGAATGAAAGGCAAAGACCCACTTGCAAAGGTATTGGGGGTATGTAGGCATCGAGTGATGAATGTCCCAATGGCTAGGGTAACGCCCGTGAACTGGAATATTCGCTTAACCAAGCTTGATAACCATGACAACTGCTTATTATTATAAGATTAGTGTGAGAGTATACATCTATAAATAAACATCCTGAACTATTATTTTGTTCCTCAATGATGATGAGGATTGTATCATGTGATGTTGTTGAGCGAGGTATATGTACTTTTAATCACTTCCTAGTTCTGTTGAGAACTATTACTCACTAATGAGAAGTATGGATCCATACCGAGTCAAGGGTAGTGTAATATAACTTAGAATAAACCTTAGGTTCTCTTCTATTGTTAAATGTGTTTTATCTTTATTTTATGATAGATTTCTTACCATACATGTAAAAGTGATTTTAGAACAAATCACCTCACTCTATTTTATTTTATTTTTTCATGTATGATTGATAGCAATTATTAAAGATGGCGGTAATGCTCAATGATGCTAAGGACTAGTTAAAAGATACTCCTATGGATAAGGACCTATAGATCTAGTTTTATAGCATTTATTTTTGTATGAGGGATAGAGTAGATTGACACTGTTATGTATAGGATCTTTTTTATATATATATTGGGATAGGTAGTGTCTATCTTTTGGTATACTTTTGATCTCGTTAGATTTTAGTCGTCTTTCTTTTATAATCGACATGTACTACGAAATCACAATATATATATATATATATATATATATATATATATATATATATATATATAGATATATATATATTATCTTTTATCTTTACTACCATTTCCAAATTCTGTTAAGTTTAGAATTCTTCTATTATAAAAATAAAAAAAAATTACTAACATTTTCATCAAATCAAATTTAATAAATAAATTAAATAAGTAAATTAATGTAGATTATAATTAATAGTAATGGGGGTAACATCGACGGACACTTTCTTCAAAAAGGAAGATCAAATGAACAAAGCTCTCGAAGACCCCTCAATAGATACTTTTGGAGAGTTCTATAAATACCTGTGAAGACCTATTCAAGACAAATAGCTAAATTGCTGAAGCCTTAGAACACTTTCTTAGTTTTCTTAAGCCTTCCCTACTCTGATATTTCTTGAACAATCTTGTACAAAGTGTTTCAAAGTCTTTAATAACTTAGACTAGAACTTAACCTTGTATATTAATTTGATAAGACAAATACTAGTCAGTGAGCTTTACCCCTTACCATTTTCTAAGTGAAATTGGTTGAAGCCTGAAGAGGCTTGGCTGTAAAAAATACTTGGTTTAATTACTTGGAGAAGCAAGTGAAATACTACTTGGGTTGAGCCTAAAGAGGCTTGAGTAAAAGAACACTTATAACTTGGATAAGTTATAGTGGGACTTGGTGGTGTGCTAAGAACTAGACGTAGTCTCGTGGTTGAGACAAACAAATTAAAAACCTTTATATTTTTATCTTTTTCCCTAATCTTGTCAATCTAACTGATATTGTGTTTCAAAGTTTTTTTGATCATTTCCTTTAAACGTTTTGATAAAAGGTTTTCAACATAAGTCTGTTTTAAAACAAGTTTCTTACATCGTCTTAAAATATAGACAAATCAAAGTCTTCCGAAAAAGATTTGTGAAAAAAGTTTTGAAATACAATTCAACCCCTTTTCTTGTGTTTCCCTGTGTTATATATATTAAAATTAAACTCATATATGAATAAACATATGTAATTTATATATGATATATTTTTTAAGGTAACCATTTTTGGGTCCATTTTAAGGTAACCTTAACTAGATCTAGTGGAAATTAGAGTCAACCCAACATATTTTTAGGTTTAAAATAAATTTTAAGGTGAGACCATTTAAATCTAATAATAATATTTTATTAAAATTATTATATTTTTATTTAAAGTTTGTCTTTTGGGTTTTTAGGATACAAAATCATTTATTAAATTATTGTAATAAATTTTGTTTAACAGTTCTTTTTCAACCTATCATAAAGTCAATCCATTTAATCTTTGTTGAGACATTGTTGATCTTAGATAAGATTTTATTAATTTTAGATTTGAAAAGTCAAAGGGCTCACAAATGTGACTTTTGCTCAAGCAAGGATCAAACCTCATTCTCCAAGGAAAAAACACATGCTGATTGTCAATGTGCTTGGCTAGCTAATGATGAAAGTTCTATAAATATTAATAGTAAATAAGTTTTTTTTGTTGGTGGGCCTAAAGCAATGGCTCTAGGTCGTCTTATGCTTAGGCTAATCTATTGAAAAATTGGAGAAATGAGCTCCCAGATAAGGAACAACTAACCTCAACTACGAAGCCAATTGATGACCAAGGGAGGTGTCGCTAAACTAAAAAAATTCTTGTATAATTATATTTTAACTTAAATATGTTTAACTCCTACAAATATAGTGTGTTTTGTTTTTAGTCATTGTAAAATTTGTTTTTGTTTTTGATCCCTACAATGTTTGTTATGACTTGTTTTGGCCTCTGTCTTTGTTTTGATGTACTTTTGTTGGGTTTTATAATTATCATCTTTTTGAATGGGTTGTATTTTGTCATGTTCCAGTAGGCATCGTCATGCTATTTTAGTATGCACCTTGTTATTTTGTCTTATGGGTTTGTAGCACCTTAGAGTGCAAAACATAATTTATATCATTTTATGAATGAAGTTTCGTTCAGTTATTTTATTATTCATTCTTCAGGACAATATTTATCTAGTCCATATTTCTTCATACACTATTTTTGTTCTATTATTCAAAAAGAAAAAAATTTGATCAGGCTTTTATTTATCATCCTCGTTTTATTTATTTTTTTATAATATTGATTATTTTCACAACTAGAGTCAGTTGAGTTAATGTAATGCCACAAATCATTACAAACTCTCACTTTTTCAATTAGATATTCTCAATATTCGCTCTCTTTTCTTTTGAAGATGCATTTCACACACTATTTTTGCAACTAGCCCAAAAAAAATTTCTCTCAACCATTTGAAGCTACTCTCCTTTTTATCTTTTTTTGTATCTTTGATATTCTTAGTCGTCTATTTCTTTCAATCTATCATATTTAATCTATATCTTAAAATAAATTTTAATTATAATATAATTCATATATTCAAAAATGTTTATTTATTATAAATTTTAGTTATATAAAATAAGCACTTATTTTTTGTAAAATATAGACTAAAATATTAGTTATATTATAAATTCTAAAAATTATAATATTTTTTTAATAAAATAGTATTTTACCTTGTGCATTGCATGAGAAAAATATTTTTTATATAATTAAAATTCATAATAAATAAATACTTATTTTGTATATAATTAAAATCCATAATAAATAGACACACACACACATCTAAATTCTTATAATTTAAAATTAAATTAGTATTTTAACTTATGTATTGGACAAGATAAATATTTTTTTATATAATTAAAATTCATAATAAACACACACACAAGAATTCAAGCTAGTTGGTTCTTATTGTGAGAAATGAGAACTACAAATATAGTACATTGGATCTTATTTAAATGGTCAAGATTAAAATAAAATGCACATGATTTTTTTTAATTAATCATGTGACCATTAAATAACTTTTAATCTTGATAATTCATGTATGATTGTATGGACTAGATTTAAACTTCTCACATTCTTGAAATGAGAAATGTTCTCACTTGATACATACATACATACATACATACATACATATATGTATATGTATATATGTTTTGGGGGTTACCCGTACACTACCCTCTTAAGTCGGCGTGTGCTCCTTCGCCGACTTATAAATCTACGACTTTGCCTACCTTGGATTAGCACAGCCTTATAACCTGGACGGTATTGTCTGGTTCATCCCGATAAGAGTTTTATGCTTACCCCGGTATGGCATGGAAAGCGCCCAATGGTAAGGAAAACGCTTAACGAGGTACCCAAACACACGCTACCATGTGGCACCTCACCTTAAAAGTTTTTCCCTCCAAAACACTATATATAAAAGGCTCCACACTCCTTAGGTACACACACTCTCTCTCATTCTCACTCACTCTCTTACACTCTTACTGACTTAAGCATTGGAGTTCTTATAAGTGCCACCACTGGAGACGTCTGCGACCATCGTGGAAGCTCAGCAGAGCTCTTTCCTTGTGTTCACCACATAACATTGGTGCTGTTTGTGGGGATTGATTTATGATTCTCTTTTCACTCCTCGTTGTTTGGAGATTTATTCGTGATGGTTAGCATGAGAAATCGTAAGTTTGTTGTGGCACAGTCGCCACCGAAGCTTCCACCGCCACCATCTATGGATGGCGAAGTAGCTTTCCTCACTCTTGAGGTGATTCCTGAGGCGAATGGTGTTCCTGTACCGCCAGTCACTATGGCTGATCTTGTTGCATTGCTACAATAGCAGAGAGAAACGCTGAAGGAGCAGGAAAGGATCAGTGCAAAACTTCAACCTGAGAGAGAGAATAAAAAAATTATGGAGAATAGCTATGATCACAATGAAAGGTTAGGGGCATCAGTGTTGCGGCCAAGTCATGTTGCGCATGAGGTGCATGATGCGCACATAACAGTCAAAACAAACAAAGATGACAAGATGATTCCTTTTAACCTTCTTTTTTCGACAAGGATCTTAAATTTGTAGGTTTCAAAGCAAATATTGTAACACCCCCACTTTAACCTACTTGTTGTTTTTCTAATTATTCTATGATTAACTGTGAAAAATCAAATGGGAATCTCAAAGGTATGATTCTCATGGTTATATTCATATTAGCAAGTTCTATCTAGTTTAGATTTTATTTTATTTTATTGGGTTAAGGGCCGGAAGCGATAAAACAACTGGTTTGTCACTAAAAATTTGCTTAATAAAATAAAAGAGTAAAAATTAGCTAGATAGGTTTAGAAATTATTTTCAAACCATATTTATATTAAAAATAATTAATTATAATTTTAGAATTTTTTTGAGAATTTTTGTGAAATGACTGGTATACCTTTAGCCGAGTGTGAAAGCTAGCAGAAGACTTTTTAACCTCAAAAAATTTTGAAAAATTTACGTTTAGTATACTTTAATTATACCAATATTATTTTAAGGGAAAAATATTGAAAGTTTGAAAAATATATTTATTTGGCAAAAATTGGATTTACTGGCTTAATAAATGTCTTTTTAGTGAAAAATTTATTATAAATAATATATACATGAGAAAAATCTAAAAAAATTTTGTAAGGCTCAAAAAAATATACTTGAAAATTTGGTGTGGCCCGATTTTCCAAAATTCCTATCTAATTTTGTTGCAATAAATTAATATTTAATTATTTTTAATATCTAATAATTATATAAAATAATTTTTTTTTTATTTTTTAGACTTTTGACTGGTCTAGGATGTCACCCCTCAGCCCACTTGGGGAAAGTACACACAAAAATGATATTCTATTACTTTTAGTTCAAAAATTAAATCTAAAAGTACCTAATTTTGTCCTATAAATAGAACCCCTTCAACCACTACACTATTACTCTCTTCCTTCATAAATCAAAGCTCTCTCTCTCTCTCTACCTCCTAGCTGCTGGAAACGTGCAGCTCCTCCCTCCCCAAGCTCTTGAAATTTTATCCACCTTTAAAAGCTTTCCATTAAGTTTAGGCCAATAAACCTCCAAGCCACCTCTCCTATTCTATTCTTCCACCAACAAACCTTATTTGGAGGTAAGAGGGAGTGAGGTTTGGGCTCTAAATTGTTTCTTAATGGGTGTGTGTGGGGGGGTTATCCCATAAACCCAATTACCTTACTAATCCTACTACTACTACTATGTAATAATTTATATTCTTGTTCATTTAAATTCTTGCTCTATTAAGTCATTTACTTTAATGTTCATTTATTTTCTTGCCTTGTTATTATTTCCATTATGTTGCTATTTATTTTTATTTTGTGCTTTATTTATATTTTTTCCCATTTACCTTATGTCATTTACTTTATTGTTTAATTTTTGCTATTTAAATTCTTGCCCTTTAATTTCTTGCTTTACTTATTGCCATTTATATTTTGCCATTTAAATTATTGCCATTTATTTTATAGTTGTCTTAAAATTTTTATTTCTATTCTATTGTTATTTACTTAAGTTTTATTTTATTGTTATCTTGATTATTGTCATTTATTTTTATGCTAATTTTATTCTTATTGTTGGTATCATATTATAACTTAGTATCCTATTATGAATAACCATCAATGACCCTATTTTTATGCAAGCTAGCTATTTTCTTAAAAACCAATTTAAAGCCTTAAGATCACTTGGGATAACAAATTTTGGAACCCATTTTCTCTTAGGGGCTCTCGGCCCACTTCATGAAAGAAAAGAATAAGAATTTTTTTTTTATGTCAATTAACATATTAGAATGAGTAAGATGGTTGAGAAATAGTAATAGATTATAAAATAAATTTTGGACCACATAGAGAATGGATTCAATTTCTAGAAAGAAAAACAAATAATTTGGGTTTTTTCTAAAAAGGGCATTCGGCCCATTAAAAATGAAGTAAGAAGAAAATTCCTTTAAAAATTATTTGTACAAAGTTTAGATTTTTATAATGTACTAAAAATCTAAGTGACAACGTAAAAATTCTCTTTTGTTTTTTTAAAAAAAAGTAAAGAAGAAAATGAATTTCTTTTATTAAAATTAAGCATTTTTGATAATTACTTGAATTGGTTCAAATTGGTAAAAATAAATCTTAGGAAAAGTTGAAGAAAAGGTTTTCTTGAAAAAGCAAGTTCTACTAAATCCTTGTGGATTAATTTAAGGAATAAAATTTTGTCAAAATTAACTAAATGGACTTTAGGCCCAAACTAGGAAAAGCTTTTTTTGAAATAAAGACCTTATTGGGCAAATTTTAATTTGTTACCATTCAACTATTATTTTGAACAAATTATGGCTAGTATGGAAATAAATAAATAATCTTGTTCAAATAAAGTTAACAAATGTTTTGGTAAAATGCATGCAATTACATGATTTTCTTCAAGAAATTAGAAGTCTTGGTTTTGTAAGATGAACACCCCAAATTTTAGTAAAAGGAAACAACTAGAGAGAAACTCTAAGTATGCTTTGTGGTTGTAGCACAGTTTGACCTTCCACATCAAAAAAGAACTTCTCTCAAATTTATTTACCACGTCCTAGTTATAATGGTAGATTGAAAATTTTTCCTTTAAAATGGTCTAATTTAAAAAATTAGAAAAGGATAAGGACAAATCAAAGAAATTAAATTGAAAACTTATTTTAAAAGTATGTATGTGTGAAAATGAATTTTTGTATGCAACTTTAAGTGATGACATTTTCTGCTATATTTCTTAGTTGAATTGTTTCTAAGTTATTATGAATGATGGATGAATATCTCTGTGAAGAGTGATTATGAAACTCTGTTGGATTACCCAAAGAGTATGACTGAAAACATAGAAACAAAGTCATAGGAAACTCACAGTTGAGATAGGACCATGTTGAGAAGCATGAGTTCTGGTGTCTGGGAAGTAACAGTTGGTATACTGTGGGATGAAAGACCGGGACCATTGTTCAGGTCTTGAGGGTAAAGGTGCTGAGTTATGAACATCCCAATGGTCAGGTTAGCACCCTGAGTAAGGGTAAATTACGTAAAGCGACTTGGTAACCTTGATGCCTGCTCAGCATCACCATGATTGGTGTAGTGTATATCCCTGACGGGCGTGTGGCCTTTTCCTCGAGGATGATGATTACGACATAGATGTCTATACCTTGTGAGGGATTATACGAACTCCCAATCGCTTCCCAATGATTCCTAATGGTTAAAGTAAATCATTAGAGATGGGTATGGATCTATACGTCTGGTAAAGGTTGAGATTGAGTCGTAATAACATAGGTTAGACCGTAGGATTTCCCTTGATTGCTTATTTAATTTATTGTTTGTAGCCTATTAAGAAACGAATGAGGCTTTTATAAAAATCTCACTCCTTTCTTGTTTGTTTCTTTTCATATACGATCGTGGTACAAGCAGATGGACTCTGAGAACTGGCAGTGATGACTACTCTACGTATGACTTTTGTAGATTTTATAGGATGGCCTAGCCTAGTATAGACCTATATTGCTCTGACATAGGTCATTTTGTTGTATAGCTATGGGCAGGTATTTAGGATGTACTTTTGTTGTATTTGTTGATGTATTTCTTATATATGTACTCTAATTTTGTACGTAAGACTTGACGTCTATTTCACGATCATGATTCTTTATATAATGTCTCTTGGAATTACTAAACGTTTGTGAAAAATAAGTACGTATTAGTTTTAAATCAAGCCGATGTTCTAACAAACAAATTAAGAAATAATAAAATAAAATGAATGTATGACTTATTATAGTGGGTGTTACAAATACAACAATTACCTTCTCTAGAATTGTATGACGGATCTACGAATTTGAACGATCACCTCTCGGTGTTTGAATTGGCGATGTCATACAAGGGAGCTTCCACTTCATTAACATGCAGAGTTTTCCCGCTCTCGTTGAAGGGAACTGCGCTGAAATGGTTATAGTCTCTCGAATTGAGATCTATTGATTTCATGGATGATGTTAAGGGAGAAGTTTAGGATGGCTTTTGCAACCAGCAAAGCCAGACCTAAAATCGAGACAGATTTAAGAAGGATCCGCCAAGGTCAGGACATGTCGTTGAGGGACTACATTAGTAGATTTAATCAAGAGGCAAGAGTGGTAGAGAACTTGTAGGCCGGAGTAGTATTGATGCTAGCCAAAGATGGAGTGAAGGAAGGTTTTCCTTTCTTCACGTTGATCGCTAAGACACCTCCGACATTAATAAAGGAATTCCTAAAGAAGGTGGAAAAATACATTAGTTACGAGAATGTACTTGAAGCGGGAAAAGCAAAGTAGGTCGAGGTTACGACTCAGAAAAAGAATCCTATGCTAAAAGCAGACAGACTGTCGCGTCATGAAAACTGGGGTCTATACAAAGGGGGCCCGCAATTTGAAGAATATACACTGTTGAATACCTCGAAATGGAGGATCTTGAACGGGGTGCTCAATGTGGAGTTTGTAGAAGAAGGGATAAAACCCCCAAAACCGTTGAAAAACAAAGAAGGTGGTGATTAGCCAAAGTTTTGCCGATACTATAGGGCATTAGGGTATGATACTGACAAAAATGCTGCCAGTTGAAAGATGTGATTGAGGTTTGATAACATGGGGAAGGCTAAGTTGGTTTTTAAAGCAAGGCGAAGACAATCGCATTAAGAACTGACGTTCCCCACCTATGAAGAGGGAAATAACTTGAAGTCCTAGGAGGGAATGTTATTCCCCAAGGAGAGGTAGGTCATTGCGTAGACACAGCCCACTTAGAAGTCATAGTATCTCGGCATGTGCGAGACGAAGCCGAGGTCCAGGCCATACGACATATGTCACCATGTCGATTATCATCCCGGTGACCGACAAGATCTCTCGCTCATTCTCCAGTGCGAAGCCACGAGGTTATCTATGTAATAGCAAATGAATTTTCTGGTGGAGGTTCATCCAACAATGCGAGGAAAAGACATGCCAGGGAAGTATTAACAACCTCCTCTGGGATTTGTACTGTTGGTAATCCCAACAAAAAGGGAGTGCCACCACTAACATTCAATGATTTTGACTATGGTGACATCATGCCAAACCACGACGACCCCTTTGTGGTGAATGCACTTATGGCAAATAAAGAGGTCTAGTGGCTTTTAGTGGACATTGGAAGTTCAATCGACATCATGTTTTATGAGCTTTTTGAGAAGCTCAAAATACCAAAATTTGAATTAATGCCGTATAATGAAGATTTGATCGAATTCTCCGGACATTATATTACGCCGGTTGGCTATATAAAGCTCCACGTAACCTTTGGCAAGCCACCTGCCACGAAAACCGTAATGACTTGGTTTATCGTGGTAAACACTAAATCTTCATATCACACTATCCTCAAGAGACTGACATTTAACGTATTAGGGGCCGTCATCTCGGTATCACACCAACAATGAAGTTTGTCAGTGATGACATGCAGGTAGTCACCTTGCTAGGTAATTAGAGAAAAACAAGAGAGTGTTACAAGGAGTCTCTTAAAGTTGGCCCTGAACCTGAGTTAGAATACAAAACCAACGTTGGAAAAAGAGAAGAGTTCTTAACAGAGCTAGATTACTAAGATGATGTAAAGCGAGACTATGGGATACCTCGTCCAAAGTCGGAAGGAGAGTGCATCCCGGTTGAGTTGGGAAGAGAGGCCAAGCAAATTGTGAAAATTGGGGCCGACCTCGATGATAAGATGAAGGTCGACATGTCAAACTTGCTAAAAAGCAACTCTAGCTTATTTTCCTAGAAGTTGGCAGATATGCTAGGGATAGACCCTAATTTCATCTACCACCGGTTGGAAGTTGATCCTTCTGTGAAATCGGTATGCTAACGAAGAAGGAAGATGGCTAGGAGCGTTTGTAGGAAATCGAGAGGCAGGTCGCTGAATTGTTGTTGCCAGATTTATTCGGGAGGTGAAATACACTACCTGGCTTGCCAATGTAGTCCTTGTCAAGAAGCAAAATGGCAAATGAAGGATGTGCATAGATTGTACTAACCTTAACAAACACTGCCCAAAGGACACAAATCCTTTTCCTGACTTTGATAGATTGGTGGATGGTTCATCCGAATATCGGTATTTGTCTTTCATGTACACGTACTCCAGATATAACCAGATTTCACTCCACCCAGAGGATCAGGAGAAGACTACCTTCATGACTGAGAAAGCCAATTAGAAACAAATTGGTCGAAACCTAGAGGATATGTTGATGATATGGTTATAAAGAGTGCCGCTCCTGAAATGCACCTTCAACACCTAAAGGAGACTTTAGAGCAGCTAAAAAAGTATAACATAAGGTTGAACCCTAATAAATGCACATTCGGAGTTTCGAAGAGAAATTTTTTAGGGTATATGTTGTCTGAGAAGGGGATTGAGTTAAACTCGAAAAAATGTCAGGCTATATTGGAGATGAAAAGTCCCTAGAATGTAAAAAAAGTCCAGAAGTTGACCGAGCGATTGGTGGCATTAACAAGGTTCGTGGCCAAGTCGGCACAGATTGCTCTTCCTTTTTTCCAGCTTTTAAGGAAAGGCGGACCATTTGAGTGGACCAAAGAGTGCAAGGCTGAGTTTAAAAGGCTGAAAAAGACTCTATCATCTCCCCCTACTCACTAAACCTGAGCCAGGCGAGATACTATACCTGTATCTCACTATTGTTGACGAAGCCGTGAGCATGATGCTAATAAGGGAGACGCCAGAAGGGAAAAAGCCAGTCTATTTTGTAAGTAGGGCCTTTCAAGGGGCCGGGCCAAGATACCCAAAAATGGAGAAAGTGGTATTTGCACTTGTTATGGCGGTGAGGCGGCTTAGACCATATTTTCAATCACATTAGATTATAGTGTGAACAAATCAACCCATCTGGTATATTTTGTATAGGCTTGAGTTAGTTGGCAGGATGACGACCTGGGCCATCAAGTTATCCGAGCATGGGATCTGGTACGAGCTAAGACAAGCAAAGGCCCAAGCATTGGCCAACTTCGTTGTTGAACTAACCCCATCGGATCCGACATCCCAGGATTTGACTTGGAATCTTTTCATTGACGGATCATCCAATGAAAAAGGTGGCAGAGCTGGCATACTATTAGAATCATCAAGCGGGGTTATTTTGGAAGAGTCTCTGACCTTCACATTTCCCACTTCGAATAACCAAGCAGAATATGAAGTGCGTATAGCCAGATTGATGATGGCGTCCAACATAGGTGCAACCTCAATGAGGGTGTGTAGTGACTTACAGTTGATGATATCGCAGATCAATGAGGCATAGCAGGCCAAGGAACCAATCCTACAGAAATACTTGGCAAAGGTCAAAACTCTTGTCATAAACTTCAACAAGATAGAATTTGTCCATATAGCCCTAGAAAAGAATTTGAGAGCCAGTATTCTGTCTAAGTTTGCGAGCACAAGATCCTCCGGCAATAATAGGTCAGTCATCCCGCAGACAACCCATGAGCCCAATCTTGTCATGGCAGCAGAAGTAAAGCTGAACTAGATGACTCCCATTATCAACTATTTACTTGAAGGCACAGTCCTTGAGGACAAAGAGGAAGCAAGGAGATTGGAAAGATCGACTATACATTTCTGTATTGTAAACGATAAGCTCTACTGTTGTGGTTTTTCCTAACCCTTACATAGGTGCTTGGGAAAATCAGAATTCGAGTATGTAATGGCGAAAATTCATGAAGGATGTTGTGGGCAACATTTGGGGGGTAGAACCATAGCTAAGAAGATACTCAAAGCGAGTTACTCTTGGTCGACATTGGAAAGTGATGCCATGGAGTTTACAAAAAAATGTGACGAATGCCAAAAATGCTCCGACATTCACCTCGCTCCTCCTGAGGATCTAAGTACGCTTACTTTTCCCTGGCCATTCATTTGGTGGGGGATCGACATACTTGGCCTTTTGCCCAAGGCGCCTGGCCAGGTGAAATACTTAGCGGTGGTAATCGACTACTTTACTAAATGGATTGAAGTAGAGGCATTGGCCACCATCACGGCTATGAATGTAGAAAACTTTGTATTCCGACAGATTATTTGCAGGTTTGGGATACCAGATGTTGTAGTGTCAGACAATGACACACAATTCATAGACAGAAGTTTTTAAGAATTCTTAGCTGGATTGAAAATAAATAAGCATTTCACTTCAGTTGAGCATCCTTAGACAAATGGGCAAGCAGAAGCTGCGAACAGAGTCATCATCTGTGGACTCAGAAGGCATTTGGATGAAGCAAAAGGACGCTGGGTTGAGCAATTACCACATGTCCTTTGGGCATATCGCACAATCCCCCACTCTACTAGTAGAGAGTCTCATTTTCGCCTTACTTATGGCGTGGAGGTAATGATCTCGACAGAGATTAGAAAGCTGACATGGAGAGTGGCTAACCTAAGATTAGAAGATAATGATGGGCTACTCCAAACCGAATTAGACATCACCGAAGAAAGAAGGGAGATTGCTACAATAAGAGAAGTCGCCCTGAAGAGATAGGTTGCAACAAGGTACAACAAAAAGGTTATTCCTCGTATGTTTGAGCCTGGTGACTTGATATTAAGGCGAGCTGACATTGGAGGAAAGAATGCCAGATAGGGAAAGCTTGCCGAAAAATGGGAAGGCCCTTATCAGGTTACCTCGAAGACCAGCACAAGAGCATATATCCTCGAGATGCTGTCCGGGATTACCATCCCGCGGATATGGAATGTGAGCAACCTTAGATGATATTATAGCCGTAACATCTCGATAAAGAAGGTTAAGTAGATTCTTTTCTTTTCTAGAGTAAGTATAATTTTATTGGAGTAATGTAGGTCGAGTTACGTATTATAATTCGTAGCTCTTGTACTATTTTTTGACCCACATGATTAATAAAATGAGAGTTTTGTGGTCTAAGAAAGTAAAGCGCAGGACAAAGAATTAGAGCAAAAGTAAAAGATTGTCAGGATTATCAAGACGACATTAATGTAGGAAGGTAGTCACCCCGTGTACGTGGATTCAATCCACCCAGGGTTTGAGATGAACAAGCAAAAGTTTGTCGAGATAACGAAAATAAGGCAGGAAGGTTATCACCTCATGTGCGTGGATTTAATCCAGTCAAGGTTTAGGATGAACAAGCAAAAGTTCGTTGAGATAACAAAAATAAGACACGAAGGTTATCACCTCGTATATGTGGATTTAATCTAGTCGAGATCTGAAATGAACAAGCAAAAGTTCATCGAAATAACACAAACAACAAAAGCAAAAATCCACTCAACCAAAGAGATCAAACTCAAAATCACGACGAACAAAGAGAATACAAAACCAAATATCATAAGTAGAAAAGAAAAACAACCAAAAAAAAGCATGACAAAGAAATGAAGCACTAGACATCTACAAATATTTGCAAATGTATAAATCAAAAGATATAAACCGATTAAGTCATTTGGAAATATACATATAAACTGTTCAAATCATTCAAAGATATAAATTGTTCAAATCGCTTAAAGATAAATTACAGTTATAAGGGGTACAAATAAAACAGCCATTCTGGCCCTTCAAGATCTGGTGTTAGTAGCATTGACATTGGCAGCATTAGCATGAGAGGCACTAATGATTCCGGCATCAGGATCATCACCCAGAACTACCACCTCGACTTGAGGAAGGATTGTTGGTGTCACCTGTGGTTGATATGAAGCTATCTGCAAGTTGTCTCTCAACATCTTCAAAGGGTTCTTCAACTTGCTTCTCAACATGCGCAATAGGATGCACCCTAAGTCTTTTTGCTCCAGACTCTTCATCATCATCATCTAATTCGAAGCTAGCGTCGGTGACGATGGAATTTGCCGGGACCATCTCACCATCAACATTAGCATGCTACACACCATCAATAATTTCACAATCCACTTAGGCGCATTCTATATTTAGATTCCACTATGAGAGATATTGGACCTGCTCAATAGTGTTTTCAAAGGAAAGTTGAACAAATTCCGTCCAACATCGACGCATCTGCTGATATTCCGCCTAAAAGTACGCCATATCATCCTCAAGCTCTTTCACCTTACCTTCGAGCTCTTCCACCTTGGTCTCTTATGTTTTGACCTGGGAGGACAGGTTTAACTTTAATTACGCATATTTAGCGTCGGCGACAGTCAATTTCGCTCGTAAATTAGCTTCAACCTTCTTTCGCCGCTTCTTTTCCAACTACTCTGCCGCAAGCTGCTCCTCAAGCTCGGCTATTCTTTTACTGGTTTCCTCTTTGGCTTGACGAGCCCCTTCCTCTGCTTACTTCAACTGATTTATTACGGCATCTTTCTCAGTTAGCATGTCAAGCAGGTTCTTGTCACCAAAAAGCTTTTTTTATTAAGACATATTGGGAATAGCCCAAAAAAATATGTTGAAACAACGAGGCCAATCCATTTAGTCCACCTTGCATATCTTTGGTTTCATCTAGCATGACCGCCTCAATAACAGAAGAATGGCTGGCTAAGATTTTCCTTTTGGCCTCTTCAACTACGGTGGAAATAAAATGAGCAACCTCGTTGCTTTTTGGAGGGCGGCTCTCCTACAGCTCGTCGCTTACAATTCTTTTCTTAGGGGCTGGAGCAACGTGAGAAATCTTGGTTTCCACAATCTTCTCGGGAGGAGATATCTCGACATGTACCGACGAAGGCCTAACGTTGGCCTCCTGGATCACTGTTTCTTGACTTGGAGAAGGAACAAAAGAAGTAGGGGCCTTGGATTTCTTTGGAACAGCTACCTTTTGCTTACCCTTAGGCCTTCGTGGTTCCTTCGGCTTTATTGCTTTGTCTTGTTGAAGAGCTAGAGCAAAATTAGCCATCTTTGACTTCACCATCTTTGCAATGGAAACAAGGTTTATTAGAACAGCCGTAAGAGAAAGAGAATTCATTTCCAAGAATAGTAGTAAAAATGGACTAAAAAAAATGCATGCACAAACATCTTAACTAAAAATACCTCAGTACTTAGCAGGAGTGGTCCTGATGAGCCATTTACAAGGGATCCAACCTTGAAGATTTTTAACCAAGTCGGAAAAGTGATCCTCGGGCCCTCAGCTCATCTAGATACCAAGAAGTAATGGCCATATAACCAGTACAAAGGAAACCGCGGTTCATTCACACTCTCCCTGATCCCTCGAACAATGAACAAAGCCTCCCAGCTTTCAACTCGGGGGTGAAGAAAGAAGAATTTGTCTTTATAATCCTTGTAAGAATCCTGAAAAGGCCTCAACAATGCTCACTCCCTAACGCTGCGAAAGGAGATAGAAGAATATTTCTTCTCAAAAGACTAGTGGATGGGACTGAAGTAATAGAAAAATAGATTACGAGTACAAATGACCCTTTCTTTGTTACACAAGTTTTCAAAGGCTATAATGAAGGCCTAGGAATTTGGATGGAGTTGTGAAGGAATGACGTTGAGACAATTTAAAATCGACACCTAAAAGTCAGAGAAGGGAAGCCTAACTCCGAGATGTTCAAAGAATGTCAGATACGTTGGTAGAAAATTAGGGTATAAGTAACCAACTTCTGCGACCGTAGTCTCGTCCAAAAGGGTCCCCATATTTCCCTTTGGCCCTTGAAAGCATATCCTGCCATCATCTCTCGGCGCCACTATATCGAAAACCATACCATTATCATCTTAGGCTAACTCCAAACAACCCACCAACACATCCAATGCCTCTTGGTTGAAACAAGATTGAGTTCCAGTCACCTCTTTGTCTACCCAATCCACGTCGAGATTCATCGCTTCATAGTATGCCTCTAGAGTGGTCTCAACGTTCTTGATTGTCTTTCCCATCTCCTTGTCAAAAACACCAGAAGAATGGTTAGATGTTACCGGCTTAGTAACTCGGTTAGAAGGAACTCTGACGCCTCTTCTAGCTGACATAGCTATCTCGAATGTACTTCCTAGACCGGATGGAATCTTTATCAAATCAGGAAACTGCACCCAGGCCTTAGCGAACTCCAGGACTTCATTAGGGCCGTACGGTATCCCCACCGACTTTAGATGATTTTGACACATCTCAAGAACCTCAGGACATATTGTGATTTCTGGTGGAGGTGGTTCTTTAGGATCGGCCGTCATCGGGCGCTCATCCCTCCTCCTCACCTCCCTCATCCTACTCTGACTACCCTGGACAACGGGCAAATCACCCCTGCTAGATGCATCCGTAGGGATGGTTATCCACCCGTGAAGAGCCACAAAAGGAACCAAAGAACCAACACAGCCTCCAGCATCTCCACAACTCCTCGAAGACCTATCCTGGCCAGCAAATGAAGATAAGGGGAGACTCGAAGACCTAAACAGCCAATTTGCAGCAAAACCCACTGGGCAACCGCTGCGGCTACTATGCCCAGTAGATGGATCGTTTCGTTTGTGCGAATCCATCTTTAAAAAAAGCAAAAAAAAACCAAATATGCAAAATGCAACAACAGAAAACTTCAAACAAAGGTAAAAATTAGGAAAAAGACATTGCCTTAAATAGAAATGTAAGCAAATACTCAAAGCTAAGACGAAGTCGTTGGACAATGCTGAACTTTCGCCGGAGAGAAGTTGCAAAGGAGACACAAGGCTCTTATGAAGGGGAAAAAGGAAAGTAGCAGTAAAAGTAAAAATAAACAGATAAAATAACAGTCAAAATAAGCGGGCCTATATCTTATTGGACCCAAATCCACAAATATTTAAAAAGAAGTTTACAAATTTACATAATCGCCTAAATCTCTTGGAATTCGAGGAGCTGCGAAATTCAAGATCCTGAATCATTGCACATTTAATGCGCCTCAGTCCCTTTGAAAATGCGGCGAAACTGTCTGAAGAAGATGAAAAGATGCAGGCTGAATCATTCGATCTCAAATAACTCTTAAGCCGACAATGCTTTTGCTGAAACATCACTAGCTTAGGGGCAACACCATCTTAGAGGCCACTTCAAACACTTAAGCCAACGATGTCTCTTCCAAACATCACCGGCTTGGAGGCAATTGTTCTGAGGGTTACCCGAACACTACCCCCTTAAGTCAGCATGTTTCCCCGCCAACCAACAAATTGACGGCTTTGCCTACTTGGATTAGCACAGCCTCATAACCTAGATAGTATTGTCTGGCTCACCTCAATCAGAGTTTTATGCTTACCCCGGCATGACATGGAAAGTGCCCAACGACAAGGAAAATGCTTAATAAGGTACCCAAACACACGCTACCACGTGGCACCTCACCTTAACGATTTTTTCCTCTAAAATACTCTATATAAAGGGCTCTACACTCATCAGGTACACATGCTCTCTCTCATTCTCACTCACCCTCTTACGCTCTTACCAACTTAAGCATCGGAGTCCTTGCAGGTGCCACAACCGGAGACGTCTGCAACCACCGTGAAAGCTCATTGGAGCTCTTTCCTCGTGTTCACCGCACACAACAATATATATATATGTGTGGGGGGGGGGGGGCATTTCAAATGAGAAACTCCTTATAATGAAAAAATGAGAACCAACAATAACAACTATTTAATAAAGATTAAAAATAATAGAACAATGAGATTAAAATTTGATTATAAACACATCTTATGAGACCACTACTGTTGTCGCTTCCACCATTATTGTCACCACTACTACCACCACTGTAGCTGCCACCATCACTGCCGCCACCACTATTGCAACCACTACTGTTACCACCACCGCATCGTGTTTATAATTGGTGGCTGTGGTCTGTTTTCATTTCCTCATTATAAAGGTTTCTCATTTTAAACCAATATATATATATATATATATATATATATATATATATATAAAGGAAGTCAGTCATTGTACACTTCAAATTAATAAAAAAATCATAATTCAAGTTGACAAAGTCATTATCAACTCCTCTAAATTAAAAAAAAATAATTAGTTAATAAGTAAAATATGATGGAGTCAACTTTCCTTGTAAAATCGATAAAGAAGTTATTGACTTACACTATTTGTGTAAATACTTTTTATCTTAGAGAACATAGGCTATGCACTGACAGTGTAAAGCAGTTTTATACTATCATCCAATCACAACCCATCATGTATGGTAAATTTTTTGACTTTGATAATAACCACCCTAAAAGTCACACTAAAACTAATTTTTGATTGGTTAACAATGTAAAAGTTTTTATATTGTACAATACATAACAATTAAACTCTTTAACTTATATTACTTGTGTAAATTTTGGATAATAAATTTACCCAAATGGGTAAAAAAGCCTAAATTATTTTACAAAATAGAAATTTATATATGAACTCACCCGTTTCCAAAGTCAACTTCTATTCTCTCATATATGTTTTTAGTTTGTCAACTACCAACAAATATTGTCACAAATATTTAATTCCAGTAAGAGAAGTATTCCAATCAACAGAAAATAATAAGAAAATCATGTTCAGGGTTTAAGGTCCAATGACAAAGTGCAAATACAGCAACAAAGAAACTTCCCAAGGTGATTTTTGTGTGAAGAAGGAAGACATTGGCAAGAGCAACTTGTTCATGGAGTCATAGATTATTATTTTTCCAAGGGAGTTTTGTGTATATCTTATTAGGATGCGTCAAGATTCAAGCAAAACCATATATAAAGTCATCATTTGTATTTTATTCCTTAACTAGTCGATCCTATCATTTGGAATATTTTCACGAGGACAAACTCTAGGTAGGTTCGGCGGGACAGGTCGATTTGACTTGGTGCTATAAGCTGAAAAATTTAGTAGCAGAACTTTGAAAAGTCATTAAAACCGTACATGGAATGCCCATCACATGTAATAATATACCTTTGAATAAACATAAGTAACAGGATGAATTCTTTCTTCCTGAAGAGGTCTTCCGTCATAGATTAAAATCATCTATTTTTGGGCTCCAATTCAAGTTCTAACATTTTTTTTTACATGCATTAAGGGTGCATTACGAATTGTTTGAAACTTATCAGATAATCACTTAAGTATTTAGGAGAAGTTATGAAAAATAGTTTAGGATATGTCAACAACTGTTTTTAACTTATTTCAATCAAACTTTTCAAGATAGTTAATGAAAACAATTTATATCTTATATGAAAATAGTTTGACCATATTTTTTCTTCAATTATAAAAACAACTTATACATAAATGCTTATATGATAAACACATATTCAATTAGTATTTAATTAAATTGCTCATCCAAACACATTTTAAGAATATTTCGTAAGCGAACTAAGACTTTATCTTTTCTAATAAAACTTTTTTTCCGCACATAAACATCTACAATTACAATGCGTTCTTATTAAATTCATAACTAAGTGCTCTGAATATGTTTGAGAAATCTACTATTTGCCGGCTTTATAAGTGTTTTAATATTCTTTTAATGGTATAAGATCTCCGAGGAGGGATTTTTTTCATTCCTCAAAAAGGACACAAGGAACAAAAAAAGGGTCACGAGAACTTTCCCCGAAAAAAGATAAGCTAAAGAGACAAGGATAGTTTAGATAATTAAAAAAAAAAAATCTTGAATATATCAATCGACATCGACCCTGCCCAGCTGTATAATATATGGTTTATAAAAACAAAGGAATGATGCATCATAAACATTTCAGAACTCAGAATTGGCCTTCAATATAATCCCTTGTTGGTTATACTTCACCTTGTCTCAAATTATTACAAACCCTCCAAATCAAAGGCCAATTTTGGCCATTTCACTAACAGAAATATGTACCTCCCTTGGTTAGTCAAATATCAATTAGCAGCAACCATCTTCATTATCATTTCCCTTACCAAAGTTACCTGCTTTTATTATTTCAATTTCCCTACCTTCCAACCACAGGATGAAGCCCATTTATTGCTGAGCAAGAATTCAAAAATATACTTAGATGCCATCCAAGTGACCCCTGATATTCGTGGTCCCATACACGATTATTCTGGACGTGCTTTCTATAACAAGCCATACAAACTTTGGAGCCAGAAGAAGAACCAAACTGCTTCCTTCAACACCACGTTTGTGCTCAACATCAGTCCCCAAACTACCCCTGGTGGAGAAGGCTTGGCCTTCATCCTAACCTCAGATACCACTCTACCAGAAAACAGTGCAGGAGAATGGCTAGGTATTGTGAATGCTACTTCCAATGGAACGTCAAAAGCTGGGATTCTAGCAGTGGAATTTGACACAAGAAAAAGTTTCTCACAAGATGGCCCTGACAACCATGTTGGCATCAACATAAATAGCATCAACTCCATCCATCAGATTCCATTAATCAACACTCGGGTCAATCTTTCATCAGGTATAAATGTAAATATCAAAATTCAATACGTCAATGACATAATATCAGTTTTTGGTTCCATGAGTGGAACTTCAGAAGAATCTATGGAGACCCTTTTGGTATCTCCACCTCTTAATCTATCTTCCTATCTTCAACAAGAGGTTTACCTTGGTTTTTCTGCCTCAACAAGTTACTACACGGAGTTGAACTGTGTAAAAGCATGGGAATTCAGCGGTGTTGATATTGGAGATGATGATAAAAGTCTCTTGTGGGTTTATGTCACTGTTCCAATTGTGATTGTTACTATTATCATAGGTGGGCTGGTGATCTTTTTCTTGCGTTGGCAAAGGAAACGCTATATGGATAGGCCAGAAGATGCATATCCAAGGATAGAGGATCAGATTCAATATTCCTCGATGGCTCCAAAGAAGTTTAGGTTAAGGGAAATAACAAAAGCAACAGGTGGATTCAGCCCTCAAAACAAGCTTGGAGAAGGAGGGTTTGGAACTGTGTATAGGGGGCTATTGGAAAATAAGGAGGTAGCCGTGAAGAGAGTCTCAAAGAACTCACGCCAAGGGAAGCAAGAATTTGTGGCAGAAGTGACAACAATTGGAAGCCTTCACCACAGGAATTTGGTGAAACTCACTGGTTGGTGCTATGAGAATAGAGAGCTTCTCCTTGTGTACGAGTTCATGCCTCATGGAAGCCTAGACAAGCACCTCTTTGGTGACAAAAATTTAGGTAATGGTAATAATAATGGCCTTGAAAGGGGGTGTTCTCTAACAATGAATTGGGAAACTAGGCACAGTGTGATTCATGGGGTAGCTCAAGCACTGGACTATCTCCACAATGGGTGTGAGAAGAGGGTGCTTCACAGAGACATCAAGGCCAGCAACATAATGTTGGACTCAGATTACAATGCCAAGTTGGGAGACTTTGGATTGGCTAGAACCATTCAGCAGAGAAATGAAACACACCACTCTACAAAAGAGATTGCAGGCACACCAGGGTACATGGCCCCGGAAACCTTTCTCACTGGTAGGGCAACAGTGGAGACAGATGTGTATGCATTTGGGGTTCTTGTGTTGGAGGTAGTGTGTGGAAGGAGGCCAGGGAATGTGTATGCACAAGATGACTACAAGAACAGCATTGTGTATTGGGTGTGGGAGCTATATGGGAAGGGGAACATAGTTGGTGCTGTGGATGCAAGGTTGAAGAAGGAGGAGATTAAGGAGGAAGAAGTGGAAGGTGTTCTTGTTGTTGGCTTGGCTTGTTGCCATCCAAACCCACACCATAGGCCATCCATGAGAACTGTTCTTCAGGTTCTGAATGGGGAAGCACCCCCACCAGATGTGCCTAAGGAAAGACCAGTTTTTATGTGGCCTGCTATGCCTCCATCCTTCAAAGAAGCTAAAGATAGCTCCCTCATCCAGGGAACACTTACTCCATTCACTGAAATCACAGGCAGATGATGAAATCGTTTGTGTTGACCAAAGCTGGGAACTAATATAATTAAGATTATCCCTTGTTTTAGTTGGAAATTCTGATTCATTTTTGCATTCACTGATTTTAGCTTTTCTATGTAAATGCGCACATAGGTGATAAATATGTGTACACAACCTTGTGTAAATTGTGTCGTTCAATCTTTGCATGTATAGGTCCTGTTGCTGCATAAATGACCTCTAGCATGTATCTGAAACAAGTGTTTTTTGGATAATTCAATGTATGTATGATCTCTTTTCATTATAGGACGTTTGCTTGAATCGTTCAAAAGTAGTGTGTTTAATCCCGTGGGATGCATGGTTGTTTAAATTTAAATATTAAACTATATTTAAATTATTTTTATTCGAATTTCATTATATATATTGGTTTAGACATTTGATATTTAAAGTTATATATTTCACATGGGCTTTATATAGTCTATATATTGACTCTTATGTAAGACAAACTTTTATAGGTGCGTTCTACCATCTTCTTCTTGTGAGAGAAGAATGTACTTAGTTCCCTACTTTAGGTCTCGTTTCCGTTGAATAAAATTATGCAGTATTGGTTAACCGTAAAAAAGTATATTAGTTATAACAAATGCTAAGAGAAACAATATATGTCTCTGTCCGGATAATTGAATCGAGTTTTCTATTATGAATTTATAACCATACTAGCATTTTAGTCTATGTATTATATGGGTTAAATTTAATATATAAAATTTATAATTATAATGGATTATCATAAATAAATAATAAAATGACTTAAATAAAGTATAATAACTTTGTAAAAAACATTAAATATGTTTTAATATAATAATTGGACTAAGGCTACTATGGACCACCTTCACATGTGATCCACAGTAAACCACATTTATTTATAGTTGAATTTATCTAATCCTCATAGTTATACGGTACACCCTTTACACCGGATCTTTGCCCCAACTCCCGCCACACCCCCTCCCCTTACTTTGGGCACCGACAATGCCATCTCTATTGCCTTCACTAGCAACATCCCTCCTTGGCATTCATCGACGGCCATCGGTGATGTCAACTACAACTGAAACCCGGTAAGAATCATGCTTTGCACAATGGTGTCGTTTTTCCTTGTAAACTGAAAGAATGGGTCGCACCCTATGAACCACGAGCCAATCACCATGATATATGTAAGGGAAAATCACTGGAACACCATTGAGCAGCAAGGCATGAGTCCCAGACTTTGTCACATTGATGGCAAATCCTCTCTCATAAATTGTGAGCCATGAAGGAAATGAAATGAGGAAAGAAGAAGAGAGAGGATAATAACCTTTTCCTTTTCCTTCTTGGAGATGAGAGTGGTTTGGCAAAGGAATTCTTGCTCTTGAGTGAACTGCTAACACGAAGAAAGGGGATTAGAAGATGGATGGTTAAGGAATGGAAGGAACTGGAATGGAGAATGGAGAGAAGAGGGGACTTGCCTCGCGAGCAACCTCTTTAGCGCAACATTGGTGGTTGGCGTGGGTCTATTCAATAATCCACTTGCAGCATTGGTTGGGGTCAACGAGAGGGTGCCACGCTTGTAGTTGAGATAGGAGTGGCTCCAAGCATTGTCGGATTTGGTCTTGTAGTTGGCAAAAGTGAGGGTTGAAGAAGTTGTGCATGGCAAAGATGGCAAGGTAAGAGTCGTGGAAGATGGGGGAGGGGTTGACGATGGCGTTGTTGATGGAGATGTAGCGGGTGGTGGTGACGGTAAAGGAGTGGCAAGGGAGGAGGGTGGGGATGGCGGTGCTGAAGGGGAGGGGGGTGGGGCCATGGAGGGAGAAGGCATGAGGAAGAAGGTGGTACCAAAGGAGGGAGGGGGTTTGGGAGGCCAGTTCTAGTGTGGAGGGTGCACCGTATAACAGTAAGGATTAAATAAATCCAACAGTAAATAAAAGTGGTCCATCGTATACCACATGTGAAGGTGGTCCACGATAGCCTTAGTCTAATAATTGTGTTAATACTAGTTTTAGTACCCGTACAATGCATGGGGATATAAAAGATTTATTATTGAATAATATAGGTATTGTATTAATGATATATTTTTGTTAACATTAATAAGAAATGTACATTAATTAGTTAAGAGAAAATTAAATTTTGATTAGATAAAAAGAAATATTCATTAAATTAGTTAAGTCGGAAGGTAGTAATCAATAGAAAAATAAATTTATATTAAAATTATTAGAACAATAATTACAAAGTTTTAAAATTACAATAAAGCATAATTTCTTCCAAGTAATTTAAATTTTAAGGTCATTTAAGGTCTATTTTTTATCCTATGAGTTAGGTCTAAATTTATTCTTACTTTCATGGAAAATATGCATCCCCGTTTATTATTTTTCATTCATACTTTCTATGTTAGATAAAATAGAACATTCAATAAATTAGTTAAGAAAAGAGAAAGGAAAAAAACAATATTTATATTAAAACTATTTTAACAATGAAATAAAAAAAGTCCAATTTTACCATAATAATTTATATGTTAATGTGATTTCAGGTAAATTGTTCTTTTTCTTGAATTAAGTGTAAAATTCCATACTTGTTTTCATTAAAAAAAGTCCACTCTTAGGTGTTATATTTTATATATAATTTTTATATTAATAAATTTACCTATACATCTCAATGTATAAAAGAAAATTAAATTTTGTCCATGTAAAAGAAAATCTTAAATAATTTAGTTAAGTTTCCAACAATAAATAAGAAATGAATAATGATTTCTCTAAAAATTAATCTTAGATATTTTGCATAAAAATGATAATAACAGATGCATTGATTCAATTTTTTTTTTGGCATGTAACTATATATAAAATAATTAGGTAAAAAAATTTAAAATTTGTTTTGATAAAAAATCTTCGATAAATTAGTTGAGTGAGAAAAAATCAGAAAGAAAATATATTTATGCTAAAACTATTAAAAGAAAGAATTAGTGAAAGTTACTGAAATTATAATAAAAAGTTAAGAGTTTAATAACTATGCACTGTCAGTGTAAAAAGTTTTACACTGTTAACCAATCACAAATCACCGTTGTTGTGACTTTTAAGGTAATTATTGTAAAAGTAAACAAACTTACCATACATGATAGTTTGTGATTGAATGACAGTGTAAAATAGCTTTACACTGTCACTGTATAGCCTATTTTCTCAAAAGTTAATTATAATAATGATATGTTAATTAGCTTTCATGTGAAATATTCATTCCCTTGTTACGCTTTATCCATGTCTCTTTTTTTATTAATCAATTTACATCTACATATTAATGAGTAAAGATAAGAAAAGGATAATGATATACCTACAATCTTTTAAGTTTTTAAATTTTAAATATCATATGAAAGATTACAAAAATATTTGACTTGAATTTGATTTTTTATCTTTTATTAATTAAATCTATACTACCTAGTGAAAAGAAATTTTAAATATAATTAGATAAAATAAAACATTTAATAAATTAGTTAAGTCGAAAGATTGTAAGCAAGAAAAAAAAATATTTATATTAAAATTATTATACCAATAAATAAAAAAGTGTAATTTCTTTGTAATAAGTTTAGATGTTAACGTGGTTTTAGCTAAATTATTCATCCTTATGAATTAAGTGTAAATTTTTCTATGTACTTTCATATAAAAAATTCATCCTCATGTGTTATATTTTATGTATGATTTATATAGAGTTTATTTTTTTATATATATTATTAAAGTAAAACTTTTTACATTATCAATCAATCAAACATCTTGGGTATAACTTTTAAAATATTTATTATAAAAACTAATAAACTTACCATATAAGATGATATGTGATTAAATAATGGTGTAAAAATCTCCTACAATGTTAATATATTATAATTAAATTAAATTTTGATATGAATAAATTTACATATAGATATCACTCTATAAATAAGAAATAAATAATAATTTGTCAAAAAATTGATTTTAAACATGTAAAAGATTAAAACAAATATTTGAATTGAATTCAATTTTTATCATTTAATTAAAACTGAATTAATTAGTGAAAAAGAAAATTCAAATTTAATTAGATAAAAAAAACATTCAATAAATTAGTCAATTCCAATGATAGAAGCATGAAAAAATTATATTTATATTAGAATTATTATAACAATGAATTAAAATACATGGACAGGTCAAAATGTCCCAGAGATAAAAGAGGGTTTTTTGCAATGTCATGTTTGATGTTACTCTGTGTGGCTATGTTACTTCTTGTACTACTTTGCTTCATTTTCCCAGCTCTTTATACCCATATAGCTGGTACTTGGCGAAATAAAAGAGCTCTGTGAAGAAACTGGTCCATGAACAGGAAGTCATTGCTCAAGAGATCATTAAGAATAAGAGATGACGAGAGAGGGGACTATCTTCGGATTTACTGGTTGGAGGGTGTCCATTGCATTTCATGGCACATCCTATTTGAATGAACATTTACGTCAACTCTCACTTCTTTATGTTCTTAAGAATGACTCACTTGCAAGCAATTTTATCAGTTGTTTTTCAATGTTAGAAGCATGCGTGTTTAATTAAGAATGCAGATTCTAATCTTCGTAAATTTATATTTTCTTTTACACGAAACGGCATGTTGTTTAATTAGAATGCAAGTTCTAATCTTCGTAAATTTATATTTTCATGTTTACGAAAATTAGAATGCAAGAAAAATTCTAATTATAAAAGCGTGCTTCCAATTTTGTAAAAGATGGCATGTGTGTTTAATTAGAATGCAGGTTCTAATCTTTGTAAATTTCTTCTAATCGAAAACCTGCATGTGACGAACATTAGAAGCATGCGTGTAGGTTTTTTATGCTTATAATTTGTCTTTATAGCTTAATGAATGCAGGTTCTTCATGCTCATGATTTAAAAACTTAGAAATCTCAAGAGCAGACTAAATCTACTTTCATATATATATATATATATATATATATATATATATATATATATATATATATATATATAAATGGGTACTTTGTGTGATAAATCAAACTATAAGAGGGACTAGAACTAAAGAAGGTCTAACTTTCTGCCAGATTATTTGAGTTTTTGGTTCTTCTACTTAATTTGCATCTCCAAAATGTTAGCAATTTTTTTTACTGTTATGTGTAATTTTTTAGGGTTCAACATATAAGAAAACTACACTTTAGGAATCTTAGATAAAATATTTCTCACATCTATAATACTCTATAATTTCTATAATGGAGTTTAGAAACTTATCCAGATCCATATTGGAATTTTTAATGGTGTTCTTCTTATTTTTCTTGAAATCTTTTCTCTTTCCTTACTCCCTTTTCTAGTGTCTATGATGGTGTAGAACACTTCTTGAATCTATCTCTATTCCTTTGGCAAAATACCTGTACGTAAAAGTTATTAGAGAAGAAGTGAGAAGTGATGGGTTATCTTTTAAAATTTGAAAACCAACTCTTGAAAATTTCTCCGTAACCTCCCTTTCAAATCCTTTTTCTTTAATTGCCAAAATTACCCTTTTATGGAGTGAAAAGAGGGGGAATTAATTTTAATAAATCTAAAATAACCCCCCAATGACTTTAATACATTTTAAACCTAACAACCATCACATTAGGCATCTTTTCATTAAAGTCATTCTATAAATTACATGAGTCATTATTAGATTAAATAATCTAACATTCTCCCACTTGGCTCATGTGATGACTTAAAGATTCAACACTAAAACCATAAGTGCACATCATACGTTGAAATTACCAAGTCACCATCCTTAATTGAATTAAAATGATTGGATCATGGCGGTTGCAAGTTATCCAACAACTTGGTTCCTTCCATGTATCACAAAATCATCCAACTCAATTTAACTTTAATCAACATTGTAATATGTGTCTTTAATGTCCTTTCAAAGACACATCATGTCATTTCATTAAAACAATAATGTATACCTTATAATGTAAATGACATAATAAAGCAGAAACATAACTGTCATTGAATTCATAAGTGTCATACAATACGAGCATTACAACGTAAATGTATATATATATATATATATATATATATATATATATATATATACACACACACACATCACTCTACATCGTTAACAAGGACTTATCCATAACACACATTCTTTCAACATGGCCAATGAATGTCTTGGGTGGTAAATCTTTAGTCAACGGATCCGCTATTATTAAGTTTGTACCAATATGCTCAATTGACACTTTCTATTTCTGCATTTCCTCTTTAACTGACAAATACTTCAAATCCATATGTTTTGCTCCTTTTGAGTATTTGTCATTCTTAGAGAAGAAAACAGCTGCAGAATTATCACAATAAATCATCAGCGATTTGGCTATACTGTCAACAATACCAAACCTCGAAGTAAAGTTCAACCATAATGCTTGAATTATGGCCTCAAAGCATGCCACAAACTCAGCCTCCATAGTAGAAGTGGAAATCACTGACTGTTGCGCACTCTTCCATGATACTGCTCCTCTAGCCAAAAGGAAGATATACCCAAATGTGGATTTCCTTGAGTCCACACATCCTGCATAGTCTGAATCTGAGTAGCCAATCACTTCAAGGTGATTTGACCTTCTATATGTGAGCACGTAATCCTTCGTGCCTTGTAAATACCTAAGAACCTTCTTTGTAGCTTTCTAGTGATCTATTCCAAGATTGCTTTGATATTGGCCTAACATTCCTACGGCAAAGCTAATATCTGGCCATGTACATGTCTGGGCATACATCAAGCTTCCAACCATTGATGCATAGGGAATAGACTCCATTTCATTTCTTTCCATGTCATTTCTAGGACATTGCATTTGACTAAACTTGTCCCCTTTCTGAATTGGAACAATTCCTGCAAAGTATTTTTCCATCCTGAATCTCTCTAATACCTTATTGATATATCCTTTCTGAGACAATCGCAATAGTCCTTGTGATTTGTCATGGAATATTTCTATTCCTATCACATAGGATGCCTCACCCATATCTTTCATTTCAAAGTTATTAGAGAGAAATCTCTTTACATCATGTAACATAGCAACATCATTAGTAGTAAGCAAAATATCATCAACATATAGAACTAAAATTACAAATCTACTCCCACTGACCTTGATGTAGATACACCGATCAACGGTGTTCTTTACAAAACCATATGATGTGATGGTATCATTAAACTTAAGATAACATTGTCTGGAAGCCTGTTTTAGTCTATATATTAACTTTTTCAATTTACACACCAGATTTTCCTTTCTTGTAGAAACAAACCCTTCAAGTTGGTCCATATAAACCTCTTCCTCTAAGTCACCATTTAGAAAAGCGGTCTTTACATCCATTTGGTGAAGCTTTAAATCATAATGAGCTTCCAAAGCCAACACAATCCTCAAAGAAGCCTTCTTAGAAATAGGAAAGAAGGTTTCTTTGTAATCAATGCCATCCTTTTGAGTGAAACCTATGGCGACAAGTCTAGTTTTATACCTTTCAATATTGCCTTTCGAGTCACGTTTGATCTTAAAGACCCATTTACAACCAACTCGTTTTGAACCTTCAGGCAACTCAACTAGATCCCATACTTTATTGTCATCCATTGATTTCAATTCTTCTTTCATAGCATTGAGCCACTTTTCAGAATTGTCACTTTCCATGGTTTGTCTAAATGAGACTGGATCTTCATCAATGCTCAATTCACATTCATGTTCAAGTGAATACACAACATAATCGCTTGAAATAGCTGGTCTTCTTTGCCTTTCAGACCTTCTTGGTGCTATTTCTTATGCCTCTTCTATCACTTGTTCATTCATGATTTGCACATTGTTTGTCGGTTCATTAATTATTCGTTCATCTTGTGGGCTTTGAATATTATTTTGTTGTCTTTGGGTGTTGTTTGATCGTAATATAACCAAAGGAACAACATCTTGAGAAGAGGCTTTAGGCAAAGAAGATTCACCACGAGTCTCTACAATATCCACCTTTCTTTATTTCTCACTCCCACTAAACTGGCCATTCTTAATGAGCCAAGCATTACCAAACTCAACTATTCTTGTACTATGGCTAGGACAATAGAATATGTAACCTTTGGACTTTTTCAGGAAAGCCAATGAAGAAACCACTAATGGTTCTTACATCAAGCTTCTTTTCATATGGATTATACACCTTTACTTCTGCTGAACAACCCTAAACATGGAGATGCCTCAAACTAGGTTTCCTTCCTGTCCACAGTTCATAAGGGGTCTTAGGAACTGCCTTACTAGGAACCCTGTTAAGCAGATATGCAGTTGTCTTTAATGTGTGCATTCACAAAGATAAAGATATAGTACTATAATTCAACATAGACCTAACCATATCCATTAGAGTACGGTTCCGCCTCTCAGCCACACCATTTTGTTGTGGTGTGCCAAGCATAGTATATTATGCACATATGCCTCGACTTTCAAGGAACTTTTGCAAATGGACTTAGACATTGTCCATTCTCATTATATTTTCCATAAAATTCACCACCCTTATCAAACCTTACAACTTTCACTTTTCTGTCCAACTGCCTTTCTACCTCATCAATGAACACCTTTAGGACGTCCACTGAGTGAGACTTCTCATGTAGAAGATACAAATAGCAATAACGTGAAAAGTCATCAATAAAGCTGATAAAATACTTTTCACCGCTCCAAGATGGAATGTCAAAGGGTCCGCAAATATCAGTGTGTATCAATCCTAGAAGTTCATTACTTCTTATAGCAGAATTCTTTGATATTTGTTTGGTTCACTTTCCTTTAATGCAATCCAAACATATATCCCAGTCACTAAAATCCAATTGAGACAAAATTTCAATTTTCATTAGCCTCATTATCCTTTCTTTGGATAAGTGACCTAGTATTTGATGCCACAAATAAGCAGAACTATCATCATGCACATTACGCTTACTACCAACAACACATTCAACATTAAACAAGGATTCCATAAAATTTACATCAAGATTAAAACAGTACAAACCATCTATTAAAGTACCAGATCCATAACAATACATATCCTTAAACAAAGAAAATACATTGTTTCCAATCTTGAAACTAAATCCTAATTCATCCAACTTTGCAACAGAAACTAAATTACTAGCACATCTAGGTACATAAAAACATCCTTCCAAATCTACATGACACCCAGTGTCCAAGATTAATCTGTACGTCCCAATGCCCTCTATCCTTACCTTTATTCTATTTCCCATAAGAAACTTTTTAGTTCCTCTTATGGTTTGGATCAAAAGGAATCCCTACATAATATGTGACACATGAGTAGTTGCTCCAAAATCAAGCTACCAGGTATTATTAGGTACTTCAATAAGATTTGATTTGAAATTTACAAATATATAATATGTATACCTTTCTTTTCAAACCATTTCTTTCTTTTCGGGTAGTCCTTTTTGAAGTGACCACTTTGCTTGCAGTCTCTTTACGGACTCTTCCCTCTTTAACCTTCAATTGGGCCTTACCCTTGTCCTTCTTACTCGACTTGCTCTTACTAGTACTAGCTCTATCATGAGTCATGAGATAAATAGAGTTGCCCTTCTTTTTCTTTAATCTCCCTTCCTCTTGAATCAACATGGCCTTAACTTCCTAAAAGTTCCATTTTTCCTTAAAGGTGTTATAATTCACCTGGAACTAGCCAAATTCATCGGGAAGTGAGTTAAATAAACTGTACTCGAAAGGACTCACTTACTTCCATTCTTATAGACTTCAACTTTGCTGCCAGATTTGACATTTCTGTCACGTGATCATGAATTGGCTGAGACCAATCAAACTTCTTGTTTGTTAGCTCACTTGTCAAGTTACCTGTAATTGACTTGTCAGTAATGTCAGATTGTGAGTACTCCCTAACCAATTTCATGAACTGCCTTGCACATTTGTTTTGGGCATAGATGGCTTAACATTTTCAGTCATTGTAAGTCTCATCAAGTTCAATGACAACCTATTAAACCAATCCCAAGCCTCAAAGAGAGACTTGTCAACATCTGTACCTGTCTCTATAGTGGCTGGGGGCCTTTCATGCATTACCAATACCAGGTCTAAGTCCATTATACCCAATTGAAACTGGATCATTTTTCAGACCAATCAATATAGTTTAGCCCATTGAACTTGATTATACAATTGCCCAAAGCAAAACATATTAGTCATTGCTGCATACATTTAAATAAACTCACACATTAATACTATGAGTAAACCTAATGGATTCAAACTATATAGACTTTAATCATGCATCTAAGTTCACCTTTGGGTGATAAATAAATACATTTCCATATCAATAATGATGCCAGATAAATATACTTTAATGGGTAATAAACCATACTACTCTTGACATACATGCTATCTTTGGATATACACACACTCAACAAGTATGAAAACAAATCATTAATATCATTAATTATAAGCAATGACTCACCTTTGGCAGCAATCCATATATGCCTTATAATTAACAATTTCATTCAACCTCAAACATATAAATTTCATAGCATCATAATCTCAAACAATCATTTAATTTAGAATCACAAACTCCATAGCTTTGATCACTTTGGTGATTAACAAATCTCACTTTAATGTATAATTCCAAATTAATTCTTCTCGTAACAGCTGTAGGTGCATGCCGTGAAAATTTCAATCACGGCAATTGCATATATAAATACAATGCCATTATTATATGCCATTGAAAAGCACACGAGACCATAAAAAGAATTTTCGTTCAACTTCACTTGCAGGCCATGAGAAAAAGCCATATCTATCAAAAGCTTTTAGCATGTACATATATATATCAATTAACCTCCACGCGTGCAGGGAGCATAAAACCTCAATTCAGATTCATATAATTATTTCATATAAAGTTGGATAACGTGCAGGAAAAACGCAAATCAATAATAGTATGTGTATTACACTATCGTTAAATACGAATTTTTCTTTTACATGCCGGCAATTTCTTTACGCCAGTACACCCTTCGTAGGAATCAAAATAGTAAAAGGTCTCTAATGGAAAAATATATTACCCTTAAACTTGGCTATGATACCAAATGTTAGCAATTTTTTTTACTGTCATGTGTAACTTTCTAGGGTTCAACATACAAGAAAACTATACTCTAGGAATCTAGGATAAAATATTTCTCACATTTATAATACTCTGTAATTTCTATAATGGAGTTTAAGAACTTATCCGGATCCATATTGGAATCTTCAACGGTGTTCTTCTTGTTCTTCTTGAAATCTTTTCTCTTTCCTTACTTCCTTTTCCAGTGTCTATGATGGTGTAGAATACTTCTTGAATCTGCCTCTATTCCTTTGGCAAAATACCCATACATAAAAGTTTTCAGAGAAGAAGAAAGAAATGGTGGGTTATCTTTTAAAATTTGAAAACCAAATCCTAAAAACTTCTCCATAACCTCCCTTTCAAATTCTTTTTTTTTAATTGTCAAAATTACCCTTTTATGGAGTGAAAAGAGAGGGAATTAATTTTAATAAACCTAAAATAAACCCCAATGACTTTAATACATTTTAAACCTAACAACCATCATATTAGGCATCTTTTCATTAAAGTCATTCTATAAATTACATGAGCCATTATTAGATTAAATAATCTAACACAAAAGACATAATAATAGTGAGAAGGTTTCCAGGACTTGAATCTCCAAAAGCAGCATAGCGAAAGCAACCACAGAGCATATACAAATGGTTGTGACTAAAACATTGATTAGAGTAGCCTTCTTCATTGTCTTTGACTCTGATGGAGGGGTAGTTTGTGTTGTGTCCTATTTCATAACAACCACCATTTTAGTTGAGACTTCAATTTAAAACAACAAAGGGTCGTGTGTGGTGTGAGTGTCATAAAATTCAATAAAATTAATTGTACCTGAATTTCTCTAAGCATCATTGAGTAGGAGTAGGCAAAGGCTATGTTACCAAGAGCTTGGAAGCTCCTCGAACTTTCTTTTGTTTGAAACAACAAAGCCCTAACATCCAAGGTAAGGGGTTATTTAAAATTGTGGGCATATGATGATAAACCGGGTTTCCATACTATATTCAACAAACAAATTATTTTATCTTAAAATGGAGATATACTTGAGGAAGCCAGTAATAAGGTCATGGTCAGTGCATTTTTACTCGATTCCAACTATAGTAAGAGGCCATAATGGCTGCCACACCTTTGCAAATTAAGCTGAAGTAGCCTGGCATTTGAATTCTCAATTTCTCATCAATCCATCTCTATTTATAACAATGTTGTTCCCATCAATCCAATTGATTATTCCACCATCACCCACGTAGTTCTTAGCACAAGCTAGAACTTTTTCTCTAATTAGCAATACATGAGTATTTCAGAAACTAAACACTAACTTAACCAAAATCAATAGCATCATATAACATAGGAATTCTATAGTATGGCATGACCTAACCTAAACACATATTGCTTTAGGTACAAAGCCTATCATCCCTTTTTAGGGAATGAATTATCTATTCCTTTTTAACTATTTGGACTATTTCATCCAAATGGCTCCTGTAAAAATAAGTAATGACTAAAAAAAGAATAAAAGAGGGGGGAGGGGGGAGGGGGGATTTCATGCATTCTCATTCTGAAGCATAGTAACTTTGTTTCTAAATATTGAACTTCCATGTTAGAACAGGTACAACATAAGGATATGGCGAAGATTTGTGAACCCTATCTATATACATTTACCCAAAACTATTTAGGCGCAGCTCGCAAGTCACTCGAAGCAAAACCAATGAGGCAATGACTAAAAGAATAACACTTTTTCTTCAGATCACTTAACAATTCAATAGAATTAAGAGTAAGAATATAAACTACCAAGGTTTAAAACTAACTGATACTGGAACGATCATCTCAAAATTCACTGAGGGTAAATTATCAAGGATGTCCCCTTGCAGTCCCGATAAGATTCCAGACATAATAGCGGTGAGAAGGTTTCCAAGGCTTGAATCTCCAAAAACAATATAGCCGAAGCAAGAGTAACCACATAGCATATAGAAAATGGTTGTGAAGCCTTCTTCATTATCTTTGACTCTGATTAAGGGGATTTGATTGTGTCCTGTTTTATAACCATTACCATTTTAGTTGAGACTTTAATTGAAAACAATAAAGACTAATGAATTTACGTATGCAAACTACTACTTATGTGGAACAATCTTTCAGCAATATTATCATTTTTGTATGACATGACAAGAACTTGTAGGTCACTTGCCTTTTAGAATCTTGACAATGATTACAAAGTTGTTGCCCGTTTAATTGAAGACTTCAACATATATCTTCTTTTGCTTGATTCCCTTATAAATGGGTTAGAATCATAAATTCAACAGTCTAAAAGGAGAATAAAAGCAAGAATAACCAAATAGGCAAAAATGCAAAAAGGTAAAGAATCCAAAATGGTGTCAAATCGTATGGGTGTCCAACTCTCCTTGTATAGGATTCAAGAACCAAATAAATAACAAAAAGAAAGAAAAACTCTAGTTGTAACATCCCGAGCACTGACAAGGGCAGGGGGTGATCGCCGGTACAAAAGAGATGAGACACAGACAAGGAGTAGCTCCTGGCAGGCTTCCGGCGGGAGGAATACATGAATGAATCGAATACACACCAAAATGAGAGGAATCCAGAAGCTATGCAAGTATGGGACTGTACAATTGAGGATAGCTTAAAGGAATTAATAAGTGCTACCTATACCAACAAGATGCATTAACTTTTTGGTAGCTTATCATTTAAGAACTCCACAGTTAAGCATGCTTGACTTGGAGCAATTTTGGGATGGGTGACCTCCTCAAAAGTCTCTTAGAAAGCATGTGAATAAGGATAAAGCACGCTGAAAAGTCTTGTGTTGGTTGGTGGGGACAAAGTATAAGCATTGACTATCACCAACTCAACAAGATCACTATCAAGAATAGGTACCCACTACCTAGGATAGATGATCTTATGGATTAGGTGGGAGGAGCCACGATATTTTCAAAGATTGACTTGAAATTTGGTTACCACCAGATTAGGGTCAAGACCGAGGATATACCAAAGACAGCTATCAAGACAAGATATGGACATTACGAGTATTTGGTAATACCTTTCGGTGTGACTAATGCTTCTGTAATCTTTATGGACTACACAAACCAGATATTCCATGAATACTTGGATAAATTTGTAGTAGTCTTCATAGATGATATTCTTGTTTATTCTATAAATCACTAAGAGCATAAGGAACACTTAAGGATAGTACTGTAGATTGAGGGAAAGACAGTTATACACCAAATTCTCTAATTGCAAGTTCTAGTTAGAACAAGTCACTTTATTGGGTCATAGGATCTCATAAGGAGGAATCTCAGTGGACCCCATAAAGGTAGAAGCAGTGTTGCATTAGGAACAACCCACGACAATAACAGAGATACGAAGTTTCTTAGGATTGACAGGCTATTATCGAAAATTCATTGAAGGGTTTTCAAATATAGCTTTGCCTCTGACTAAGTTAACCCATAAACGCAACCTTTTGTATGGATAGAGAATTCTACGAAAAGCTTCCAAGAGTTGAAGGAGAGATTAACTGTTGCACCTGTACTAATCTTGCCTGATACTACTGAGAAGTTTAAAGTTTATTGCGATGCATCTGAGCAAGGATTAGGATGTGTGTTGATGCAAGGAGGAAAGGTAACAAGTTATGCTTCAAGGCAATTAAGATCACATGAGGTTAACTACCCAACTCATAACTTGGAATTGGCCGCAGTAGTCTTTGCCTTAAAAACCTAAAGGCACTATCTTTATGGTGCCAAGTTTGAAGTATTCAGCAACCACAAAAGCCTAAAGTACCTGTTTTACCAGAAAGAACTAAAAATGAGGCAATGTAGATAGATGGAGTTTTTGAAGGATTACAACTTTGAATTGCGTTACCACCCTGGTAAGGCAAAAGTCGTAGCTGACACTCTGAGTTAGAAGTCCCTACATGCCTCCATGATGATGGTGAAGGAAATGGAACTGATAAAAAAGTTTAGAAACTTGAGACTGGCTATGGAAGTAAAGCCAAGGAGTATTTGCTTTGGGATGCTCTATATATCCAGTGAGTTTTTGGAACAAATCCAAGGAAGCCAAAGTATTGATCAATATCTCCGAGAAAGATTAGAAGCAAGAACTGAAGAAAAAGATTTAGAATTTGATTAAGATCCAAATGGAGTTATCAGATTCCAGGGAAAGATCTGTATGTTGGACGATGGAGAATTAAGAAAGATGATTTTGGAAGAGGCTCATAAGAGCAAATTATGTATTCACCTAGGCTCCACTAAGATGTAATAAGATCTGAAGAAGTTATTCTGGAGGCCTGGAATGAAGAAGGTTGTAGTAGAGTTCGTTGCGTCTTGCTTAGTCTATCAAAACGCTAAGGTGGAACACCAGAAACATTTTGGAGAATTATAGCCTCTGAATATCCCTGAGTGGAAGTGAGACAGCATATCGATGGGTTTTGCGACTAGTTTCCCTAAGACACCCTCAAGTCATGATGTCATATGGGTAATAGTGGATAGACTGACAAAGTCTGCTCATTTCCTGTCCATTAACGTCAAATATTCCCTAGAAAAGCTGACATAGTTGTACATCAGAGAGATCATTAGATTATATGGAGTACCCTCTAGCATAGTCTCTAATAGGGATCATCGTTTTACTTCTAGGTTCTGGGAAAGCCTACAGCAAGCCTTAGGGACCAAGTTAAGTTTTAGGTTAGCTTATCATCCCTAAATTAATGGACAGTCTGAAAGGACTATCCAATCCTTATAGGATTTGCTTAGAGCCTATGTCTTAGAATGGAAAGGTAGCTAGGATCAGTTCTTACCACTGATTGAGTTTACCTACAATAATAGTTTCCATTCCAGCATTGGGATGTCTCCTTATGAAGCTCTGTATGAAAGAAAGTGTAGGACTCCACTTTGTTGGTACAAAGCTGGAGAATCCCTGGTAGTTGGGCCTAAGATATTGCAGGAAATCACAAAAAAGGTTAAGATGATTTAGGAAAAGATGAAAGTATCTCAGGCTAGGCAGAAGAGTTATTATGATAAAAGAAGAAAACCCCTTGAGTTTTAAGAAGGGGATCATGTATTCCTAAAAGTTACACCTGTAACTAGGGTTGGCAAAGCACTTAAGTCCCCAAAACTTTCCCCTAAATTTATTGGTCCTTACCAAATCCTCAACAGGATTGGTCCTGTTGCATACCAGATAGCCTTAGCACCCGATATTTCTAACCTCCATGATGTTTTTCATGTTTCTCAACTTCATAAGTATATTCATGATCCTTCGCACATCATTGAACCTGATGTAGTACAAATAAGAGAAAATCTTACTTATGACATATTCCAAGTAAGGATAGAGGATTGGAGAATGAAGCAGCTTCGAGGTAAGGAAATACCTCTGTCGAAGATTGTGTGGAACCAAAATGATGATGATGATGCTACCTAGGAGTTGGAAAGTAAAATACAAAAGCAGTATCCTCATTTATTTTCTGGTAAGTGAATTTTGGGGACAAAATTCCTAAAAAAAGGGAAGAGTTGTAACACCTTCATTTTAGTATCATAATTAATTTCTTAATATATGTGAAATTGTTTCTAATAGACCGAGGAATTAAGAAATTGACACTTAATCTCAATTCCTCTATACTGAGGACTGACATTTAAAAAAGGACTAAATGACTAGAAATTTGTGATTTTGAGCTTAAAAATATGTCATATATATTAAAATATAATTTTGATAATTTTCTAAAATTTCTATAGAAAATGACCAAACTGCCCTCCATTGTTGACTAAAACTATAGCCAATATAGGTTTGACATAAGGAAGATACAAAATGAATATTCTTAGTTCGTTTTTGGGTTAGATATTCAATTTTATAATTTCCAGAAAAAATTTTGAATTTTCTAAGTTAAAATGAAATTTCTATGAATTTCTAACTCAAAAATATCCAATAAATACTTAAAATTTTGAAATAAATTGTATAAAATTAATTTTAAATTCTGGAAATTATTTTTAGTCAATAATAAAAGTGCTCATAAAGTTTCAATGAAAAATCCATTCATTTGCTATAAAAAATCAAATTTCTAAAGTTTAAGTCACTTATATCAACTCCAGTCAATTCGTCTGTAGAAAAAACAAAATGTAGAGACTTAGGAGAGTAGAGACTTGGCACATTTAGGCCTTGTTCTACAGACCAACTCCCTTATTTTTTCACATGTTTCTACAAGTTACTTTATGCCCACCATGGGTCATATTTTTTCACTCTTCATCCTCCCCTAAACTGGCTTAATTACTCTTCCCTTCTTCCTAGCTCATTCAAATTTTTTTTAACACTCAAAATCCTCCATTCTCCTCCTTCAACCTCCGTCCAAGACCACCACCTAGGAACTTCAAGTCTCCACTTTTCCTCTTCTTCTTCAAAGCTTCACCTAAGGTATGAGAGGGAGTAGGGCTGTTCTTATTTAAAATTCTTTCTTGTAGATGGTTTTGGAGTGGGTTTTGCCCCTAAAACCCTTAGCTTTTACTTTCCATTTAATTGCTTTCAAGTAGATGGTTTTGGAGTAAATTTTTCCTTCAAAACCCTTAGCTTTAATTGCTTTTATGCAAATGATTTTGGAGTGGATTTTTTCCCCAAAACCCTTAGCTTTAATTGCTTTTATGTAGATGGTTTTGGAGTGGGTTTTACCCCCAAAACCCTTAGCTTTTTACTTTCCTATTACTTCTTTTATTTTCTTTGTTGTTGTTGTTGCCTTTTACTTATATTGTTGTTCTTTTCTTATCTTACTGTCCTATTTTGTTTTATGGCTTTGGATGCTTGTTTAATGTTGTTATTAACATTTAAATGTTAGTTTGTATTGGTAACTTATCATAAAATGTTAAAGGTTTGGTTATAAACCACTAAATCCGTAAACAAGAGTGAAAAACTTGTAAACTTTCCTTAATATAACAAGAAACTAAAAAAAAAAAACATTTGAACTATGGACCCTCTGTGAACCTTATGACTAAGACCTTCCAATGAGCACTTAATAGATTATCACTTTCTTAAAAACTCATAAATTTCGTTTTGACCATTTAGAGTTAATAACTTGATGAAAGAAAAGCTTTTTATAAAGAAGAACTTGATCTCCACTAAGTTGTTTTCATTTTCTTCCTGAACACTGCTCACTACTTTTGCCGTATTTCGAGTTATACTTAATATTTTTGAGTTCTTTTTTTTGTTGGAAAGTAGAAAAAAATTTCTCCGAAATAAGCTTAAGAAGAACTTGAAAAAGTTAAGAATTGACAAAGTTACATTTTTTGAAAATTAGAGCTACTTTTCTAAAAATGTTAACTGGCAATTGGTACAAAAAGGAGATTTTAGAATGATCTGTAATGTGTTGTCCAAAATCCCTAGAATAACTAGAACGTAGACTTAATAAGCTTTCCAAGCATATATAGTTTGTCTATGTTCATGCCAATTTACTATTTTTAATAATTTTTACAATCTAAAAGTCATATACTTTTTTGATGGGAAACACCTGCAGACAACTATAAATTTTTGAAAAATCACCATAAATTGGATAGACCTTGTTTTTCAAAGATCTTTGACTTTTTGGAAAAAAATTTCAGTGTACTTTCTGAAAATAATTGAACTGGTTGCTAAAAAATTGAAGTAGCTTGCGAAAATGACAAAAGAGAGCCGCTGGTCCTCCAACAGGGTCTCCTAACCCTTCTATTTTGTTATTTTTGTATCTATTTTTGTGCATTTTTTCTTGAGATGATCGTTAATAATTCAAAAACTAGACAGAAATAAATTTTCAACAAACTATGGATCATGTCAAACAAAAATCATTTACCCATCCAAATTGAAATTCAAAATCGAGGCATGAATCTACTGTCTCTAGAATTTGTTTTGAGCAAAAATATATGATATTTTTTCTAGTTTATAAAATACCACTTTCTTAATACTTAGCACTTAAATGTAAACCCTTTTAATGAAAGTTAAATATAATTCTTCTTAATAAATATAACTTTGCTGTTTTTTTTTTTTTTACAATTGTAAAGGATTCTCATAATTTGATTATAAAGACCTAGTTTTGATACAATCCACAAGTAACTTGGTTTACATAATTTCTTTTGAATTATGACTAATTAACCAAACTTTAGCTTTGATAAAATGAATTAATCATGGTATTAGAAACCTCTAAGTAATTCAGTCATCAATATGAAAGATCAATCATACATTTAATCTTGATTAAACAAGTTAAAAATTTTATTTAAGTACCTAAGCACATACTTAAAAGATTTTAATAATCAAGTCCTAATTAATAAATAATTAGTATCTAAATTAGGATTCCCTAAGTAAATTCAATTATTAAATTTGGTACTTAAAAATAATTAGATTAAATTAAATTAGATGGATGAAACATTGAGTTTCTTTTATTGCTTACATATATATCTAATTTTATGACTCCAAAATTATTACATTGTGATAAAAGAAAACTCAACCTCTATACTAAGAGATAGAGATGTTAAGGAGAGACTGTGCTAGTGCTCAGATGTATTGAGACCAGGAAAACCTTTGTCCAAATTATGAGTGTCAAGCAAGGACAGTAATTAGAAAATAGAGTAACATGATGCGAGGGACATGTAGTGGCATGATACCCTGCATGGAAAGTTACAATTGGTACACTAAGGAAAGGAAGGCATGGACCCACTTGCGAAGGTCTTGGGGGTACGGTGTCGAGCTGTGAAGGTCTCAATGACTAAGGTAGTGCTCTTAAGTCGGGATATTCGCCTGACCAAGCTTGACAATCTTGATAATTACTCAGCATTCTAGGGTTAGTGCGAGAAGCATACCTTTGGATGGACTATGAACGTCCTGAGTTGTTGCTTTATCCCTCGATGAAGACGAGGGTTGTACTATGTGAAAAATTTGAGAGAGGTATATGTTTTTCCAACCACTTCCCAGTTTTGTAGGAAGTATGGATCCATATAGTGTGAAGGGTAGTTACTGTAACTTAGATAAACTCTAGGTTCCCCTTTTCTTTATTATCAGTTGTGTTTTATCTGTGGGTGATGGTAAGATACTCTACCATCTATGTGAAAGTGATTTTAAGAACAAAATCGCCTCACTCCTCTATTTATTTTCTTTATGCATGATTGTTTGTGGTTGGTACTTGAAGATGGCAACGTTTCTCATCCTGCTCAACATACATGATGATTACGTTGATACGGGGGTTGTGTATTTTTACAAGGATTGGGAGTAGATTTATAGATACTGCTCTGATTAGAATTTTTTTTGTATATAGTTGGGGATGACCAATGTCTTTTGACTTTTTTTTTATTTCTCTATATTTTATGATTCCAGTTGTATTTCAATTTTAGATGTATATAGCTTTATGCGTGCTTCAGAAACCTATATGTATTTGGTTCTAATTATGACTGTGTGATATGCTTTATTTTATTTATCTTTTATTCCCATTTCCAAATTCTATTTTACTTACAATTTATCTACTTTAAAAAGTTCGAAAGACGATCACACGTAAAATAAAACGTGAAAAATTTCCTCGTAATTTTGTTAACTTAAAAAGCAATTAAATAAAGTTGAGTTGAGTCAAATGTGACTAAATATGACACTCGTTCACAGTTGACTCAACTCAACTTTATTTAATTGCTTTTTAAGTTGACAAAATTACAAGAAAATTTTTCGTGTTTTTTTTTTTACGTGTAATCATCTTTCAAACTTTTTAAAGTAGATAAATTGTAAGTAAAACAAAATTTGAAAATGGGAGTAAAAGATAAATAAAATAAAGCATATCACACAGTCATAATCAGAACCAAATACATTTAGGTTTCTGAAGTACACATGAAGCTAAATACATCCGAAACTGAAATACAACTAGAATCAAAAATACAGAAAAATAAAAAAAAATGTCAAAAGACACTAGTCATCCCCAACTATATACAAAAAAAATTATTCTAATCAGAGCAGTATCTAAAAATCTACTCCTACTCCCTGTAAAAAAATACAACCCCTGTATTAACGTAATCATCATGCATGTTGAGCAAGATGGGAAATGTCGTCATCTTCAAGTACCAACCACAAACAATCATGCATAAAGAAAATAAATAGAAAAGTGAGGTAATTTTGTTCTTAAAATCACTTTCACATAAATGGTAGAGTATCTTACCATTACCCACAGATAAAACACAACTGACAATAAAAAAAAAAAAGGAATCTAGGGTTTATCTAAGTTATAGTAACTACCCTTGATACTATATTAATCAATACTTCCCACAAAACTGGGAAGTGGTTGGAAAAACATTTACCTCTCTCAAAATTTTTCACATAGTACAACCCTCGTCTTCATTAAGGGATAGAGCAACAACTCAGGACATTTATAGTTCATTTAGAGCTATACTTCTCGCACCAACCTTGGAATGCTAAGCAGTTGTCAAGGTTGTCAAGCTTGGCCAAGCAAATATCCCAACTTAAGAGCGCTACCTTGGTCACTAGGACGTTCACTGCTCAACACCTTACCCCCAAGACCTTTACAAGTGGTTCCCCACCTTTCATTCCTCAATGTACCAACTATAACTTCTTATGCAGGGTATCATGCCACTGCATGTCGCTCGCATCACATTACTCTATTTTCTAATTACTGTCCTTGCTTGACACTCATAATTTGGACAAAGGTTTCCCTGATCTTAGTACACGTAAGCACTAGCACAGTTTCTCCTTAACATCTCTGTCTCTTAGTACAAAAGTCAAGTTTTTTATCACAATATAATAATTTCGATTCACAAAATTAGATATACGTGTAAGCAATAAAAGAAACTCAACGTTTAATCCATCTAATTTAATTTAATCTAATTACTTTTAAGTACCAAATTTAATAATTAAATTTACTTAGAGAATCTTAATTTAGATACTAATTATTTATCAATTAGGACTTGATTATTAAAAATTTTTAAGTATGTGCTTAGGTACTTAATAAAGTTTTTAACTTGTTTAATCAAGATTAAGTGTATAATTGATTTTTCATATTAATGACCAAATTACTTAAAGGTTCTGAATACCATGATTAATTCATTTTAACAAAGCTAAAGTTTGGTTAATTAGTCATGATTCAAAAGAAATTATGTAAACCAAGTTACTTGTGGATTATATCAAAACTAGGTCTTTATAATCAAATTATGAGAATCCTTTGCAATTGTAAAAAAAATAGAAAAGTTATATTTATTAAGAATTTTTTTTTTTAACTTTCATTAAAAGGATTTACATATATGTTCTAAGTGTTAAGAAAGTGGTATTTTATAAACTAGAAAAAGTATGATATATTTTTGCTCAAAACAAACTCCGAAAGCAGCAGATTCATGCCTCAGTTTTGAATTTCAATTTGGAAAGGTAAATGATTTTTGTTTGACATGATCCATAGTTTGTTGAAAAGCTATTTCTGTTTAGTTTCTAAATTATCAAGGATCATCTCAAGCAAAAATATACAAAAATAGATATGGAAATAACAAAACAAAAGCGCCAGGAGACCTTACTATAGGACTAATGGCTCTTTTTTATCATTTTTGCAATACACTTCAATTTTTCAGCAACCAAGTCAATTATTTTCAGAAAGTACACTGAAAAAAATTTCCAAAATGTCAAATATCTTTGAAAACTAAGGTCTATCTAATTTATGGTGATTTTTCAAAGTTTATAGTTGTCATCAAGTGTTTTCAGTCAAAAAAGTGTATGACTTTTAGATTCTAAAAATTATTAAAAATAGTAAGTGGAAATGAACATAGACAAACTATATATACTTGGAAAGCTTATTAAGTCTACATTATATTTGTTCAAGAGGTTTTGGACAACACACAACAAATAGTTCAAAATCTCCTTTTTGTACAAACTACCAGTTAACATTTTTAGAAAAGTAGCTCTAACTTTCAAAAAGTGTAACTTTGTTAATTCTTAACTTTTTTAAGTGCTTCTTGAGCCTATTTGCAGAAAATTTTGTCTACTTTAAGAACTCAAAAATATTAAGCATAATTCAAAATATGGCAAAAACAGTTAATGTTCAGGCAGAAAACGAAAATAGCATATTGGACATCAAGTTCTTCTTTATAAAAAGCTTTTCTTTCATCAAGTTATTAATCCTAAATGGTCAAAACGAAATTTAATAGTTCTTAAGAAAGTGATCATCTATTAAGTGCTCATTAGAAAGTCTTAACCATAAGGTTCAAAGAGGTCCATAGTTCAAATGTTTTTCTTTTTTAGCTTCTTGTTATATTAAGGAAAGTTTGCAAGCTTTTCACTCTTGTTTACGGATTTAGTGATTTATAACCAAAGCTTTAACATTTTATGATAAGTTACCAACACAAACCAATGTTTAAATGTTAATAACAACATTAATCAAGCATCCAAAGCCATAAAACAAAATAAGGCAGCAAGATAAGAAAAGAACAACATAAGTAAAAGGTAACAACAACAACAAAGAAAATAAAAGAAGTAATGAAAAAGTAAAAAGCTAAAGGTTTTGGGGGTAAAACCTACTCCAAAACCATCTACATAAAAGCAATTAAAGCTAAGGGTTTTGGGGGAGAAATCTACTCCAAAACCATCTACTTGAAAGCAATTAAATGGAAAGTAAAATCTAAGGGTTTTGGGGGAAAAACCCACTCCAAAACCATCTACATGAAAGCATTTTAAATAAGAACAGCCCCACTCCTCCCCATACCTTAGGTGAAGCTTTGAAGAAGAGGAGGAAAAGTGGAGACTTGAAGTTCCTAGGTGGTGGTTTTGGATGGAGGTTAAAGGAGGAGAGTGGAGGATTTTGAGTGTTAAAAAAAATTTGAATGAACTAGGAAGAAGGGGAGAGTAATTAAGCCAGTTTGGGAGAGGATGAAGAGTGAAAAAATATGACCTATGAGTAGCCTTTTTATAGAAGAAGGAATGGTGGGCATAAAATAACTTGTAGGATTTTTTTTTTAACTTTCTTTTACAACATGTGAAAAAATAAGGGACTGGGTCTACAGACCAAGGGCTAAATGTGCCAGGTCTCTACTCTCCCAAGTCTCTGCATTTTGTTTACTCTGCAGATGAATCGACCGGAATTGATATAAGTAACTTAAACTTTAGTAATTTGATTTTTTATAGCAAATGAATGGATTTTCCATTGAAACTTTGTGAGCACTTTTATTATTGACTAAAAATAATTTCCAGAATTTAAAATTAATTTTATATAATTTTTTCAAATTTTTAAGTATTTATTGGATATTTCTGAGTTAAAATTTCATAGAAATTTCATTTTAACTCAGAAAATTCCAAAAATTTTACGGAAATTACAAAATTGAATATCTAAGCCAAAAATGAACTAAGAATGTTAATTTTATATCTTTCTTATGTCAAACCTATACTGGCTATAGTTTTAACTGACAATAGAGGGCAGTTTGGTCATTTTCTATAGGAATTTCATAAAATTTTCAGAAAATTTTTAGAATTATATTTTAATATATAAGACATGTTTATAAGCTCAAAATGACAAATTTCCAGTCATTTAGTCCTTTTTTACATGTCAATCCTCAGTATAGAGGAATTGAGATTAATTGTTAGTTTCTTAATTCCTCAGTTTATCAAAAACAATTTCACATATATTAAGAAATTAATTATGATACTAAAATGAGGGTGTTACACTAGTCATCAGAAAATTATACTTCATATCTTGATTCTATGATAGGTATTTTCCACCCATTGCCCTATCAAAACCATAACCAAACTTTAAGGTAGACTACATTTACATGATAAATACCACCAGACAAAGTAGTATTTGTAACACCCATTCATATTAAATATAATTTGTATTAATTTAGTTATTAAGTTTAAGTAGATGAAAATGCAGGTAAAACTTTTTCGCTTTTATAATAGAAAATTTTCAAACTTAAAAGAATTTGAAAACGGTAGTAAAAGATGAAAGATAAAACTATATATATATATATATAGGGAACGTTTTAAATGAGAAACTTTTACAATGAGAAAATGAAAACTTTCAATGATAGCCCTTGGATCATAATTAAAAAAATTATTCCAGCTAAGATTAAAACTCAATTAATCACCTTTTATGAGACCATCATTGTCCCTACCTCCACCACCACTATCGCCACCACCGCTGTGGTGTCGACAGTGGTGACAGTGGTGGTGGCAATGGTGACGACAGCGGTGGTGGTGGCAATTGCAGTGGCAGTGACAACATCAGTGGTGGTGGTGGCAATTGCAGCGGCAGTGACAACATCAATGGTGGTGGTGGTGGTGGCAGTGGTGGTGGCGGTGACAATGGTAGTGGAGACGGTGGCAGCGGCGATGATAGTGGCAATAATGGTGGTGGTAGTGGTGGAGGTTGTGGAGGCGGAGACACTACTTTTCTCATAAGAGGTGTTTAATTGAGTTTTAATCTCAGTCGTTCATTGTTTTTAATTGTAATCCAATGATTACTATAATTGTTCTCATTTCTCATTTTAAGAAGTTTCTCATTTGAAACGCCCCATATATATATATATATATATATATATATATATATATATATATATATATATATATATATATATATATATATATATATATCGTAAAACTGTACATTGTGATTTGGTATAACAGTCATAAAATTCAAAAAGACTAAAAGTACATCAAAAGATTCTATACAGAGTAGTACCAATCTACCATATTCCTCATACAAAAAGAAAAATACTATAATATGGGTCTTTAGATCCTCACCCACTGAAGTATCCTTTGACTTGTATTCAACATCATGGGGCGTTAACATCGTCTTCAATAATCACGATCAATCATACATAGAAGAAAAAATAATAGAGTGAGTTGTTTTGTTCTAAAATCACTTTTACATGTATGGTAGGAAGTCTACTATAAAACAGAGATAAAACACAACTGACAATAGAATGGAACCTAGGGTTCATTCTAAGTTGTATCAGGCTACCCTTAACTCGGTATGAATCCATACTCCTCATTAATGAGTTATAGTTCTCCATAGAACCAGAAAGTGACTAGGAGTACATATACGTCATCAACATCATCACATGGTACAATCCTCATTATCATTGAGGAAAATAATAGTCAGGATATCTATTTATAGAGTTATACTCTCAAACCAATCCTAAAATGCTAAGCAATTGTCGAGGTTATTGAGCTTGGTCAGGCGAACATCCCGACTAGAGGGCGTTACCGTGGCCATTAGGACCTTCACCACTTGATGCTTATCCCTAAAACCTCCGAAAATGGGTCCCTGCCTTTTATTCCTCAGCGTACCAGACTATAGCTTCATTAGCAGGATATCATGTCACTTGCTTTATATTACTCACTAAACTATCAATTCCTAACTTCTTAAGCAGAGGTTTTCGTGGTTTCATTTAATTTAAGCACCAATACAATCAACATTTCTGCCTTATATTGTAGAAATTACATAATTTTAACAAAGTAACAATTTAGTAATTATGAAAAATTTTAGCAGAATATTAACTTTGTAATTACTAAAAATTTAGCAAAATAACAACGTAGTAATTAAATTAAATTACTAGAATTTTGGCAGAATAACAACTAAATAAATACATTTTAATTTTCTAAAATTGAGCAGAGTAACAACTTAGTAATTATAATTTAATTTTCTAAATTTAAGCAGAGTAACAACTTAACAATTATAATTTAATAATCTAAATTTGAGCAAAGTAAAAATTTAGCAATTATAATTTAATAATCTAAATTTGAGCAAAGTAACAACTTAGCAAAAATTAAAATTTAACATCAAATAGTGTAACAATGATAATAACAATAAAACTTATGCTTAAACGAGTTTACGAGAAAACCCTTCCTATCAACATGAAAAGTGATAATAATTTAGAACCCACCCCATTTCCCCCATTACCTCTAAGGTGGTTGATGAAGAGGATGGAATTGTTGGTGCAAAGCTCCTAGAAAAAGAACTTTACTAGTTGTTGAAAAACTAGTTAAATCTTTAGCATGAAAAAAATAAAAAAAATTTCTAAAGAGATAAGCTCTTTATTTTTTTTTCAGCCAGCTTGAGAGAGGAAGGGGTGCTGAAAAATGGTCCAAACCTATGGCTATTTATAGAGGAAGGAAGGAGCTTAGGTGTCCATGTGATTATGTCATGAATTATGTAATAATTCTCATTTTTATTTAATTTTAATTTGATTTTAGGGACACATACACCATTTAGGGTGGTGAAACACCCCTCCTAGACTTGGGGACGTGCATAGTGAGTTGTCCCAGCTTTATCAATGTAAATTTTATGTACATTTAAATTAATTGATACCAATAAAATTGTCTAAACTTGAAAAATTAGCTTTTAATATCAAAATAATTTATTTTAATGCAAAACTAATCATATATATTATTTTTAATCAAAAATAAATTTCTAATATTAATTTTTATTTTTATTAATTTATTTCGAATTATATATATTTATTTTGTATCTTTAAGCTAGAAAATTCATAAAAAATCTACTTTAATTCAATAAATACCAAAATTTTATAAAAATTATAAAATTAAATATTTTACCTATAAATAAATTAAAATTACCATTTTCACTATTTTTGAATATCAAACCAATACTGGTTAGACTTATAAACGCCTAGGGGCATTTTGATCATTTTTCACAAAAATTCCAGAACATTTTCAAAGTTATATTTTAATATATATGACATGATTCCAAGCTCAAATTGACATTTTAATCTCAATTGAATCTTTTTCTCATGTCAACCCTTATTATTGAGAAATAGGGACAAAATCGTTATTTTTTAATTTTTCTAGGATCTGGCTTAGAAAAATTATTAAAAATCATAATTAGATAAATTTTGAAATTCTGAGCGCAATGGTGGAAATCATAATTATGAAATTCCTTCCCATTTTTTAGAATTAAATAGTCAAATATTAGAAAAATAGTTGAAAAAATTGAAATAGAGTTGTTATATTTTTCACTATTTTTCTTTCAAAATGAATGTTTTATAATGAAATATATTTAGCATAAAATTTTTAAAATATTTTGAGGTCAAAAAATCTCTGGTTGGTTCTACTAGTCAACTAGGGGTATTCTTGTCATTTTACAAAAATATTTCAATAAATTTCCAAAAAAAATTCTAAAATTATTATTAATTATTCTAAGCATATTGATGACTTAAAAATAATTTTAAACGCTTCTTTCTATTTTTTGTCTATTAATTTTGTTATCTAGCTTTTTAGTGATGAAACAGTCATTTTACCAACTTTCGAGCTTCGTTCCCCAAAAATTATTAAAAATCTAAATTAAATATTACTTTCTAATATGACCATAATCGTAGGATCAAATTTTTGAGATTCTCATTTGGTTCTCCAGAAATAAATACAAAATAATTAAGAAAATAGTTTAAGAAAAAAAAGTAGAGGTGTTATAGTATTCAACACTCATTCATAAAAATAACGATATATCTTGAAATGTTTTATTTATTGAAAACTCTAATTAGATCTTTATAATTTCCAAAAGACATGTTGGTAAATAATTAGGACTTCCCAATAATCACAATTCAAAATAAAAGCCTAAACAAACCATAACATAACAAAACAATAAAATCATTCAAACCTTGAAGCAAAAACTTTAAGCTTCTTAACTTCCCTCTCAACACTGGAATATACTGCCTTCTTGTGATTGTCATCAGCACTCACAAACTCCTTCACCAAGTCATCTAGAGATGCTATTATACCAGCCTACAACAATAATAATATAGCCATTCAGATAGCAAGAATAATATAACCATTCAGATGTGAAGTATATAATTATGGTCACTTTTTTTTATTAAACATATATTGTTTAACTAACTCTAGAAGCAAGTTGTCCCTTCCCATCACGATAGGTGCTATATTTCTCATTGAAGAAAGCTACAAAATCATCCAAATCACGACCATCGTCATAATCTTCACCAGCTTTTTGCTCTTTGGGAAAAACTTCAATGTAGGATAGCCACTAACACAATATTTGTGTTGGAAAATTTTCAAATTAGCCACATGCAAGTCTTAAATATAATATCATTAAATAGAAGATAAATCATAATATGTGACTGTACTCATTTCTCAGTAAATTCCTTTTATATTTGTTTCATTAACACAAAGACAATATTAGGCATACAACAACCAAAAACAAAGAATAAAAACTTCTCAGATTTAATATATAAAAAAAATAATATGAAAAACTCAAACATAAAATTCTTACCTGGTAGAAATTAGCAAAACTCAAAATAGGAAACTGCTCCTTAAGTGGCTCCCAAATACACATATATATAGAGCTTGCATATGCCCATTTAAACTTCAAATTTCAAATTCAAATTCAACAATACTTGCTGAAGTAACTAATTTCCCACCAATTTCCAAATCAAACTCAAATTAAAATTGAAAAAACTGAAAAAAAATCGTTAAATACAAATAAGGCTCAAGAGACCACCTCTCGTGGTGTGTTTTTGTGATAAAATAAAAAGCTTCAGAACATTGTCAGTGCATAAAGGACCTTATTTTCCTTCTTCGTTTCTCCCTTTAGTGCATAACGTCTTTTCCTTATAGCATTTCCCTTGTGTTTCTTGTTGACATCCTTTTTTGTAGGTTGCTCAAACATTGCAGCAAGGCCATTCTCTTAAAAATTTCCTTTTTCGTCATTCATTTTACCTTAATCACAAATCTACCAAAATCTCTCCCTTTTCTATCTATGATGGAGGTCTGCTCTGTTGACACAACGTTATGAAAGCTATGATTTCCCTTTTTGTGTCGACGGTTTGACATTGCAAAATGGGTCTTATTTCAGGTTTTTCTTTTTAATTTTAACCTAACTAAAGCTTTCTTCTTTGGGCTTTCTTCAATTCAAAAACCTTTACATGACCCCAAGCATTTTTGTCATTTATTCTTCTTTTGGGTAACTTTATTTGGATTCTGTAATTTGGGCTGCTTTTTTGGCCTGCTACCCAGTTTAAAGCCCTCATAATAAAGCTGACCCACTGTTAAATATTGTTTCAGCATTTGATTAGTTGTTTTAATTCCTATTATTCCCTTAATAAATTAATTTGAAAAGGTCATTAAATGGTGAATTGCTGAGAATCAACCACGTGTGAAAACTTGCCATTTGTGCTACCTTCTTTTGGATATAGTATAGATTTGAAAACAACTGTATAAAATATTCGAAAAATAAAGTTATATAAATTCTGTAGTTTCTATAATTTTATTTATTTGAAAACACTCTTTTCCATATATATAACATTTAACTTATATACTAATGTTAATATAAACCTAATCCTTGGCCTGTCCACAAACCTGACTGCTTTCATAATGGGTCACAGATGAGGAATAGATCACAATAAGTGAACTCAAACCCAAGTTACCCAACCTTGTTTACAAACATTGTTTTCCTTCTTTTCCATTCAAACTTACCATGGATGTAATGTTTTTATTGGTTATACCATATGAAAAATTGTTCATTAAAGATAAATAAAAGAGTATAAAAAGTCATTAGGGTTAAGTTAGTAGTAAGGAACTTTGTAGTATATATAAAATCATAAGCTCATTAACATCATTATACAAAAAAATAAAATTGTGTCTTAAGCGTAAGAATTTTTTTCTTAATTCTATTTTTGTTACTAATTTACAAATAAAGTCCTTGAAATTTATATTTTTAATCATACTTAATGGTAAATGGTCATATTTGAATGAAACTTGCAGGTCTTCAATAATTACGTATAAGTGAGCAATAAAATTTGGATTATATTGGTTGTCATTGAATTATATTTATGTGTTATTTATTTTCACTTCTTTGCTATCTTTCATGACGAAGGAAAAAATAAATTGTACATTAAGGTAAGACAACAATTAGCTTAGTCCTCATAACAGGAACATAATCATCTTTTTCTTTTTTTCCCATTGTCCTTGGCTTATAAAAATTAAGAATATGTGTGGTGTAGGCATTTAAATTTTGATTTAATCATCAACCTAATGGCAATCTTAAGCTTGACAGCTACGATAAGTGTTCAAATTTACTTTGAATCACATGTGGGTTCAATGCTTGATTTGCAGTTTTCTTTTCTTTTTCTTTTTCTTTTTCTTTTCTTTTGCAATAATTTCCAGTTTTCTAATCAAGAGATTTTTAGTCCTCCTCCTATTCGACCATTCATTTCAGTTTCCTTCTTGTATAGATAAAGAAGGCAGGTTAGATTGTTATAGTTTTGAAATGAAAAAATGTTTAATCTTTCCTTTCCTTTCATTATTTTAGAGGTGAGCTTTTTAAAAGAATAAAGGGAAACTGAAAGATGTGATTTGGACTGTACTCAAGAATATGGAAAAGGAAAGAAGATGAAATAATTATAATTTAATCCTTATGGTAGCACTTGTTCTGCAGAAAAAATCATAACTTAATTCACATTAATGTACAACTGGGAGACAGTACTCATGGGGTCAAAATTGAGTTCACAAAAATCATAGAGTTGTTTTAGGATTAGTGGTTGAAGATGTTGAGAAGGGAAACTCTGTTTCGAATCAGTTTTCTTGTGAAGTGCTCAACTCTTATTTCTATATCCTGAATGCACATCTATAAATTTTCGATATGGCTTTGAAAATTCTCAATAGTTGAGGGAAAAACTGCGAACTCACATCTCATCACTTTTAATATTTTCAAGGACTTTATAATTGCCTTCTTCAACTTGTTCTTTGAAGCAAGGTATTTTCCACCCTCAATTGTGATCACAATTTCATCACCTTTCCTTCTTCTTTAGATATCAGTAGGAGGCCCTTTTACCTCAACAAAAGCCTTTGCCAATGGGACCTCATGGGTGGGTGAGTAGTTCTTGTAGACGAAATTCCTGTAAAGTAGGAAACAGTTCACGACCATCATTTTTAGACGCTTGACATAAAATATACGTAACAAAGAACCTAGAAATTGTTTAAGCTATAATTAAATGTCTAGAGGGATAATTCCGATATAGCTGTTAGCCCCCAAAAAAAAAAACATTTCAAAGTTCTACCATACGTAATGGAAGAAGACTAAGAGGGATAATAGGTTCAATTCTTGTACCAATTGCTATTGTTTTGCACGTTCCCTAGATGTATATATAGAAGCAATAATTAGGAACACAATCTTATAAAAGGATAAGGAAAATTAAAGGAAAACAATAATATGTGTAGAGTGATGGAAATCTATAACTATACAATTGAGGTGAAGCTACAAGATAATTTTTTCATTGTTTCTAGAGCAGTGTTCTTCCGGATTTACCCTTATGTTGTCATCGTGTTCTTCTATGTGTGTTGGATAAATTGGTTGTTCTATTATTTTCTTCAATATATGTATATTTTGTTATTTCATTTATTGTTCTGTAGGTTCTTAAAAAATATAAAGTGCTGAGAAATAAGAACACAGAGGATATTTGGTGTATTGTTGAAGGCTATTTTTATTGATCGATAAGAATTTGAAAAAAACCGAAAATATGCAAAAAAAATAACTACCTACTTGATAAACAAAAATTACAGAGGAAATGCCTAAAAATCTGCTATATGTAGAGCACATGTAGTTAATCTTGTTCCTAGTGCTCCATTGTATTGTATCCACTTTGGAAAAGAAATGTCTTTGATCACTGAGAAAAAGCCTACAAAATGGACATGTTAGGTAAGTATAAACTTAATGATACATTTAAGATAACTAACCTAGGATCTTTTGATGTAGGTATTGGATGCTTAAATTCAAGGACGAAATTCCTTGAGGAAAGAAAAAATGATGAAGATCAAGGAACCTCCAAAAAGAGAAGGAAGACCTAAGAGGAAAGACCCTCAATTGGGCCAAAAGGACTTAAGAAGGGAAAAGCTAAAAGGAAAGATTCTATAATTGGGCTAGGCATACCTATGATGGAAACAATAAAGAGATCTAAAGAGTATTTAGAGGTAATTAACACACTACAAGCTCAAGTCCAAAGTAGAAAAAAAAAAAGGCCAAGATGGTGAACTTGATTCAAGTGGAAGAAAGCCCAACTTAGGGGACTTAATAATGTACCAACCATGGGCTTGCAATCTAATTTTTATTTCATTTTTCTTGAAGTGTTTTTAGACCTATTTTAATTGTGATAAATGGGCTAGTTTGATGCTAATTAAGAGCCCATCTTCTAATCCTAGATTACATTTCTTTTAAATTTAATTTAAGTTGTAATTTGGGTCATAAGCTTGCTTGGGCTTTTGCTTATGTTTTTTTAAAATTAGGGTTAGCTGTCAACCTTATTAGATAGGGGTGTCACTTATGAATTCTATAAATAGGGATATACTTCTTATCATTTGACAGATTTGAATAATATTGAAGTTTGCTTATTTGTGAGTGAGTAGAGCATTGACTTCTTTTTTTGGTTTTTATTAAAACCTCTTGATTCTTATCAATAGGTTTTCCATACATTTGTGACAAATTCTCGCTTGACTTATCACTCTCCATAGAGTGTGGCGCCTTCTTCCACCTTCCCTTTTATTCAATGCTTTTTTATTTTATCTGTTAATTATTTTAATTTCTTGTTCACCCTATTCTCGCACTATTGATAAAATTGTTGAATGCTTTATGTTGTTTTCCTCTTCTACATCACTTCTTATTTTTATTTTTGTAATTCTTGACTCCAATATAACCAACTCAAGGATGATTCATAAAACAATATGAATCCAAAATAGGATCATATCATATCCTATTTCTCAGGTTGGAGGCTTATAAATGCCTAAGAATTATTATCTCATGGACCACGTGAGTTTCTATTTTCTTTTTCTCTTTCTTTTTTTTAGAAGCATTTTATTTTTATATTTTACTTAAGTGATTCTTCTTAGTTTACTTATGTTCTATGTTTGACATGAATAGGGCCATGGATTTGAAATTTTGTCCAATAATGAAGAATAACAATGATAATAATTATAATATGAAGAAAAGGAAGAATTATCTATTGCTTTCAACCCCACTCTAACTCTAAGGACCAAAATAAAATAAGATTTTACTCTAATTCTTATATGTTTCTCCATCTCTCCCTCCATGCAGACTTGTATGCACATTTTTATCTGTTAAGCCAAATAATGCCTTAACTTTCTTTCTGTTGACAAACAAGCGCTCCTGAATCGTATTTCAACTTTGCAAAGTAGAATGGAGAAGCTAAGATCCAAAATAGTATGTCTTTACTAATCTTTAATTTTTTAGCATTTCTTATTGCAAGTTGTATCTTTTATGGAAACCCTGCTTCTTAATCTGGTTTAGCTTGAATCATTTTTCATAGGAACAAAAGGAGAAGCTAAAGAACAAAGGAGATGAAGCATTGTATGACAAATTGGGTTCTACCTATCCTACTAATGATGAAAATTCTGAGGTTCCTCTCTGTATATCTCTCTACTATCACACGGTTTTGGTATGCAATACCTCATTTAACGACTCTTTTGCCAATTTTTGCCTTTTGGGTTTCTATACTGCTTAAGGTTACTATTTATTAATCATAAAGTTTGAGGCTACATGCTACATATTGTCTTTGTCAGTTGCTTAAGGTAAAGCCATAACATCTTTTTCATGAATGATTTCATTATGTATTGAATCTTGGATAGAGAGAGAGAGAAAAGAGTGATGTGCTACGTATTCTCATTGATATAAAAAATGAAGAAAAGTACATCAGTGTGGTTACAGTTTTCAATATAAAAGCAACTCACAAATATCGTAACCTCCTTAACCTTACAATAACTTACCCATAACTGTAGTTTAACTAACTAATCCTAATACTACCCCTCAAGTTGGGAGATACAAATTTAGAATCCCCAACTTGGAAATCAAAGAATGGAGAAGTCCCTTAGGCAAGGCTTTCGTTAATGGATAAGCAAGTTGTAGTTTAGATTTGACGTAGAAGAGATTAAGAAAACCAGATTGAACGTGTTCCTGAATGAAGTGGCAATCAATATCTACATGTTTGGATCTCTCATATGAAGTGGGATTGGTGGCAAGTTGGATGGTTGACTTGCTATCACAAAATACCATAATTGAAGCAGGATGAACTTCAAATGTGCGAAGGATTTGTTTGATCCATAACAGCTCAGTTATGAGAGATGCCAAAGCTCTATATGCAACTTCAACTGATGAACAAGCGACAACGAGTTGCTTTTTTGATTTCCATGAAACTAAAGCATCTCAAAGGAACACACAAAAACTGATAATGGATTTTCGAGTCACCTGACAGCTCCCCTAATTTACATCAACATAGGCAGTCAAGCAAACAGAGGAGTGAGTTGGAAAAAATATTCCTTGCCTGGTGAAGACTTTAGGTACTATAATAGATTATGAACAGTAAACAGATGGGGAGTGCACGGTTTGGTCATGTATTGACTCAATCTATTAATTGCAAAGGTTATGTTCGGTTGTGAAATAGTGAGATACATCAGTTTCCCAATTAATCTTCGATACATGGAAGCAGCAAGTAGAAGATCACCATCTGTATCATTCAATTGAATGCTCGGGTCCATAGGAATCATAGATGGTTTGGCAACAGAGAAACCAGTGTCATGAAGTAGCTGTAATGTGTATTTTCGCTAACATAGATGAATCCCTTTTGCAAACTTGGCAATCTTCAAACACAAGAAGTATTTCAAATCTCCAAGGATCTTAAGTTTGAAGTGCTTTTTGAGTAAAGTCTGGACACCATGAATTAAATTAGCATTTGGGCCAACCACAAGGATGTCATCAACATAAACTAGTAAAATTATGAGACTTAAGCCTGATCCCATAGAAAAAAGAGAATGATCAGCAGATGATTGATTGAATCCTAATTCAAGTAAAGTGGAACTGAACTTGTTAAACCACTGTCTCGATGCTTGTTTCAACCCATACAAGGACTTGTTAAGCTTGCATACAAAGTGCTCCCCCTTAATGGGATGGCCCTATGGAAGTCTCATGTAAACCTTTTCATTAAGATCACAGTTGAGGAAAGCATTATTAATGTCAAGTTGAATGAAATGCTAATGCTTTTGAGCTGCCAAGGATAGCAAAATTCGCACAGAAGTGATGGTAGTTACAGGAGAAAGAGTCACTAAGAAATCAATACCAACTTGTTGGGTAAAGCTTGAGCAACAAGCCTAGCCTTGTACTGATCCACTGTTCCATCAACTTTACACTTAACCTTGTACACCCATTTGCACATAATAGTTTTTTTTTCCTAGGGGTAATTGTTGAATAGTCTAGGTATTATTGGCCTCGAGGGCAACAAGCTCTTCTACTATGGCTTGTCTCTACTCTTGATGCTTCAATGCTTGACGGAAAAACTGAGGCTCAAAGATGTCTGAAATCTGGAAAATGTAATCACGATAAGAGGAGGACAGTTTGTCATAGGAGAAATGGTTTTGGATAGGGTAAGTGACATGGCATTAGTAGTCATTTAAGTAACTAAGAGGTCTATGTGGTCTTGTTCATTTTTTGGTTTAGGAAGGTAAAGGTTGTTGTGCATCAATGGTGTGAGATGTAGGTGGGATATGTAAGGTAGAAGGAGTCTAGGTTGGGGAAATTGATCCTAGAGATAGGTCATATATAGGTTTAGGAATAACTATTTCTGAGAAAATTTTGGGGAAAGGTGAATGATGTGAAGAAATGTGATGATAGGAAAAAACATTTTCATGGAAAATGACATCTCTAGATACAATGAACTATCCAAACTGAGGATCATATACCTTATAGCCTTTCACTCTAGGTGGGTACTCCACGAAAATACAAGCTTTGGATCAGTGGCTAAACTTATGCCTTTGAGATGGAATTGTGGAAGCATAACATAAGCAACCAAACACTCATAGCACGAAACAATCAAGTTATCGATCATGAAGCAGTTCAAAAGGAGAAAGGTCATTGAGACTCCTAGACGGAGTTCTATTTATAATAAAGGCAATAGCTGAAATACATTCACCCCAAAAGCATAATGGAACTTTGGACTGAAATAAAAGTGCTCGAGCTACATTGAGTAAGTACTGGTGTTTGTGCTCAACAATAGAATTTTGTTGTGGTCTATGCAGGCAAGTTAGCTGATGAGTGGCACCTACATTCTGCACAAAAGAGGTTAGATCTAATTCCTTAGCATTATCAGTCCTAATAGCCTTAATAGGCTTAGTATATTGAGTCTGCACGAACTTGAAGAAGCACTTGATCATGTGAGTGGCTTCAGATTTATGCCTTATGAGGTGAACCCATGTAAATCGTGTGCAATCGTCAATAATAGTAAGAAAATATCGGTTTCCATCATGAGTAGGATTATGGAAAGGCCGCCACACATCACAGTGAATCAAATCAAAAGGATACTTAGAGTGATTACTGTGAGTAATAAAAGGAAGTCTATGTAACTTGGATAAAAGACATATTGAACAAGAATGAGAATTAAATTTATGAGACAAATGGAAAGGAATTTTATTGCTAATCACTTTAAGAATTTTATCAAACAAATGACCAAACCTGTTGTGCCATAGTTGAGCATCAGTATTGCTAATAGTATTACATTTATTCAAAAAATTAGAGAAATTATTACAAGAATGTTCAGGAGAATATATGTAGAGATCTTGACTTGGACTACCTTCTTAATCTGCTTCAGCCCCCGTGTTTCTTGGATCTAAAAGGAATCATTAGTGAAAGAGACAGTATAGAGAGACTCTTTTAACAAAGAACTAACTAAAATGATGTTAAGGTGGAATTCAGGAATGAAAAGAACATCTTTTAAAATGAAATTTGCTGTTAATGCTACAGTCCCTGTGGCTGAAACTCTAACTTTTGAACTATTTGGCAAGAAAACAAACTTATTAGACAACAAAGTATATAAGGTAAAAAAATTAAGAGAGGAACATATGCGTGAACTAGCACTTGAATCGATGATCCAAGTGCCATGAGAAGAGTTAGATAGGGACTCATTAAAGGAAAGAGTCATACCAATGTTGGTGTTATGAGTTATCCATTGTAGCTGAGTCTTGCACACTGTTTTGGGCCATTTGAGCTTGTAAGTAAACAATCAATTGTGGATATTGTTGATGAGTCATAGGTGAATTAGAGGCAGGAGGATCTCTAGAAACCTAGTTCACCACTTGTGGGGACTGAGTGATCTTTCCTTTCTTGTGTCCAGAGGGGTAACCATGGAGCTTAAAACACTTATCCTTAGTGTGTCCAAGGAAACCACAGTGAACACATAATGGCCTATCTTTCTTGCCATTTTTTTTGCTTCGACCCTTTACTAGTTTGCAAGGCATAAGCGAATTGTGTTACTGTACAGCAGTAGAGGCACCAATCTGTCTTTGTTTCTCTTCTTGAACCACCAAATAAAAAGCATGATTGATGGATGGGAGCGGATCCATGAGTAGAATTTCACCCCGAATATGGTGAAAACTCAAAACCCTGAGAGAAGCTTAGCAATTCCCTCTTCAATTGAAACACCCGAGGACCATTGTTCTGCTAGAATCTTTTGTGTAGATCTTTCCAGATCTCAGCTGCAGTGGAGGAATAAACGACATTGGCTATGATCTTAGAAATGTAATTCAAAAGCCAAGAAGCAACCATGTTGTTGTTGCGATGCCAAAGATGATATAGAGGATCATCTGGTGAAGGGCCAACAAGAGTGCCATCAACTAATCCCAAATTATTCTTTCCTTCGAGGGCCATAACCACAGCACGATGCTAAGAATTGAAATTGTCGCCATTGAGGGGTTGTGAAATCAACATGAGACCAGGATTATCCGAAGGGTGCAGAAAATAGGGATTTGAAAAATTATCATCCATGCTTGGTATAGAAACGAACCAAGAAAAAAGGATGAAGAAGAATGAAAGAATGAGATCAAAGAGAACAAAAAATCAATCTTCAAGCAAAATTGGGCAACAAAGAAGGAAAAGTGACTAATACCATATTGAATCTTGGACAAAGAGAGAGAGAGAAAAGAGAGATGTGCTACGTATTCTCATTGATATGAAAAAATGAAGAAGAGTACATCAGTGTGATTACAGTTTTCACTATAAAAGCAACTCCCAAATATCGTAACCTCCCTAACCTTACAGTAACTGACCCATAACTGTAGTTTAACTAACTAATCCCAATATTATGAGTCATGCAAATTGATGGTTTCAAATTAAATATGCTTTCGTTGTTAGTTATATAAGTGACTAAAGGGATGTTTCCAAATACTTGCACCATATGACTTTTGAGTGGATGATCCAGAAAATAGGATAGTGTTTCTTCTATGTGATTGATATTTTCTTCCACAATAAATTTATGCTATATATAGATTTGGTTGTGAAGACTTTACAACTTTCTATATGGTTATCTACAAACTCAAACAAAATCAAAGCTTGCTTGGTTTGAGCTAAAACAAAAAACTATGAAAGACTGTCTGGTTGGATTGTGTTATTTGGTAGAAGATATATCAAGGAATAATGCCCTATATATTGAAATGCTTAGAGCATTTCAGGAAGCCACTATAGACTACTCCACATCGCCTGCAAACTTTCCAAGGGAATACTGTTTTTAGTTTCATTTTGCTTTGTAGGCTTGTATTTGGCCATATATCATAGGATTCTTAGGATTTGATTAATTTGTGATCTATGCCAAACGTAATGATTGATTGTTCAACAATGACTTTGTGTATTATTCCAAATGTAATTTCACGAGAAAGAAGAAAATGTTTCACTTTTATTGTTATTTTTAACTACCTATAACAATTATGTGATTTGACTATAATTCCATAAAATAAGTGTTAGTCTAGCAAGAATTCTCTACACTGGACCAATGTTTGTTGCACCGTCTATCCTCAACATTGTTACAATATCTTACGGGGCCATAACTGGACTCCCATTGCGTTCCGTTATTGTGATTCTTATTTTATTTACATATCTAGCCATCTCATTGCTTGCATTTGGTGGAAGTGATTAAATACCGTTTTAGATCTTAATTTCAAAACCACTCCGCTACAAAGAGATATTCGAGAGATATTCAACGGCCTACTTAGTATAGGAGAACACCACTTCTAATGTTTGTTGGGGTCTTATGCCTTTTAGTACAATTGTCTTGAACCAGGTGTATGTCGAAGAAAAATTTACATAAAATTGTTGGATTTAAGCATGGAATCGGATCTACTAAACGCATGCTAGGTATCAAGTGTATATTTTAGCGTTAAAATGACAGTCAATTTATTAAGCATGGTAAAGGACATTTTAAGCCAACAATTTTAGATGAAACTTCCACAAAACTATTTTATAAAATTAAAACTAAAAAAAAAATCAAAACTTAACAAGTTATCTATTTAATCAAGGGTTAAATATATTTTTAATCCTCCAAAAATTGACTTGTTTTGATTTTAGTTCTCAGAAAAAAAAATTCTTGAATAAAGTCCATCGAATATTAAAAATACTCTAATTAGATCTCTGTGCTAAACTCTGCTAAACTTTTTTATTAAATGATGGTCATATCAGCTTCTAAGTAAAGTATTTTATTACCTGAAGTGTCTAATGATAATTTTTAATAAAAAATCGGGTAATTACTTTTGCTTTAGGGTTAAAAAATATGTGGTTTAGGGTTAATTATGTAATAATTTTATTCAAAAAGTATGTTATTAATTTGACATGGACATAACAGTTGACATAGACGACTACATCAGCAAATTAATGATAACTGTAATGCTGATGTGGCCATCATTTAATAGAAAAGTTAGACAGAATTTAGTACATGGATCTAATTAGGGTATTTTTAATATTTGAGGGACTTTATTCAAGGAAAAAAAATTCTGAGGACTAAAATTAAAACGGGTCAATTTTAGGAGGACCAAAAACATATTTAACCCTTTAATCAAAATCAAAGAATAATACTTCTATAAGGCAAGTTCTTAATAATTTTTAAATTTATCTTTATATATACATTTTGAATCATAATAACTTTATTATATTGAATTGCAACATTGTTTATCTATTACAAGTGAAAATAATTTTAATTTATTCTTACACTTGGATGTCATTCCTATGAAAAGAACTCTTGATCATATTGATCAAAGTGAATATCCTCAACACAAGTTTCATACTAAAGTCTTGCAGTGTGTCAAGATAGAAAATGATCCCTAAATTTGAATCATGTTGATGTTGGTTTATTATGTTGACAATTATATATTATATTAGAACATATTTAATGTTCTATTACAAACAAAGTTATTAAACTTTATCTAAGTTATTTGACATTTATTTACTTTAATTATATGATATAAATAATTTTTCACATTTTTTATGATAATGAATTATAAATATAAAATTTACATATTAGATTTAACTTGTGTAATGCATGGCTAAAATGCAAGTATATAATAAATTAGAATAATTATCTTGAATAACAGCGTTTTTAGGAGTTTTTCTTCAATGAAAGAGTTTCTAGGGATTTTTCTTATCTTCTTATCTATTTCAATATATCATTTTCATTTTTATGTCTAAATTAAATTTCAATATCCTCAATCTATATAAATTAGAATAACTATCGTAAATAAGAGAGTTTTTAAGAGTTATTGTTTAACAAGAGTGTTTTTAGGAGTATTTATTCAACAAGAGCATTTTTAAATTTTTATTTAACCTCTTATCTCTTTCAATTATCTTTTCCATCTTTATTTCTACATTGAATTTTAGTATTTTTAAATTAATTATCAATATTAAATATAACTTATATGTTCAAAAATGTTTATTTATTACAAATTTTAATTATAATATAATTTTTATATTTAAAAGTACTTATTTATAATAAATTTTAGTTATAAAAATTTATCATGTGCATTGCATATGCTAAAATACTAGTTTTTAAAAAAAAATAATTATCAATAGTTAAAAATAACCTTGTATTACAATATAAATTGTTTTATCATAATTTAAAAAATAATTTATATGTTTAAAAATATTTATTTATTATAAATTTTAATTATTATATAATTTATAGATTCAAAAGTATTTATTGATTATAAATTTTAGTTGTATAAAATAAATATTAATCTTGTATATTGCACAGGTTAAAATATATATATATATATATATATATATATATATATATATATATGTCAGGATCCGTTGAGATCAGGTATCAAAATTAGTCAAATTACACCGTCAACGACTTTTTGTAGAATGTAAATTTAATCGATCCAACTGTTAAATTTGATATTCCCATTAATTAGATTAAGTATACAAAATTTCATACAATTCTAAAATTATTTAGTAGTTTATCGATCACTTTATTTTAACGTACAATAAAAAATTAAAATATATGTAAATATTCAATAGTAGATGACATATTTAGAAAAGTTCAAATTATGTAAAATTTGATATACATGATTATGATGATAATATCACATAATTCAACAATAAGATTGGTTAAATTTATATTCTACGAAAATTTATTAAAAGTGTAATTTGACTAACTTTGACACTTGGTGTCAATAGATCCTTACCTTATTATTGAAGGTGTAATTTGACTAACTTTAATACTGGTGTCAACAGATCCTGACTATATATATATATATATATATATATATATATATATATATAAGAGAGAGAGAGAGGGGGGAAATCGATAATGACATTATTAACATTCAAATTTAAAAAAATAAAAAATAAACTCGACAATATCATTATCAACTCCTCTAAATTAAAAAAAAATACATTAATTAATAAGTCAAAAATGACAAAATCTATTTTCCCTGCAAAATTGACGATGGAGTTGTCAGCTTATACTATTTGTATAAATTTGGAATAAATTTACCCCAATTGTAAAAACAAACCTAAATTATTTTATCATCATGTTCTTGGTCTGAGTAGAATTGATCTTAGATTTTTTAAGCAAGGTTTCTGATTTGAGCCTTATAGATAAAAAAAATTGTTAGAAGGAGAGACTTTACTAAAGATGACTAACCAAGAATCCCGATAGAGATTAATCATCAACAAAACCGATAAATATATCACACCTATAACATAGTTATCCAAAACCTAAATTATCTTTAAAATATAAATTTATATATAACTCACCTGTGTCGAAAGACAATCTCTATTCTGTCATATTGTTTTTACTTTGTCAACTACCAATAACTATTGTAACAAATATTTAATGCCAATAAGAAAAGTATTCCAATAGACAAAAAATAATTAATAAGAAAATCATGTAGAGTTTAAGGTCCAATAAGGGACGGAACTAAAAAAAATTGTAACAATTGGTCCAGTAATAGTGAAGATTAGATCTTACTTATTAACATATCTAAGTTCGGGTCATTCAAAGGAAGAATAATTAAATATTTGATACCAAAGATCAAAGTAGTAGAACACAAACAATGGCCTCCAATACACACTTTTATGTCTTTTATAGTTCATGTAAATCAGTTTAATTAAAATGGCAATATATGGATAAAGTATTGAAAAATTTCACCTGCTGCACAATATTTCTCAATTTAAATTGATTTCTTTATAAATTGTACTAGGAAAAGTATTAGGAGAATATTTTGAGTGGCTTGTCCCACATACCAACGGCAGACTTAATCTCTTAGAGTCAAATATTAATTGGGGGACAAGGCCAATTTGTTTTCCAAATTCCCTTGTTCTTTGTTTATTACATTGTCTAAAATTCTCAATTACCCTTTTATTTGTTTTCACCCAATGGAACCAAACCAAAACCAATTCAATATGACTTCCTATCTTTTAATTTCATGCTAAATTATCAACCTGCTAATCTAAATTTTCAAAATTCCCCACATTTACCAAACCCACAAAATAACCCAAGTATGGGAAATTTTCAATTTCTTATACTCCTTTTTCCATATCAATTTTTCATGTTTAAATCACCACCAATTAACCCCACCATGGATCATGGCACTTCAATAGGTACTATCTGTTGGGAAAAGATAACAAATAACAACACAAGTGGAAGCAAACTAGATCTCCTTTTTTCCTATGCAAATAAATAATAAGCTCTAGAAACCTCTTAGGCAACAATTAATAATTTTAAGAGAATAAAAGAATGCACAGAATAGAAATAGAAAATAACAGACACCAATTTTTTTAAGTGAAAAAAACCCTCAATGTAGGGTAAGAACCCACAGGACCTAGTTCAATAAAAAATCTCCACTAATAATAATTAATGGGTACACCACAAGTCTTCCTGAACCACCAAAGATCAACAGAAAATTATTTTTCACCAATAAGGTAGATAACAACTCAATAAAACTCCAAATTAGTACCTAGTCAAGCAACAGAGAGAACCAAAATACAAGAAATTGGTATCAAAATAAATCTCACACTATCAAATGAAAGAACACATTTTCTTCTTCTCTGCACGCCGCTGGTTCACACGTCCCTTCGTTAATTTTCTCTACCTCTCGGTGGTTTTCGTTTTCTCACCGAAGAAGCGCTGCACACACAAAATTGCCTTTTTTCTCTCTCGGTAGTTTCGTAAAAGCCCCTGCAGCTTTTAATTCATATTTGAATTAATGGATTATGGGCCTTTAAGGCCTCAAGCCCAAATTTTTTTTGTTTTAGGTCAGTGTGAACCCAATTAATTGGTGACCGACCTGACACTAATGGAGGGCAATCTTGTAAAAGAGAAAAGCAAACTCAAAAACAACAAAGAGTAAAATTTTTTGAAGTGCTGAGTTGGAAGGATTGAACACTTATAAGATACTTAAATTAAAAAAGATAAAAAGGAGTTATGTGTCTAAGTGGAATCTATTTAAGAACCCAAAAAGAGATACTGAATTGTGAATACTCTAAACTATTGAAATATTATTTTTGGGGTGGCAGCTGTCCCCGAAGACACAGCAACAAAGAAACTTCCCAAGGTGAATTTTGTGTGGAAAAGGAAGACGCTGGCAAAGCACAACTTGTTCATGGAGTCATTGATTATTATTTTTCCAAGGGAATTTTGTATATATCTTATTAGGATGCGTCAAGATTCAAGCAAAACCATAGATAAAACTCATCATTTGTATTTTATTCCTTAACTAGTCGATCCTATCACATGCAATATTTCCACGAGGACAAACTCTAGGTAGGTTCGGTGGGACAGATCGATTTGACTTAGTGCTATAAGCTGAAGGGATCAGTAGCAGAACTTTGAAAAGTCATTACAATTCCGACGCGTTCTTATTTAATTCATAACTAAGTGCTCTAAATATGTTTAAGAAATTTCCTATTTGACGGCTTGATAAGTGTTCTAATATTATTTTAATGGTATAAGATCCCCAAGGAGGGACTTTTTTCTTTCCTCGAAAAGGACACAAGAATTTTCCCCGAAAAAGATAACCTAAAGAGACAAGGATATTTTAGATAATTAAAAAATATAATCTTGAATCAATCGCGCGACCCTGCCAACTGTATAATATACGGTTTATAAAAGCAAAGGAATGATGCATCATAAATATTTCAGAACTCAGAGTTGGCCTTGTATTAATCCCTTGTTGGTGATCCTTCATCTTGTCTGAAACTATTACGATTTACAAACCCTCCAAATCAAGGCCATTTCACTAACAGAAACATGCACCTCCCTTGGTTAGTCAAATATCAATTAGCAGCTACCATCTTCATTATCATTGCCGTTACCAAAGTTACATGCTTATATTATTTCAATTTCTCTTCCTTCAAAGATGAAACACATTTATTGCTGATCAACAAGATTTCGAGAATATACTTAGGTGCCATCCAAGTGACCCCTGATATTCGTGGTCCCATACACAATCATTCTGGACGTGCTTTCTATAACAAGCCATACAAACTTTGGAGCCAGAAGAAGAACCAAACTGCTTCCTTCAACACCACTTTTGTGCTCAACATCAGTCCCCAGACTAACCCTGGTGGAGAAGGCTTGGCCTTCATCCTAACTTCAGATACCACTCTACCAGAAAACAGTGCAAGAGAATGGCTAGGTATTGTGAATGCTACTTCCAATGGAACTTCAAAAGCTGGGATTCTAGCAGTGGAATTTGACACAAGAAAAAGTTTCTCACAAGATGGCCCTGACAACCATGTTGGCATCAACATAAATAGCATCAACTCCATCCAACAGGTTCCATTACTCAACACTCGGGTCAATCTTTCATCAGGTATAGATGTAACAATCAAAATTCAGTACGTCAATGACACAATATCAGTTTCTGGTTCCATGAATGGAACTTCAGAAGAATCTATGGAGACCCTTTTGGTATCTCCACCTCTTAATCTAACTTCCCATCTTCAACAAGAGGTTTACCTTGGTTTCTCTGCCTCAACAAGTAACTACACGGAGCTGAACTGTGTAAAATCATGGGAATTCAGTGGTGTTGAAATTGGAGATGATGATAACAGTCTGGTGTGGGTTTACGTCACTGTCCTAACAGTGATTGTTATTACTATCATAGGAGGGTTGGTGATCTTTTTCTTGTGTTGGCAAAGGAAACGCTATATGGAGAAGCCAGAAGATGCATATCCAAGGATAGAGGATCAGATTCAGCATTCCTCTATGGCTCCAAAGAAGTTTAGGCTAAGGCAATTAACAAAAGCAACAGGTGGATTCAGCCCTCAAAACAAGCTTGGAGAAGGAGGATTTGGAACTGTGTATAGAGGCCTATTGGAAAATAAGGAGGTAGCTGTTAAGAGAGTCTCAAAGAACTCACGCCAAGGGAAGCAAGAATTTGTGGCAGAAGTCACAACAATTGGAAGCCTTCACCACAGAAATTTGGTGAAACTCACTGGCTGGTGCTATGAGAACGGAGAGCTTCTCCTTGTCTATGAGTTCATGCCTAGTGGAAGCCTAGACAAGTACCTCTTTGGTGAACAAAATTTTGGTGACGGCCTTGAAGAGGAGTGTTCTTTAAGTCTGAATTGGGAAACTAGGCACAGTGTGATTCATGGGGTGGCTCAAGCACTGGACTATCTTCACAATGGGTGTGAGAAGAGGGTGCTTCACAGAGACATCAAGGCCAGCAACATAATATTGGACTCAGATTACAATGCCAAGTTGGGAGACTTTGGATTGGCTAGAACCATTCAGCAGAGAAATGAAACACACCACTCAACAAAGGAGATTGCAGGCACACCAGGGTACATGGCCCCAGAAACCTTTCTGACTGGAAGGGCAACAGTGGAGACAGATGTGTATGCATTTGGGGTTCTTGTGTTGGAGGTAGTGTGTGGAAGGAGGCCAGGGAATGTGTATGCACAAGATGACTACAAGAACAGCATTGTGTATTGGGTGTGGGAGCTATATGGGAAGGGGAGAATAGTTGGTGCTGTGGATGCAAGGTTGAAGAAGGAGGAGATTAAGGAGGAAGAAGTGGAAGGTGTTCTTGTTCTTGGCTTGGCTTGTTGCCATCCAAATCCACACCATAGGCCATCCATGAGAACTGTTCTTCAGGTTCTGAATGGGGAAGCACCTCCACCTGAGTTGCCTAAGGAAAGACCAGTTTTTATGTGGCCTGCTATGCCTCCATCTTTCAAAGAAGCTGAAGATAGCTCCCTCATCCAGGGAACACTCACTCCATTCACTGAAATCACTGGCCGATGATGAAATCGTTTGTGTTGACCAAAGCTGGGAATTAAGATTAATAGATTATCCTTGTTTCAGTTGGAAATTTGAAATCATTCTTGCATTCACTGATTTTAGCGCTTTTCTATGTAAATGCTTACGTGGGTATAAATATGTGCTGTAGCTTGATATATATTTGCACATAACCTTGTGTAAATTTTGTGTCATTCAATCTTTGCATGTATAGGTCCTGTTGCTGCATAAATGATCTCTAGCATGTATATGAAACACGTGTTTTTTGGATAATTAAATGTATGTATGATCTCTTTTCATTATGGAACATTTGCTTGAATCGTTCAAAAGTAGTGTTTAATCGAGTGGGATGCATGGGTTATTTAAATTTAAATATCGCTCCTTATATATAAACATGTAAAATTATCTGTTTTTTCATATCTTAACTCTCTTCACTTTCTCTCACATTCACTTTTATTTGAATACTCTCCTTTGATAAAAAAGTAGACTTTACTCTCCTAACATGCATATGGTATATCCTCACATATTTTTAATATCAACTAAACGGTTTAAGAAAATGTAACTGAATATCAAACACCGATTTTAAATATATATATATTTTTTATCATCAAAATTCATATACGCTCCTAATATGCATATAATATATCTTTTTATGTTTTTAATATCAACTGAACAGTTTAACGAGTTGTAAATGAATATCAAAAACCAATTTTGAATATATATATTTTATCTTCAAAATTCAAATATACTCCTAACATGCATATGATATCCTTCTAATAGTGTTTTTAGCTATCACTCTTCAACGAGAGTATTTTTAGATATTTTTCTTAACCTCTTATCTCTTTCAACCTATTATTTTTAATATCTTTAGTTTTAATTTGAATTTCAATATTTTTAAAAAAAATTATCAATAATTAAAAATAATATTATATCACAATATAAAGTATCTTCTATTCTCTCTATATATAAACTAGAATAACTATCTTGAACGAGAGCATTTTTATAGACTATTATTCAACGAAAGCATTTTTAGCTGGTTTTCTTCAACGATAGCGTTTATAGGAATTTTTCTCAACCTCTCATCTATTTTAATTTATCCTTTTTATTTTTAGTTCTAAGTTGAATTTCAATGTTTTTAAAATAAAATTATCAATTGTTAAAAATAATCTCGTATCACAATATAAATTATTTATCATAAATTTAAAATATGATTTATATGTTCAAAAATATTTATTTATTATAACTTTTAATTATAATATAATTTACATGTTCAAAAGTATTTATTTATTATAAATTGTGACTATATAAAATAAACATTTATCATGTGCATTGCACAGACTAAGATACTAGTTATACTATATTAGAATTACTTTTATTCGAATTTCATTATATATTGGTTTAGACATTTGATATTTAAAGTTATATATTTCACATGGCCTTTCTCCTTTATATAATCTATCCATATTCTTATATATGTAAGACGAACTTCTACAGGTTCGTTCTATCATCTTCTTGTGAGAGAATAATGTACCAAGTTCCCTACTTTTTGGGCCTCGTTTCCGCTGGATAAAATTATGCAATATTGGTTAACCATAAAAAGTGTATATTACTTATAACAAATGCTTAGAGAACAATATCTCTGTCCAGACAATTGAATCAAGTTTTTTAATATTGTGAATTTATAATGATATTATATGAAATTTGCTTAAAATTTCATGCAAATCAGAAATTTTATATAATTCAGTTAAATTTTTGGGTATCATATTTTGGATTAACAAGTTAATTATAGTTAATATATCATATTATTATTATTATTATTATTATTTGTTTTATTTTTAAGAGTCAGTTTGATATTTCCTTTAAATTGAGGATTATGAAAGGTTAATAGGTAGATTTTTCATATAAGACTCACCACTAACAAATTTATCTCATATTTACGGGGATATTAAACTACCCTTAAGTGTGTTAATTTTATCTGTTTAAAAATAACGATTGACTTCATTTTGTTACAAGTATATTAAATCATACTTAACAGTATGCTATCAGGTTCTAAATATGCTTATCTATTTTAGTGATGATAAAAATTAAAGTTTTCTATTGACATAGAAACCTTAGGAAAAAGAAGGGGGAAAAAAAAGAAACACTTTCACTTTGAAGAAGGAATATGTTACTATTATTTGATGATGATAAAGAGAAGAGTTCTATTTATACTAATTGTAAAAGGATACTTTTGTCTACAAAAATCATCAAAATGCCATATAAAGAATAATTAAAATTAGATTGCGATTGTTATGGGGGTTACAAAAGAAGTCTATATTAGTACGACTTATTTGGCGGTCAGGATAAGGAAAGATAGGATAAATATCATATCTTATTGTAATTCGTTGTTTGTTGCGCCAATAAGAAATGATAATGTTATATTCTAGTGTATTTTTTTATCTCCGAGGAGGAAGCTGGGTTAGTAAGCAACAAGATAAAATAAGCTCTCTCTCTCTCTCTCTCTCTCTCTCTCTCTCTCTCTCTCTCTCTCTCTCTCTCTATCTATATATATATATATATATATATATATATATATATTATGTAATATGTTGAATATTATAATAAATATTATATATATAAATGTATTATTATATATAATTATATACAATATTTTTCATAATATTCATTATATTACAAATAAATATAGATAGATAAAAAGCTATATTATATTACAAATAGGGTCAGGATCCGTTGACACTAGGTGTTAAAGTTAGTCAAATTACACATTCAATAACTTTTTGTAGAATGTAAATTTAATCAATCTAGCCATTGAATTATGTGATATTATCTTCATGATCATGTATATCAAATTTCACATAATTTAGACTTTTCTAGATATGTCATCTAATATTGAATATTTACATATATTTTAATTTTATATTATACGTTAAAATAAAGTAATGCGATAAACTACTAAATAATTTTGGAATTGTGTGAAATTTTGTATACTTAATCTAATTAATAAGAACATCAAATTCAACAGTTAGATTGATTAAATTTACATTCTACAAAAAGTTATTGAAGGTATAATTCGACTAACTTTGACACCTGGTGTTAACGGATCCTAACCCGTACAAATAATATTCATTATATATAATATATGATGAAATATATATATATATATATAATAACAAAATATATAATATATAGTAATATTATATAAATTAATATATATTACTATATATTATATATATTTTTCATCATATATATATTTATAATAATTTTGACAGGTAAATTTAAATTATATTATTAATTAAAATACTAAAAATTAATTAATTAATATTTAAATATTTTTTAAATAAAAATATTTAAATAATAATTATATAGGATCAAATTATTTCAAGAGTAACTCTTGGTAGTTATTCCACTCAATAATTCTTTATATGTATTAAATTTCAATGATTCGACTATTAAATTAAAAGATCTTATTGAGTAAAACAATTTTATAAATTTTATAAAGTTTGAAAACTATTTGATACTTCATTAAACAAATGTAAATTAACATATGATATGCTTTTCTAAAGTATAAGTAAATATCAACTATAACATTAACTAGCTATAGATGTTTAATTTATCTAAAATTTGATGTACATGATCATTGACGTAATATCAAAATATTCAACAGTTAGATCATTAAAATTTAATACATATCAAGAGTTATTGAATAGAGTAACTCTACTAAAAATTACTCTTGAAGTAATTTGATCCCCATGCGTACCTATATATATGTGTGTGTGTGTGTGTGTGTGTGTATGGGGTATTTTAAATAAGAACACCCTTTATAATGAGAAATGAGAACTATAAATTTCAATCATTGGATCACAGTTAAAAAAAATATGATGCATAAAATTAAAATACAACTAAAAAAAAGTCACACGCACGACGCTGCTCTCAGTTTATTTCCTTTACGTCTTGTCATTAATGCTACAAAAAGAAACCGAAACTAATTTAACCTTTTACAAATCCCACTACTCTTTCTTTTTGTTATGGCATCATCGAAGAACGAATATGGATTCTCTGCAGTTACAACAATCACTGGATGAAATCTTAGCCATAAAAAATATATCATATACATCAAACTATAAAATAAATTATAGCTTAAAAAAATTTGGACCATTGGATGATGACTACAAGGTCCTACAGTCACTTTTTAAATGCAAGGAATCTAGTTCCTCAGAGAACATAGCAAGCATTAAGCCTTCGATGCTTTATACCATTGTCACTAATTCGTAGCTCGCCTAGTACTTAGCTTGCAATGCCGATAACTTAACCAAGGCCCTTCAGAAGTCTCTCTCTGGCGCCATCTTGTGTGAGGATAACATTTCTCCATTTCTAGTGAAGCCCGACATCGCTACCCATCATCTTCAACCTCTCCAACTTCGACCAAGAGTCCGCACCAAAGCGTCACACGATGTTGCCACCGTCCAAGAAGATCTCCAAGTGGATAACTAGAACCATAATTCATTTCTAGTTTTAAAAGTAGTTTTTCATTCATCTCGTATCCTAGTCTTGATCTAACGGTATATACTATGAAGATCAATCTTGGAAAAGATGGCAACACCATGTAGTTTACCAAGCATATCATATATTCTTTGTATCAAAAATCAATATTTGATGGTGATCTTGTTAATAGTTTGATTATTAACATATATTTGCTTCCATCCTTCGGCATTAAAATTATAAACACAACAAAACAGCTAACACTTTTTCAAATCAACTTTTTCTTCAACAGGTCTTCAACTTGACATTGGATTTCAACATGCTCCTTTGGACTTATCCTAATAAGTTGGTTTATTAGGAAATACAGGTCCAAGTATGAAGTCAATGGCATGTTGGATGTCTCACATTGGTGAAATTCTATGTAGAATCTCTTTTAGTACAATTTCTAGAAACTCATTGAGCAAATGTTTAATATCTCTAATGGAAGAACAATCCCCTTATTTGTTCAAGTAGTTGTACAAGGATCATGGTTAGGCTTCTATTTTTCTCACCCTAAATTGGAGACTAAAGACATTAGTGGCTTCATTTCCTTCTCGCCTTGGTTAAATTTATTGGATGGTAGAGGTGCTAACATGATTTTCACCCCCAATCTTTACAAGGTACAATAATCATATTGCCAAAGTCTCCCAAGAAGAAGATGAAATTCATCCATGGGAATAACATCACACCATACCTTATGTTGTATTTCTTGTCACTTTATAAAGGCATAAGACAACATTTAAAAACCTTTACCTTACTTCCCTATTGAGCCACTATAACTTGCACAAATATGGATGATTTTGTGCTAGAAAATTGAACTTCTCCATCATGTAGTTTGATACAACATTCTCACAACTTCTATTATCTATAATAATATCACACACTTTGCCTTGAATGGTGCAACAAGTGTGGAAAATATTATGCATCAACCAACATTCTTCTTTTGCTAGCACTATGTGTAGGCTTCATCTAATCACTTGTGATTCACCATGATCAGTAGGGGTAAACTATCATCATACATTAGGCCTTCTTTATCAAAAATTGGCTCTTCATATTCTTCATAAGTCTCATGATCTTCTCTTTCAATAATAGTGATAACTTTGCAATTTGGACAATTAGAAGCTTTAAGGCCAAATCATTAACATCTAAACCACTTAACTACTTTGGTATTAATATCTTTGTTGGACTTAGGTATGGTTTTGTTTAATGGGCTAGGTTGTTAGGTTTGCATATATTTGTAAGGCTCCTAAAAGAAGAAAAACAAGATTGATATAAGGATTTATTGGGCAATTACTTCTCATTTTGAATGACTAGACGAATAATATCATCTAAAATCCAATATTGTTGAAGTAGGATTGGGTAAGACACATTGGTTTCCTATCCTTTAAAGCAGAAAGTTATTGTTTACTCCTTTTTTTCTTGAATGTCACACTTTGTCATGAGATTTTCAAATTCCCTGGTACACTCCTCCCTGGACAAGGTCTTTTGTTCCAAGTTCTATTATTGAATAAAATTATATTGATAATAATGATCAAGTAAGAACTTACATGTAACCTCATGTATTATTTTCTTTCAACTTAGATCTTGCTTTTTCTTCCATCTCATAATTCTTAAGATTCTCCCACACTAGGGAAGTGTGCTCCGTCATTTTTACCACAATTTTCATTTTCTACTCCTTAGATACTTCCTTAAACCCAAACACACATTCAACATTCTAGAACCAATCCACAAACTCATTAAGATGGAGCTTACCTTCGAAATATGGAAAGCTCCACTTTAAAATCACTAATCCAAAATTGTTGCCACCAAAACTCATTGTTCCTAATGGATGAGGAGTCATATTTTCATCAAGTTCTTCATTCATTTATCTTCTTTGTTCCTCCAATTGGGCTTGCTAAGTATTGGCAATTTCTTGGAACTATTAGATCTTATGCCTCAACTTTTTTATCTCAATTTTATGAATAGGTCTTTGTCTTGGTGGCATTTGCGGGTTTGATGTAGGTTAAGTGTGTATTTTAAGGTATAAGGGGTTGTTTTGGCATTTTGTAAAGCTTTAAGGGAAAAATAAATTTTTACAAAGGTAAGGGGTGTTTTAGTGAATTAAGGAAAATATAGGCCAAAGATATGGGGTCCAAATGAAATTTCAAAAAAAAAAAATTAGGTCAACATAAAATTTTGGAAAAAAATTAAGGGTCAAGATTACTAGCTTTTTGATGGCATCCTTGAGGCAGGTACATTTGTCAATATCATGTCCATACTTGTGACAGACATCACAATGATTAAATGTGTCCTTTTAGGGCTTTCTTCTTCAGAGGCTATGGATGTTCTTGAAGTTGCACGTTCAAAATTTCTTGAAGTATCTTGTAGCAGAGCAATATAAGTAGGGTGTACTCATCATATTTTATTTCAGGGGCTTTTAGCTCCTTATTACTACCACTTTATTGTACCCTAGGTTAGTCCTTTTGATTTCACTTTTCTTTAGGGTGAAAGATTGTTGCAACCTTTTCAAAGTTGTTTGACCAAAGTCTCATAATCATGATGTGAAAGGCCACTTTTAAGACTCAACAAAAATTCTTTGGACCCTGAAGTTCGCCAATAATATCTTGGTAATGACAATAGGGTCATTATATTTTAGGATATTGTCCTTGAAGTTATCATTTGTAAAAATCAAGGAAGTACTTCCTTTGCACACATCAAAGATTAGGTATTCTACTTGGTTAAGCATTTCCCTTAGGTGCTTCTTTTTACCACATTAGACTCTTTGCCTTTGATAAAGCCCCTTTTGATTACCTAGATTACTCCTTTATAAAGTTGTCAAAATGGTTCATCCTACCCCACTTAGCCCTAATCCATGTGGGTCAAGGCAAAAAAGTCCACAGGGCCAAAAGGTGCATATAAAGAAAAGCCAAGAAGGCCACATAGGCTAAGGTTAGCCATGGGCCTTAAATTTAAAACAGTTGATCCATTGTTTCAATTAACCAGAGCTTGATCCATAGAGTGGGTCAACCCATTTTATGGGTTGCTTAACCCACTTTATGGATTATCTTGGGGAAGCCCACTTTCTCCAAAATGGGTTGTTATTGATAACCATTATAAAATTTAACATGTCAAGCTTGTGGGGGAAGACCTGGATTCAATTCCCATAGAACACATCCTTAAGGAAGGCAAAAACTTTAAGTGTGACTAAGTCCTATATTGAATATTGAGGAGTGTTAGGAACACACTCTCTTTTATTAGTTAAATTTTATTAAAAACTACAAAATCATGAGAGATGTACATTAAATAGGATGTGGGACCCACCAAATTTTGTAATTTTCAATAAACTTCAATAAATAGGAGTGAGTGTGTTCAAAAGACTATATTAAAGAGTGTATTTCTAACATTTCTCATTGAATATTAGCCTTATAACCAACCCAAATGATCAAAACAGATATATCTGAGAGTTTCACCAAGAAACTCAAAGTCCTAATTACGATGGTTAAAAAAAATTATAATATAAAAACTTTTCACATAAGTCAAACCTAATCAAGCATAATCTCATTATAACTTGATTAAATTATCTATCATTTTTAATATATATGAAGACTGTTTTGAATAAGTTTATACAATACTGTACATATATCAAACAATTGATAAAGTTATAATGAATTATATTAACTTAATTATTTTATCATATCTAGTACATCTTGTCAAACAATCATTTAGTATATTTTAATGAATCAATTTAAATATGTATTTAATGTATATTAATACTATCAAATTTTTATGTTTTCATAAATTTATATGTTAAAATTATTTTTAACAAAAAACTGAAAATTTAGTACAATATAATATAAAGCGATTAATATTGTGAAATAAACCAAATTAAAAGACATCATAAAAGAAAAATTAAATTGAATTAAATATTTTTCTTAAAATAAATTCAATTAATTTGTTATGTGCAAAAAAAAAAATCAATTAATTTGTTAATATCCTCATTAATGATCTTCGACTTTCGGTATCTAATCTAAATATTATATTGAATTTGGACTGATGATTTAATTTAAGAAAATCCATTTAAAGATATAAAATTCTTTCAACATTTTTTTTTCAAAATATGTTTTTGGTCCTTATAGTTTATTGTTTTTTTTTTGTCCTTATAAAATTATTTATTTTAAAATAGTTCTTGTAAAATTTATTTATTTTGTTTTGGTCCTTGTGTTTTGTTTTAATCCTTGTAATATATCCATTTTTTGTTTTGGTCCCTATAATATTTTGTTCATTTTGAATTAGTTACTTTGAAAAAGAATTAATAGCGACTAAAAACAAATTATCACATGGTACAAGGAGTAAAATGAAAAAATGAATAGATTACAAAAACTAAACAAAATAACAAGAACCAAAACAAAAAAAAGGAAATTTTACAAGGACTATTTTCAAAAAAAAAATTTATAAAGAGCAAAACCAAAAAACAATATATTAAAGGAACCAAAAACATATTTAAGTATTTTTTTTTCTATTTACAAGAGACTTTATAGCCTTACTAATTAGAGTTTTGAACCTCTCTTTGTAATGGAGCGTTTGATAGAAGGAAAACTTTTTAATACTTAGGAATCGTGAATCTTGGAAATTATGAATCCCCGAAAATCATGAATTCCAAAATGACTAAAATTTGTTTGGGTAATTATAAACATTCTTGGGTATGTTTAGACATGTTTTTTTGAGAACCAAATATTTTCATGTTTGCTTTTAATAGAATTTTTTGGATATATAATTTTTTTTTCCAAAATATCCTTTTTAGGTGAATAACTTCATTAGGTACACTTTTGTAAAACTTTTTTATTTAAATTTTATAATATTTTTATTTATAATACAAGAATATTTATTATTTAAAACACATTATATTATTTTTGAAATAAGAAAAACTTATGAAAATATTTTTTTAACTCGACAAAGATGTTTACATATCATCGAGTGCGATGATAAATCAAAGTTATATATTTTTTTAGAAAAATTTTAGGCTTGATTATTTTAATTAAAATATTATTTTTTAAAAATACTAAAGAAAGTCCTTGATTTTATTTTTAAAAAGATGGATATTACTAAGTTGTCATGATTCAAGCATTCCAATATAAGGTTCTTACAATAGTCAATTAAGAAGTGAATTTAACATAGTTATCATTAACCTTTTTATATAATTTAAAAAATTTAAATATTATCATATTCTCATGACTCACATATTAATAAAAACATGAGGTTTTCATGTAACCAAATAAGAAAGAAATCCAAAATAGTTATCACTAACAACCCATTTTTCAAAAAAATATTTAATTGTAATAAGATAATAATTAAATTTTTTTTATAGGAATTAAGTTTAAGAATAATTAAATTTATGTAAATTTATTTTTATTTCTTATGTAAATTATTTAGCATTTTCCTTTTGTAAAATATTTAGTATTATTAGTTCAATCTAAATAGTTTATATGTATAATATGTAAGAAAAATATATAGATAATAATATTTATAAATAATTTATTATAACATTTTTCTTGTATGTAAATTAACATTAATTTAAAAAAATAATTTAATCAAATTATATGTTTGAATAAGTTTTGTTGTAAAAATACTTTTCATAAATTTTAAAATTACAAATATATTGGTGTGATTTTAATTTTTTTATTTAATGTCACAAAACTTACCATTCTCTCTACTTTAGATAATTTTTTACAATTTCTACTAAAATATTTGTTGAATGTTGCAATAATAATACTCTTAAATGATTTGTTAATTAATACCTTGACAATTTTTAAAGAATTAAAAAATAAAAAAAGTATAATATTTAATATATTGAAAATTTAAAAAAACATATTTTTATAAATAATTTTTATTTTTAAAATTATAATAAGTATACTTAGAATATTTATTAATATTTTTAATTCTTAAATTTAATTATTTATCATAGTTAATAAAAAATTGTTTCAAAACTTCACATGATTGTACGTATTAAATGAGCTAATGAGGTATTATAGTATTTTTATATCATTAACACTTTTCTCCCAACTCAAAAAAAAAAGATTATCGTTATCAAAAAAAAAAAAGATTGTCACCTATCTCATGGGAACGATTTTGTAGGAAATATAGGTAAAAAAAATTCCTAGAAAATTATGTTTCCAAGAAATGTATTTTTTAAATAATATACCAAACATGAAAAACTAAGGGCCCATTTACCTCTATTTTTATTTTTCGTTCTTACTTTTTAATTACAAAACTGTCATCTGATTATCAATCTATTTTTTATTTTCTATTTTCAAAGATTTACACAAGAAGAAACAAATTAAAAATAAAAGTGACAGATTTGTGATTAAAAAGTAAAAACAAAAACACACAGGCCTAACAATTCTAACTTCAGATTCCTGAAAAATAAAAATTTTTCCTTATATCAAACATTAATTAAGTGTAACGTGTGTCTAACACCCAAAATAGAAAGAATGTGACCAAAATAAATATAACAAAAAACCCTATATTCTATTATTTTCGTGTTAGACATTTTTTATTTATTAAATAAAGAAAATATTAAATATTTTTAAATATTAAATATATTTGTTTTTATTTGATATTTTTCATAAAATGTTTAATATTATTCAAATAAGTAAATGGTAATGAGATATAATTTTTCACACGCATCATAAGTAGTCATTATTATAAATAAGGATTTTTTCTTTTCACAAAACCAAAAGTCTTTTTCCTGAAATCTTCGTTTTTTTATCTATTTATTTTATGTTTGAAATTTATTTTAACTATAACAAATCGGCTTGATTTTTCACTAATGAGACGTGAATTTAGACTTTATTTAAAATAAATCAAATTCATTTCGTTACCTAAAAAAATGGTTACCACTCACAAAATAAAGGTAAGAAGAAGCTTTACTCCCCAAAAAAGAAATTTCTCAAGTCCAAAAAAATAAATTATATTTTATGTATACAAAATCTCAAAAGACTACTATTCTTTGTTGGAACCAAAGACGTAGAAACGTCTAAACCCTCAATGTTTTGAAGATAACAAGCTTATTAATGGTCAAATTTGCGTGTATAGACTAACCCTGTCACAGCTAAGAAGACCGTCCAGAAGACTCACCAAAAAGGACCGTCCAGTAGACATGTTAAAGATTGTCTAGAAGACTCGCCAAAGAGGACCATCCAGTTGAACAAACTGAAGGCGACTGTCCGATGAATAAACTCATACAAGCCTCCAAGATCATATATTCAAACGGCTAAGTTTTTAGTTTGAACGTCAATTTGATTTATGCTAAGTCTTCCTCAAAACTGACATATTACTACTTCTGTGAACTAACGGTCAAATTTGTTTGAAGCATTAAATAGTATCAACATCATTTCAGTGCAAAAGCGCAGTAGAATAGATAAAGCAAGTCAACTTATCAAGCTGCCAAGACAAATGAAGAATATTCAGAAGAGTAGACCGCCAACGCAGTCCTGCACCTTCCTTTTTGGTGCAAATCTAAACACTTTTTGATGCAGTCCTGCACCGCCAATGGACGATAGCAAAAATCTTGTAAAGATCCTCAAAGTGATCTTGAGCTTAATCTTTCAAATCCTCACTATGTGAGTTGATTTTTTTTAAACACTTGTTGTGTTGTGAAAGCCTGGAGAGGCTTAGTGTAAAAGAATACTTGGGTTAAGCAATCTAGGGTGATTGCATTGTAAAGCCTGAAGAGGCCATGAACAATACTTGTAACCTAAGGTTGGTTGGTGGATACCTTCTGAGTGAAGGGACTGGACGTAGCTCAGGTTGAGTGAACCAGTATAAAACTTTCTGTGTTCTCTTTTCTGTATCCCTACGCTTGAAAACGTTTTTCAAACTGATCTACTTGTTTCAAAAAAGTTTTTAAACGCACAATTCAACTGCCCTTCTTGTGCGCTTTTTCTTATTTCAATTGGTATCAGAGCTCGGCCTCTTGGGGTTGAGCATCTAATACTACAGGGCTAAAAACAATCCTGATCACTCATGGAGAACGAAGGACAAGCCGTTAACAGACCGCCTCTTTTCTAAGGTTAGAACTACGATTACTGGAAGCAAAGAATGATAGCATTCTTTGATGCATGTCATATAGACATGTGGGACGTAGTAGAAACTGGCGACTACCAGCCCCTTGACCATGATGGAGTAGAACTCCCAAGAAGTTAATGGACAGAATCTCACAAACAGAGGTATCTTCTAAACTCAAAGGCTAGAAATGCTATGATGTATGCCTTATCTGAATCTAAATATGAAAAGGTACACAGTCTAAAAAGTGCTAAGAAAATGTGGGACACCCTCACTCTTGCTTACGAGGGCACCTCATAAGTAAAGAAGTCCAAATTGAGCTTACTCGTAAGACAATATGAACTCTTTATTATGGAAGAAAATGAAACTATCGAACTTATGTTTGGTAGATTTCAAACCATAATAAACAACCTGAGGTCCTTAGGCAAAACCTATGATAATTATGATCACATTGACAAAATCTTGAGAAGTTTGCCTAGGCAATGGAGACCACAGGTTACAGCCTTAAGAGCTTTCAAGGATCTAACAGCATTCTCAATAGAAGAGTTACTTGGAACTCTTAAAGTCCACAAACTAGAGCTAAAGCAAGACGAAGGACAGAAGAAGAAGTCCATCGCTCTAAGCGTTCAGCGTCCATCCAAAGGATCATTGTCCAAGGCACTAAACATGGAAGAATCCTCTGAGGAAGAATCTGAGAAGGACGACTCTGATGAGGATGAGATATCCTTCATCTTAAGGAAAATACAGGCTATGTGAAGGAAGAAAGGAGGATCAAGAGCCAAAAACTTCACAAAGAAGTTTAACAAAACTCCAAAAGAAAAAAGTCCTTCAATATGCTATGAATGTAAGAAGCCTGGACATTTCAGAGTTGAATGTCCCAGTCTACAGAAAGACAAAAAGAGGACATTCTTTAAGAAAAAAGGTCTCATGGCTACCTGGGAAGACATGGACTTATCTTCATCAGATGAAGAAGGAGAAGAAGAAGTCAACCTGTGTCTCATGGCAAGAACCAGCTCTGATAGCTCAGACAATGAGCAAGAGGAAGAGGTAAACTTCGACAACTTAATCTCTTTACAAGAAGCCTATAATGACTTGCTTGCTAACTCCGCAACTCTTTTAGTAGGATATAGAGAACTGAAAAGAAATTTTTCAAAAATAACAAAAGAATTCAATTTGCTCAACGAAGAGCATAAAAAGGTTTTGAAAGAAAATGAGGTTTTGAAAACTAAGAATATTTCAGAAGAGACATCTTCTCATGAAGTCTTAGAACTTCAAAAAGAAATTACTCATCTAAAAGAAAGTTTGTTTAAATTTGTTAGTGGAACTGAAAATCTAGATAAAATCCTATCGTATAGAAGAAGTCCTCATGACAAATCTGGACTTGGTTATGTTAAAGAAGAAAACTACAAACCTGGTAAAAATATAACCTTTTGTAAAATATGTGGAAAAAATGGGCATGAATCAACATAATGTAAATATCGTCCAACAAAGAAGGCGTTCAATGCCTTCAGAACTAACAGAAAAGGACCCAAGTCCATTTGGGTACCTAAGTCTATGATAATACCTATTGCAGATTTGCTTGACAACCGAAAGAAGACCCCAGTCATGGTACCTGGACAGTGGTTGCTCACGACACATGATGGGAGAAAGGTGTATGTTCCAAAGCCTGCAACCCAAGAATGGTGGGTGGGTCACCTTTGGAGGAAACTAGAAGGGAAAGATCACAGGTATAGGAACAATCGGTAAGCATTCCTTCCCTTCTATTGAAAATGTTTTATATGTTGAAGGTCTCAGACATAATCTACTGAGCATAAGTCAATTATGTGATAGTGGACACAATGTCTCCCTTGACAAAGACAAATGTACTGTTAAGAATCTAGATGGATCCATATTATTCTCTGCTAAAAGGCAAAGCAATCTTTATAAGATTGATCTGGTTGACCTCACAAATCAAAATGTATCTTGTCTAGTATCCATCAAGGAAAATTAATGGACTTGGCACAAGAAGCTTGGACATGCAAGCTTGAGATTAATCTCAAAGCTAAATAAACATAACCTAGTAAGAGGAATTCCAAATCTTGCTTACAAGTCTGATGTTCTCTGTGATGCATGTCAAAAAGGGAAACAAGTAAAAAGCTCTTTTGAATCAAAAAATATTGTTTCCACAACTAGACCTCTTGAGCTATTACATATTGACTTGTTTGGTCCAACTAGAACAGCCTCTTTGAGCGGACTAGTCGTAGTGGATGACTACTCTAGATGGACATGGGTTATGTTCTTAAAACACAAGGATGAGTCTTATAAAATCTTTTCTATTTTTTGCAAAAGGATACAAAATGAAAAAGGTGTTTATATAGCTTCAATTAGAAGTGATCGCGGAGGGGAGTTTGAAAACGAAAGTTTTCAAGGGTTCTATGAGGACAACGAAATTCTCCACAACTTCTCTGTATCACGAACACCACAACAAAATGGTGTGGTAGAGAGAAAGAACAGGTCATTGCAAGAAATGGTTAGAACCATGCTAAATGATAACTCAACTCCTAAGCACTTCTGGGCTGAAGCCGAAAACACTACATGTTATTTACAAAATAGAATTTATATAAGACCTTTTTTGAAAAAGACTCCCTATGAATTGTGGAAAGGACGAAAACCCAACATATCATATCTTCAACCCTTTGGATGTCAATGTTTCATTCTAAACACTAAGGACAACCTTGGTAAGTTTGATTCAAAGTGTGATGATGGAATACTGTTAGGCTATTCTGAAACATCCAAGGCTTATAGAGTTTACAACTCTAAAACCTTAACAATTGAAGAAGCCATCCACGTTAAGTTCATTGACAAAAAGCCTAATAATGAAATATTAGAGCTAGATGATTCATTTGCAGATATGAAGCTGGACAATTCCAAACCTTCAGCGTCTAAAGATCAGATGGACGATCCAAAAGCAGAAGAAAAAGAACCAATTGGACAGTCTTGGCAAATGAAGACCTATCATCCAGATAATCAAATTCTTGGAAATGTTCAAGATCATGTTAGGACAAGATCGACCTTCAAGGAGCAAGCTCAAACTGCTTTGATTTCTCAACTAGAACCAAAGACAGTTGACGAAGCTCTCTTGGACGATGGTTGGATTAGCGCCTTGAAAGACGAACTTAGTCAATTCGAAAAGAATGATATCTGGATGCTAGTTCCTACACCCAAGGACAAGTCTATCATTGGAACAAAGTGGGTATTCCGCAACAAGCTTAATGAAGCTGGCAATGTGGTAAGAAATAAAGCAAGACTTGTAGCTCAAGGCTACTCAACAAGAAGGTATAGACTTTACTGAAACATTTGCACCAGTAGCTAAATTAGAAGCCATGTGCATCTTACTTTCATTTGCTGCTCATAATAATATGAAGCTCTATCAAATGGATGTAAAAAGTGCATTCTTAAATGGCATAATAAACGAGGAAGTCTATGTGAAACAACCTCCTGGTTTTGAGTGTGATACTTTTCCCAAACATGTTTTCAAACTTAAAAAGGCTTTGTATGGACTTAAACAAGCCCCAAGAGCTTGGTATGAAAAGTTAAGTTCCTTTCTTTTAGAAAATGGTTTCTCTAGAGGAAAAGTAGATACCACTCTTTTTCGCAAAGACATCAAATCACATTTTATTATTGCACAAATATATGTAGACGACATTATATTTGGTGCTACTAATGACGCTTTATTCAATGATTTTTCTAAGATTATGACAACAGAATTCGAGATGAGTATGATGGGAGAACTAAAATTCTTCCTAGGATTGCAAGTAAAGCAGACTGGAAATGGCATATTCATACATCAGACAAAGTATGTCAACGAACTTCTCAAAAAGTATAAGATGGACAATGCAAAAGAAATGAGTACACCCATGCATCCATCATCAATACTTAGCCTGGACAACATTTCTAAAAAGGTAGATCAATCTACATACCAAGGTATGATTGGATCCCTTTTATATCTCACAGCGTCCAGACCTGACATTATGTTCAGTGTATGTCTATGTGCTCGCTTTCAGTCTGATCCTAGAGAAACTCATCTAACAGCAGTTAAGAGAATCTATAGATACTTAAAAAGAACCACTAATATTGGTTTATGCTTTAAGTCAAACAAAGAATACAGATTAGTTGGTTTTTGCGATGCTGACTATGCGGGAGATAGAGTAGAACGCAAAAGCACCAACGAAGGATGTCACCTCATTGGTGGGAATCTAGTCTCTTGGATGAGCAAAAGACAAGGGGCGATTGCCCTGTTCACAGCAGAAGCAGAGTATGTCTCAGCTACGTCTTGTTGCTCACAACTCTTATGGATCAAGCATCAGTTAGAAGACTACAGTATCTACAATAGTAACATTCTTATCTTTTGTGATAACACTACTGCTATAAATCTGTCAAAAAATCCTATCTTGCATTCTAGGGCAAAGCATATTGAAATAAAACATCATTTTATAAGAGATTATGTTCAGAAGGGAGTTGTCGATATTCAGTTTATTAACACTGAAAATCAATTGGCAAATATATTTACAAAACCCCTTCCTGAAGATAAACTCATCCATATTCGAGATCTTCTAGGTATGGAATTTATAAGTGAATAGTTTTATTCAACATGCCTTGATCGTCCAAGGTTCTGTAGCGTCCAATACTTCATCGTCCACTTGTATATATTTTTGCATTCCATAACGGCTTACATTTGTGTGTGCATGAAAATCCTTATCCGTACTTAATCATGTTTTCTCTGAAAATGATTTGAAATAAATGCTTTTTTTTTGTCTGAGTCACTCATGCGCCGTATAACAACCTCGAGAAATGTAAGCGCCTGACCCAGCATTTATTACACATCACTTCTCTCTTCGAAAGTGAAAGAACCGCCAAAAGCAAAACTCTTCGGTTTCTTCATATACACTCAAACCTAAACCAAACACTTACCTCTTCTCAAATCCACCTGAACTCCCTCAACTTCTCAAACCCTAACCTTCCTTCAAGCTCTCAGATATGGCAACTGAAAAGGCTGGTCCTGCTACAAAGGCCGTGGCTCGTGTGGAAAGCCTAGACAAGGCTGTTGTTCTCATCGAAAGCCGTTTTGATATCCAAGCTCTCGATGACATAGGGGTAAATGTAAAAGATAATTTGCTTAGATCTAGAATTCTCAACTACTTCCACTTGAATGAGATCATTTACCCAGAACTCATCCGACAGTTATAGAACTCTGCCATTTTCTCGAAAATGGACATCACTGGAATTGCTCTGAGAGTTAAGGTCACACTAGACCTAGGCTCTGTTGCCCAAGCCATTGGCTGTGAGTGGGCTGGGTCTTGCATCAACAACGGCTGGGAAGACAGTTTTGGAGGACATGACACAGTTGATGTTCCACTAATGGGTCCCGAAGGACAAGGCCCAATCGAGTACAGCAAACTGACAAAAGAAGGGAAGATATTCCAACAGTTTCTGAACAAGGGAATTCTTCATAAGGTTGGATCTAAGGACAGCGTTACCTTCTTGCACCGGTTCGCGTTGTTCCACCTGATCACTGGTTAAGAGTTCAACTTGCCGCACCTGATCCTCAGCAACATCTTCAGGACCATGAGAGGACGCGGAGAGCGTGACTAGATCACTTATGCTGCTTTTCTTAACAAAATCTTCTGGCAACAGCAAGTATTTCATGCTTTCTTTACTCTTTCTCTTGGAGAGCAAAACTATATTCGGATTTTGGGTGGTGGCCATAGATTCACGTAACTGCCGTTTGGACGCAACAATGTTGCACAGCTGAAGGCTGGGTTCATGCTGAAGCCTTTGGAGACCACGTCCAAATTAGTGGATGTCAAAGAAGAAGCAGTTGAGATGGCACCTCTACAAATAGTAGCGCCAATCGTCCAACATACTGCACCGATGGACGACAAGGAACTGTTTGAAACTCCAATTGTTGCCAGACCGTCCACCAGAAGAAGGCCGTCTAAGGCGCAAGCGACCAGAGCTACAAGGTCCAAAACTCAACGACCTTTAGCTCCGCCTGCTCCACTTGCAATTGCTCCTATCGCTGCCTTTGCTACTTCTCTTGCACCAACTAAAGTCCCTTCTAAGAGACAGTTAATCATCGCTGATGACGAAGACGATGAGCTAATTGGTAAACTTGTCAAGAAGCAAAAAGCTGCTATGGTTGATCTTCCTGCTCAACCACAACCTCTAACTCAACCACAACCACAACCATCTACCTCACCCAAACGACCAGCAGACACACTGCCAGGGGAAGCACAGTCTAAGAAACGTAAGCTTTCCTCTCCTGTTGCTGCTGATGAACCTGTAAATGATTTTATTAAATCTATCCTCATTGAACCATATGAACCTCTTACCCAACCACAAACCGAAACACAAGCCACACCGGAACTAGAAATGTTGCTGCCTGGTGATGAAGGTTATACTTGCACCATCCCCACCCCGGGTATCTCAAAATCTTATCTCTCCATTAAACCTACTAAATCACCTCCCTCCTCAACCATCATCCCCTTCCTTACCTCTTCCTCAGAAACCTTGGTGCACACCAAATAGAAATGGCCTCTGCTTTTTGTTGAAGGCAATTCTCAAAACCTCCTGGACGACAATGCCATCATTCTGCATCCAGAACTCCCTGAACCAAACTTCGGTTTTGACTACTCTCCAATCGACATGGAGAAGTACATGGATGACTATGTCCATCAACCGTCGGAAGAATATCTTGCACTATCTCCTGGAGCCATTGAACACTTGCCGCTCAAGCAGTTTATCAGACGGAGGTATCCTAGAGTTGTACAAGCTTGGCGCCTAAATGCTCATCCTCCTAGAGTACTTCAACATAGAGTACCTCCAGTCGAAGACACCGAGAAAGCTCTACAGCAAAGAAGACCAAAGGACGAGCGGATCATTCATCTACGGCTTGTAGATTTGAAGTTTCGGCCTATAGATCCAAAAGAAGATGGATTCTTTCCATCTGCCTTTGAGCATATGTTCTGCAACACTCTTAAAGGTTTAGCATTCTTGAAGTATCAGCTGTTCCTTCCTCCATCCCAACATATCTGACCTTCCACATCCATTCACATCCAACCAGACTGTGTCTGTCCAAGACTGCCAATCATAGATGAAAACCACAAGAAGAAGAAAATTCTGACCAAGGCACCATCTTTGCCTTTACCGTCCCAAGTTGCATTTCAACAACATCCAACCCATTCCCGTGAATGGTTTCTAGCTTAGCGTCTTCATACAAACATGGACGAGACTAATGCTGAATGCTTCTGGCATCAACATATGTTCATATGCAAACAAGAAGCGTCCAGTAGTGGCGTTTCAACAGACAACAAGGTCGATATCCAAACTGCAACGAACTGTGAATTCACGCAACGTCCAACTCGTGTCTTTCACTTTTCGGACACTTCAGCTGCCTTTGTCCATCCACCAGATGAGCGTCCATTCCTTGGTACAGAAACTTCTATCCTATACACTTTGATTGTTGCCCTTACTCACATCAATAACTTCCAACCGCCCTACCCTTGGACCCCTCCTCGTCCTTACCAACTTGTTGTGCAAAACCTAAAGTTTCTAGAAGCACCTCCTCCTCCCTCTAAAGTTCTTCCACCTTCTCAACCATCATCACCTACACCTCCACCACCGCTTACTCCTGGCTCCCAAACCTCCGCCAGCCTCCCTATCTCTACTTCCGCCCCTTCATCCATCCCCTCTGTTGACCCCACCGTTCAACAATATATTGCCCCCAACTTCAACCTATTTTCACTCTTCTTCACCAAATTCTCCAGAACCAACAAGCCTTCCTCCATTTTTCTCAACCTTCTCCTCCGCTGCCGCCACAGTGACTGTGATGACGACTCCCTTTTTTTTTTCCTATTGTCTTTTTTTTGCTAATGACAAAGAGGGAGAAAGCATTATATTTTATGTTTTTGTTTTTTTTCCTTTTTGCCTTTGCCGCATTTTTTTGCATATGTTCTTGTCAAATTTATGCTCTGAACAGCTAAATAAAATACATAGTTGATCTGCTTTACTTCGAGTATTGCTCTGCTTATATTAAATCCTATATCTGTTATATATAATATGCTTGATACTTGGTATGATATTTGATATGGATTCAAGCTGATATCCTGTATCTCAAGTATACAAAACTTGGAATATTTGACTCAGGGGGAGCATAGTAAGTCTTTCGAAAACTCCTTTATGCACTTCTTTATTTTCTAAAAAAAAAAACTTAAAAATTAATAAGGTTTGTCATCATCAAAAAGGTGGAGATTGTTGGAACCAAAGATGTAGAAGCATCTAAACCCTTAATGTTTTGAAGATAACAAGCTTATTAATGTTCAAATTTGCACGTATAAAGTAACCCTGTCACAGTTAAGAAGACCGTCCAGAAGACTCACCAAAAAGGACCGTCCAGTAGACGTGTTAAAGACCGTCCAAAAGACTCGCCAAAGAGGACCATCCAATTGAACAAACTGAAGGCGACTGTCCGATGAATAAACTCATACAAGCCTCCAAGATCATATATTCAAACGGCTAAGTTTTTAATTTGAATGTCAATTTGATTTATGCTAAGTCTTCCTCGAAACTGACATATTACTACTTCTGTGAACTAACGTTCAAATTTGTTTGAAGCATTAAATAGCATCAACATCATTTCAGTGCAAAAGCGCAGCAGAATAGATAAAGCAAGTCAACTTATCAAGCTGCCAAGACAAATGAAGAATGTTCAGAAGAGCAGACCGCCAGCGCAGTCCTGCACCTTCCTTTTTAGTGCAAATCTAAAAGCTGCCATGTCTGACCTCTCTGAAAGGATAGTTTGCACACTTCTCATTGCATAACGAAGTCAAAGTCTTCTACAACGGATCTTTTCCCTGAAGACTATATATACATGCACCAACGAAGAAGCAAGATAGTGAAGTGAAAAGAAAAAGGCGAAGACTGTGAAAAAGAACAAGAACATAAAGACTTTTGTAATACTCTGATAGAAGCGTCCAATGGACGATAGCAAAAATCTTGTAAAGATCCTCAAAGTGATCTTGAGTTTAATCTTTCAAATCCTCACTACGTGAGTTGATTTTTTTTAAACACTTGTTGTGTTGTGAAAGCCTGGAGATACTTAGTGTAAAAGAATACTTGAGTTAAGCAATCTAAGGTGATTGCGTTGTAAAGCCTGAAGAGGCCGCGAACAATACTTGTAACTTAAGGTTGGTTAATGGATACCTTCTGGGTGAAGGGACTAGACGTAGCTCAGGTTGAGTGAACCAGTATAAAACTTTCTGTGTTCTCTTCTCTCTATTCCTACACTTGAAAACGTTTTTCAGACTGATCTACTTGTTTCGAAAAGTTTTTAAACGCACAATTCAACCCTCCTTTCTTGTGCGCTTTTTCTTATTTCATTCTTCATCCTAAATAATAGTAGTCTATTGAAATTTCTTAATCAGAAGTAAAATGACTACTATTTTGTACACCAAAAAAATGACTACTATTCTCGTTACAGAATACCATTCTGGTCACGTATCAAAAAATCAATCATGATTTATCAATAATTAATAATACTAAAAAATAAACATATGGTATATGTATGCCGAAATCGAGGAAGAAAGATACATAATACCAAGCTACCGTGTTCACATAAAGCATATAATATATAGAGACATTTCTTGTTAGTATTTATTCAAACAACAACAGAAAAACAGATACCAATATTTTAAAATAAAACTAGTCATAAAAATATTTGTTAAATAAATAATAAATGTAATTATTAAAAGAATTAGAATAATTCACTAAAATAAAAATAATATTTTAATTTCTAAAATTATTAATCAACCATTTAAGACATTATTAAACGTCATTTTACTTTTGAAAATTATAAAAATAAAAATAATTAACATCTAATAGTTTTGAGGATTAAAATAATACTTTTCAAAATTTAAAGACTAAATTAATTAATATAATAATTATTTTTTAAAATAAGAATTAATTTGTTATATTTCCCTAAGAAGATATCTGTGGATTAATAAATTATATGTTGGGTGATTTCCTATATAGTGTAATAGCTCCAGTGCAGTTTCGAGATATAAAAGGAGTTGCAATTTGTAAAGAGTAAATATGTACTTAGGCCAAAACGTAAGAGATTTGCGAACAATTTCCCAAATTGCTTGCACTCAACTCACGTGTATCCATACCAATGTTTTTAAAACCGGACCAATCATTAAACCGGCCAAGGCACTGATTTAAGGTTTAATAGTTCAACCGTGATCGAACCGGTATTAATAAAATAATAATAATAATTAAATAATACATAAAATAATATTAAAAAAATAATATTATAACTTTATAATACTAAAAGTTAAAAATAAAATATAATTTTATAGGTTCTTTACATTTACAATACCTACAAAAGTGAAAATCAATTATATCATGATACTTATGTATAAGTTTAAACCATACACATCAATATTTATCAATAAAAACAAGTTTGTATTTAAAATAAAAAAGAAAATAATAAATACTTTAGGTTGGTTTTTATTTTTTTTAAAAATTAAAATAATGTTGTATTAAGCATTTTTCATTAAACCACCGTGAATCGGTTTTTTGGCCGATTTTTGATCGATTTTACCGATTTTTAACCAATTTTCCAGTTCTTTAACCGGTTTTTCTTCAGGTCGGTTCTATGGTTTATTTGAACCGGTAAGGTGACCAGTTCACCAATTTTTTAGTCTGACCAATCGATCCAATCTAGTTTTCAAACCATAGATCTATACTATATACAAAGCGAGGTCACACAAAAAGCAAGCTTTCACAAGTGTTAAACCTCTTCCACCATTTTAATCTAAAGGAATAAACCAAACAATATATTAATAAACAAAATAAACAAAGTAACTTTTAAATTACAATACAATAACATTAATGAATTAAAGTTTGGGTCCACAATCAACCCAAGACCCAAATAGATTACAAAGGACAAAAGGCTTTTTACAAAGCTCTGCCATGTTGCATATATGAGTATAGCCAACAAAGAAATTTACGCCAAAGAGGAACCTACAAGAAGTGCTTATGCGAAAGAGAGACTAAAGGTACATGGGAAGGGAAGCTATTATGGGGAAACATAGATGCGAGATTCGAAGCTTTCAGACTCAAAGAAAAATGGAATGCTAAGAAAGGAAATTGCAAGGGGAAGAAATTAGAATGCATATGGAAGAGGATTTAGGGCAAGAGTGAAAGATGATCTAGGTTAGAGAGCTCTATAGATGTGTACACTGTTACTAAAGGTAAGATATTTGAATCTAATTGAAATTTTTCAAAACTGAATGAAATTTGAAATTTGAATGGGAAGTTGAACGCATGTTCTACCTCTTTCCTTTACATATATGTGTTCTACCAATGAATAAAGCAGAGTCTAGCTTCTATCTCTGATTTGGCATTTAAATTTTGAATGGAAATTTTGTTTATTTTTTATTTGTTTAGTGGATGAATTTGAATTTTATCATCTTCTATCTCTTTGCTTTATATAGATGTGTTATGTCTATGAAAACTTGCTAGGGAGTTTAAGTGCATTTCTAAAATTAGTCATGCGGAAGAGAATTGGAACATAATGGCTAGAGTGATTTGTTTGCGGCTAGTGTTTGATTTCACGAAGCAAAAAACTACTATTCTCCATATGAAGCTGGTGTTAGTGGACATGAAGGGTTTGTAGAGGTTGATTCTCTTCTTTTTTTTTAATTGTATGTTGTTTGCTTTGTGATCACTTATATTTTGATGTAAGGAGATAGAATTAGTTTTGATGGAGTCATGGTTAATGTTTTGGCATTGGACTTTACCTTTATTTTTTTGGATATATTTAGCTCTTGTTCTTATTTTGCCCCCCTTCTTTTCAAGGTTAACAATTCATGCTTTGATCTGCAAGACTCTAATTTATTAGTTTGAAAAGGATGTGATGGAGGGCTTTATTTATTATATCCATTTCTTCTGATTTATATGATATTAATTATGCTTTTCTCTTTACATTTTAGTTGTGTTATTGGTTGATTTTGTTAACGTGGTTCAGTTTGTTTCTTCTTTCTCTTCATACTTCGATTCAATATCAATCTCAATTGCCTGATTAGTCACATGATTTTCATTTCTTTTTTTATAATGGATAGACAAATAGTTACTCCACTTACTTGATCCATGTTTGTTTATGTTTTTAGAAGTTTTGAATAGGGGTTTGCAGATAAGATGTTTTGAAAGCACAAGTGTAGCATCAATATAACAAAGCATGACAAAAAAAATATTAACCCAACATCTAAAGAAGTTCTCAACATATATAAACTACATTTGATAATACACTATTGCTGAATACCAATAAATGAGGATAAAGTAGGGACTAACCTCGACTTAAGAAGTAAGCAATCAACCATCACTCTCCATTTGTCAAATTGTTTAGAACACCAAGTCTGTAATACTACTACATTTGATGAGCATGGATTGCATGCATTAAAGGAACAAAGTTTATCACTACTTGGATGACTCAACGCTAAATGAAAAACGTTATTCAGTATTAGAGAATCTTGTGGGCTAACCTACCCTTGCCCTTACCCTAACCTAAAAATTATTTTAAATTGTAGATTAAGGCCAAAATCAACTCATTATTTAAGGAGCCTTAAAAATAGAGAGTAAAATAAAGGGCTATGTGGGGTGGGTTGTAGATTTCAATCCATATTAACAGTTTTATTTCTTTAAGGGTTCTAGCATATTTGGAAGGGTCTTTCTCGTTGATGGGAATTTTTAAAGCATTATTGTTTTGGTTCCTTTTGTTATATGTAGGGGACTGTCTCTTACATGATTCTACTCTCTTTGTAGAATATCATCCATAATAGCACGGACGATTGTACAGTGACAAAAGGCTCATTCACCTACTTCTATATTTGTCTCTCAACTTTTGGATGTATTATTTGAACTTACCTTCCCTTACCAACTTTTTGATGGCATCTTTGTGGAGGAGGTACATATGTCAATATCATGTCCACACTTGCAATGGAAATCACAATGTTTAAACATGTCTTTCTAGGATTATTATTATTATTATTATTTTGTATAGGTTGTGATCATTCTCATAATTTCATGTTCATCACTTCCTAGAGTATCTTGGAGTAAGGCAATATGAATGGGGTGTACTCATCATATTTTATTTTTTGGGAATGAGTTGGCTCCTTATTACCATTAGTTCGTTGTACCATAAGTTGGCCTTTTTTATTTTGATTTTTTGAGTTGTAAGATTATCACAATTTTTCAAAGACTTCTAGGCAAATCCATTTTTTTGAGCTTTTCCATTGTCTTAAGGGGAGTTTTGGCTAGGGAAGTAAGTTGCTTATCTAAAGGCCCTGATCATGACATAAAGGGCCATTTTTAGGTGGAGATTGCTTATGGTGATTGATTCTTAAGTAAAACAAGCAATAAAATATTGTAAGGATTCTTTTGGGCCTTGACATATGCATTCAAGGCAATGGGAAGACTTAAGCTACTCCTTGCTAGTGATGAAGTAAAATTTAAATTGGTGTTCCAATTGCTCACAGTGAAGAGGAAAGTTCTACACATAATGGCACATGTTTTTCCTTGGATGATTATTGTCGACACAAACTCATCAATATTCTCCTATGGATCTATGGTGCCATCATATGCTTCCAGGTTTGTAAGGAGCCATAAGTACTTTGGCATTGAATCTCTTGTGATTCTTTTTACTAAGGGATGTAAGCACCCTATTGAATGAAGGTTTTCTTCCTTTTCATACCTAGAATTCCCAAGGGAAGGTGGTGCCACCACTTGTGATAATGGGTTAGGTGGGTTCTCCTTCCCCATTGTTCCTGGTTTTTTTGTCTTCCGACTCTTTTTTACATTTCTTTTATGAACTAGGCCTCTTTCTCACATAATTTTCTCAACTTTTCGATAGTCAGTTCCTCATCATCAATCCTTTCCTTTGTTATGATTCTTATGCCCCTATTCATGTGGCAGTTGTTTTTGAATCTTGATCTCTAGTTGCTTCATAGTTGTTCTTCATGTGTTAACATGTTAGGCTAAGAAAAAAAAATATCTTTTTTCAAAGACGGCACCAATGTTGTTATCTAAATCTTGTTGTTGTCAAGTTTTTTACATCTTGATACTCTTTGATACTTTTGCTTCTCAACAACAATGTAGAAGGAGATGTACCTATAAAAACACTTTAGTGCCTAAATTAGCAAAAGAAATGCAAGTATGAGAAAGAAAGAGATTAGAATGTGTGGCATACCTTGGTGTTGCTCCCTATTATATACAATAGGATTCTTATAGGTTTGGAAATTACAATCCTCATAACAAGGTAATATGTCTCTTCAAAAAGACAAGGAAAATGAGAAAGTAAGATTTTATTATGTTATCTCTTAGTTATGGGTAAATTCATTATTAAAAGGCAAAAAATGCATTTTATGGAACAAATGCATTATTATTGACGTTAGGAATTCAAAATATGAAATAAATGCATTATATAAAATTCCAAAACGGATAATATGTTTTTGTAATTTTACTTCATCTTCTAAAATATCAAAAATTAATAATAAAACATTCAAAGTTAACTACTTATAATATTAGAAGTTATGGCAAAAGGAGAAACAAAATCTTATTAGGGTTACTTTTAGTTGCTTGTTACTAATAAAAGTTCATTTACATACATATCGTTGTTCAAAAAATAGGTGTTATTTTTCAAATTATAATATAAAAAAGAGAGTATAATCTAAATACTTATGATTTTTTTCACCTTAAATTTTTTTGCATCTTACATTTTTTTTATCTTTCTCTTCCTTTTTCATCATATCATCTATTACATTTTTTTTCTTTTTTTATATTTTCTCTCTTTTCTCTTGAGATATGCCTCTAATATATATATATATATATATATATATATATAAAATCTTCGAGTTTAAATAACCAGTGGAAGAAAGATATATTTTTTCCTTTTAAAATTATAAAAGAAAAAAAAACACTTGATTGATATGCTATTTTTTTTTATGTTGATATGCTACTCTTTAAACTAAAACATTATAGAAAAAGTTTAGCCTTTACTCAAGAAAATGATTTTATAATGATGGAGAGAAATCGCACAATTATCGTACAAAACCAGCAAGAATTGAATTAAATTGATAAACCAAATGCAAGAAGAAAAATTAAAGAAAAAAAAAAGGGAAAAGAAGTGCAAGCTAGAGCTAGTTTTGACTTAAAGAGAAAGAAATAAACGTAGTCTTTTTATTTTGACTAAATTACTATTTTAGTCTCTTATCTTTTTAAAAAATTCTATTTTGGTCCTTTATTTTTAAAAAAATCGGTTTTAGTCCTTTATATTTTCAAATTGGCTCAAAATGGTCCTTTTGTTAGTTTAAAATTAACACCATAATAATTTAAATATAATGACAGTTAAGAATCGCCACAAAACAATTTCTTTTTCTTTTTTTTTCCTTTCCTCTTCCTTTGTTACCCTATTCGTCTTCCCCCTTCTCTCTCTTGCATCTCTCTCCTCTTTCTCACCCTTCAAGGGGAACAATTTTCCTAAGGTTATGGCGCGAACGGTAATGAGAAGCATATATGTGATTGACGATGGAGTGGTCCTTGGCGAAGAATGAAGATGGAAGCTCGCCAAGGAGGTGCTCCACAGGTAAGGCGTCGAGTTTGGCTCCCGCACGCGCAACGTCATCTTTGACATCTTCACTAGCAAGGGCTAGGACATGTTCTTCACCATCTATGGCGAGCGCACAAGATGCGCTGCATCATAATTTTCCCCTTCTTCACCAACAAGGTCGTTTAGTAGTACCGCTTCGGCTGGGAGGCAGAGGCTGTCGTCGTTGTTAACAACATAAAAAACAACCCTAATGCAGCAGCCAAAGGGATCGTCATTTGTTGGAGGCTGCAACTCATGATGTACAACATGTATCGAATTATGTTTGATTAAAGGTTCGAGAGTGAGAAGGACCCACTATTTCAAAGGCTCAAGGCATTGAATGTGGAAAGGAATCATTTGGCATAGACCTTTGAGTATGACTATGGGGATTTTATTCCTATCTTGAGGCTGTCCTTGAAGGGTTACTTGAAGATTTGTAACAAAGGGGAAGACGTAAGAGAGGAAAGACAGGGAAGATTTGTAACGAAGGGTTACTTGAAGGGTGAGAAAGGGAAGAGAGATGCAAGAGAGGGGGGGGAGACGAAGAAGGTAATGGAGGAAGAGAAAAGGAAAAAAAAATTGTTTTGTAGGTTTTTAACCACCATTATCTTTAAATTATTAACGGTGTCAATTTTAAACTAACGAAAGGAACATTTTGAGCCACTTTGAAAAAATAAAAGACCAAAACAAAACAAAATTTTTAAAAGATAAATGATCAAAATAAAATATCTTAAAAAAAATAATGAACCAAAATAATAATTTAGCCTTTTATTTTTAAATTAAAAAAAAGCAAACCAAAATGGAAACAATCAATCCTCGCGACGCAAGTATAAAGCCCATGAACCCTCGTGACTGGCCCAAACTGTCGTTGGGCCTTGAAATGAAAAGTAAGGGTAAAATCGTCAATGCGAACACCATGCATTGCCTTTCCCTCCCAACCCTAATCCCTCCCCTTTAAATGCCTTCGGTGATTCGGTCTCGACTATCTCTTTCGTTCGAAGTCCTAACCTAACGGTTAAAACTTTGTTGAATTGTTGTGTGGTTTAGGTTTCTGTTTTGTTCTCTCAGTGTCTGTCGTCGTTGTTTCCACTCAATTGTGAATGCTTTTGTTCCGATTGAAAACCATGTGATGAATTTGGATTTACAATTTCTCACGACGGTCGTCTGAGATTTCCTTGATGCAATGATCCTCTATTTCTGATGGTTTTCTCTTATATTTCTTTTTTTTTTTCGTTCGTAAAATCAGAGTTTTCGATTTCAAGTTTTTTGTTTTAATATGGTGGATATTTTTGCCTCTGGCTTGATGGCACAGAGCTATCTGAATTATTGATGATTTTTGTTTTCGAAAGAAAAGTCGAAATTTCAACTTTCATTCAAGTCGTATAGCATGTTTTCGTGGAAATTGTGTGTTCGTTTTTTTTTTTTTTTTGAATTTTAAGAAATAATGTATTTTGTTAGTTCTACGAAGAGATACATCCTGTTAGTCTTTTGAAAAATGTAGGTTGATTTTTGACAGATGAAAATTGCCAGCTTATTTCAAAGATGTAATTGTTGAATTTTTTATTTTTTGTTTTTAATTTTCTAGAGATGAAAATAGTGATTTTATTTATATTTTTCAAATCATTTAGAAACTACACGGTATTTTACACACACAGTATTCATCTATTATTATTTTATGTTTAATATGTCAGTTGATCTCTAAATTTTTTTAAAAATTTAATTAAATCTCTGAACTAAAAAATTTGTAATTAAGTTTTTGATCTTTTATAATTTTTGTAATTGAGTCTTTTTAGTAATCCCCACAAAAATGTTATTAGCTTTGTCAATTGGTAAATTAGCCGAATAGCCGAAAAAGAAATTATATAGGAAGACGAATCTGTTGTATGAACTATGAAGCATTTTAAAGAATAAATGTAAATAATTAATTAAAGGAAAATTGTCATAATTTTTTCTTCAGTGGAAAATAAAGCCCATCGCATGCCCAATCAACGAATGCTTCTTTAAGTTAAATGGAAGATGAATAAAAAAAATCAATAAGTTTTAGGTTTAAATATGTTTTTGATCTTTATAAAATATTTTTTTGGTTTTGATTTCTGTAAAATTAATTTTTTAAAAAATAGTTTTTGTAATTTTTTTTATTTTGGTCCTTTTATTTTGTTCTAACCTTTTAATATATGTATTTTTTGTTTTAATTCTTATAATATTTTATTCATTTTAAATTAGTCTTTTTGGAAAAAAAATTAATAGAGATTAAAAGTAAATTATTTACATATTACAAAGATAAAAACAAAAAAAAAAAATATATTACAAGAACTAAAACAAAATAATAAAAACTACAATCAAAAACAGAAATTTTATAAAAACTATTTTAAAATATATATTTTTATAAGATCCAAGACCCAAAAAAACAGTATATTATAAGAATCAAAAACATATTTAAACCTAGTTTTTAATATGCCCACAAAAGTACTTAGTTCTACACCGGCTGTAAGACAAATATTTTAGTTTGGGTACGAGAACAGACCAGCAAATTGGTTTGAGTTTGAAAGGAAGCAATTCATGCAAATTTAATTTAAAAGTCATCAAGTTCCTTTGCCTATTTTATCATTAATTTAATTTAATAACCTGTAAAGGGAAGTATATGATTTTGGTTTATCTTTCAGATTGTAAATTGTAGTACTCTTTTCATCATCATTGCATCAAGGAGTTTAATGGAGCAAATTGGCAACATGGGAAAACAGCTTCTAAATTCTAATGTATTGGGCATCAAATATCTAGAGAATAATATTGCATAATGCCTTGGTTTTCAAACAGAAGCAGGATCATTCTTCCAAAAGTTTTTTTTTTTTTTTTTTTTGACAATTTACAACAATTTGATTCTGATATAAGACATCAAGTTGCTGGTGATCATGAATTGCAACATTGCATCAAGCAACAGGAACAAACATGTCTTGCTTCAGGCCATTGCCCATCAATCTTGCAACAATGGTGAGTTTAAGTCAGTAATGTTTGGATCTTTCATGTTATATGCCAGTGCTGCTGGTTTAAAAATGAATTGACTGGATTCCAGAATCTAATGCCAAAAACTTGTAATGCAGAAGCTACAGCCTCTCTAGGCTGAAAGACAACAAATATCTTCCACTTACAATCTACAGATATTCAGAGATTACTGTATCCAGCAAAATGTTTGAAAAAAATAAAGATTATGGATGTATTATCAGTGATGATGAAGGAAACTTAACAAGGAAAAACAATGGAATGTTAGGAAATTCTGTTAGGCCTTCAGGGGTAATGACAAAAGGACAATTAATACTATGTTTATACTCATTGAAATGCCCAAAATGCAGAAGTACATCATTATTTAATGATATATGCAGGAGTGGACTCACCAGCTTGTCATGGTTCATAATTGTATATGATGATCCAGAGTATAGGCATGAATATCAGAAGGACTAGTACCAGGCCTAACAACCATTAGAATAAAATCAAACATTTGAACAATAATAGGTCTAGGTAGCTACGTAGTAGAATTATTTGAGAGCTTAAGCGAGCCTTATACAAACACAAGCGACCAGAGTAAGATCAGGAATTGCATACCAGCTCTAAGATCAGGAATTCCTAATGTTTTCTCAATTAATTTATAACTTTTTATAACATTTATCCCAGAACAAGATGACATTAACAGTCATGATCTGCCAACTAGCTGAGACCTATGCAGTTAACTGGCTAACAGAATTATTCCAAAACAGAAGTACAATTACTTTTTAAAATGTTAAAGTGGGTAAAAAAATGGACCTTTAGGAAAATATTCAGCACTTTAGATGGAAATACCTTTTGTTAATGGTACCATAATGGAATTTGGGCTTTCCTCCCGCCTTCATGTCCTCAACATACTACAACCATGAGAAAACACCAAAAGATATTATGAGTAGGCAAAAATAAAAGACCCAAAAAAATGTTCAAATATCTGAACCATACCATGCTTAAAGTAACCACCATTGACGAAAAAGATAGAGAAGTGAAAGGTATTTCATTGAGTGAGAAAAGCTGGCATTCTGATGATTCTGGACCAGGTGAGAAGTGGGGCTTCTTCAGCCTTGCTAAGAATATTATATAAGTCTGCCTCAAACATGCCATAATCATGACCACAAATCTCTAGCTAGATAGAAGATCAACATAGAAAAGGGGCCAAAAAAAGAAAAGAAATAAATGATTCTTGCTTACTTGGCCTATTAAAGGAATATCCAATTGAGCAAAGGGAGAAATCACTTCAACATCAGCATTGGCTTCCTCCCTCGTTTCCCTAATGGCACCTTCCATAGCCGACTCTCCAATTTCCAAATAACCAGCAGGAAGCGTCCTTGTTGACACCAAAATATGAAATTAACATAGATCACCAATGGTAACTATAAGAGAAGCAATCTTCATCACAATAAGAAATTTATTAGCACTTTTGTATACTGATTTCAGAGAAAGGAATGAGATACGAACTGAATCAGATCACACAGAAAAAGTGTATGTATTGTAATATTCCACAATAACCACCAATATCAATGCAATTTCAGAGGTGATATAGAGGGATTTACAATGAATTACAAGACTGAATTGAAGGAAAGAGATACAGTAACATGGAAATGATGGAATTTGAGAGACACTGATCTCTCCTATCCACATCTTAATCACTACTTCCTAAGCTTCCCACTCCACTCTTCTCTCATTTTATATATTTCTGCGGCTTACAACAGAATTTCCCTCCATTTTCCCCCTATGGCCATGCTAGCAGTTAGCTCCCCCCAGTCATGCCAATTTCCTTACCCACTTGGGCCTCTCATTCCCTATAATTCTTCCTCTCGTACACCGCCACTGTGGGAGGTTTCGTAATGGAATGTAACCCAAATCAATGAAAATATGCAGTACAATAAGAAGTCCAATCATACCATAGACCATAAGATGGTTCAATCTTCCGCTTGCAAAGGAGGACCTTGTTATCATGCTCAATGAGGCAACCAACTACCTACTTTGCCATCCAAATGCATGTCATGTTCAGAAGAAAGTAGTAAGTGATACTATAAATAGTATACAACAGTTACAGTAATTTTTCTAAATAAAAATCAGAGTATTTATCTCTAAAACTATAGGCTTAGTTTGGTTAAACTTTCCAACAAGAACTTGTACGAGAAAAAAAAAATTAATCAAAAATGTAAAATAAATCAAACTTTTCACATAAATTAAAATCAACTTTTTTAGAAGCTCCCTCATTTAACGTCTCTATAAGTTGAGGTGCATAAGTTGATTTTAATTTATGGGAGAAGTTTGATTCATTTTAATTCTTTAATTGATTTTATTTTCTTCTATAGATGTTTCTTGAGAAGTTTATCCAAACTAGCTCATAATCTTCTTCCAAACCCAGAATTGTTTTTGCATTTGCACTGCCAGTTTTGTGGAAAATAGAAGTACATCAGAGAATGAGATTGATTTAAATGCGTGCTTGATGCCACCATAAAACAATTAACATGCGATTAATTATTATCCATATCAACTTCAGAATCAAATCCATGCATTACATAATAAATAAAATCCTAATGATGGTATAACTAATCTGCTTCCTCAAATCAATGAATGCTGAGCTAAGCCAAGATTGAACCACATTTTTTTTCCTCAATGTCCGCATGAAATGCACCTTAAAATCCAGAAAAATCCATAATATTTAACATAACAAGTGATAGACTCATGATTACTAACTGTCAAACACTTTCAGCCTAAAGGAACATACTAAATCAACTTGAATAGAACTTTAGGTTATCCACAAAGCTGTACCATTCTCCATATAATTACAACTACAACAATAGAATTCAAACCCTCCTTTTGGAAACTTCAACAGCAAACAATTTCTTTAATAAAATAAGAAATATTGTTAGATGTGAGGATAAAAAAAGATTTTCTTACACATCCTAGTTTAAAACTCAAAACCTAACGTTGGTACCAATTATGGGACAAAATGAGGCCCTAACCTAAATTTAAGGATAATATTGTTTAATAAAATAGAAAGTCCAAATCAGCTGTCAAAACTCAATATTTCAACATATGATACATGAAAGAACAACTGGAACCAATTTTATTTTGCAGAATAAATGTGTAGCAGTAGGCTTCTTGCACAGCTGCCACACACACATCTCATATCCTACTTATAAGTAGTAACAATAATATGTAAACTATTCATACATTCAAGAAAATTGCCAATTAGCATAAAAATTGTCTCTCATTTCTGCTTAAGCACTAAATTGAATTAAGTAGAAGCTCCCAAGATTTTTTAGGCATTTACCATTTTTGGATTCTGATAGGCAATCTTCCCACAACTTGCACATACAGCTCTCAACCTTTCTTCTCCTTCAGGTATTTCATGCTTTGTTGGACCACCACACCACTGACAGAACTTAACGTTTTGAACATCTCCCTACAATGTAATGGAACTCAACAATAAGACCAAGAGCTATAAGATAGGAGAAATTCTATGATATCCTCAGAAATTTAAGGGTTTTGGTACTGTTATTGAGAAACTCTCTCTCCCTCTCTCTCTTAGTGTGCTCAAACTCATTCAACTATTGGCCCAGACTGTACCAAAATTCTAAGATTTCAGTGGCTACCATAGCAACTCTCATGAGATAGTTGATGATGAAATTTGTAGAGAGTATAGGGATCTATAATTTTAAGATTTTGAAATAGTGTCTAGACATCTTTCTAATTGAGTCCATGGAAAATCTGCTGCAGAAAAGGGGCATTCTTATAATATCAAAAGCCAATCCATTATGCAACTATATTATTTATAAGAGTAGAGTTAATCATCTATCTACCACATCCCAAAAGATCTCAAATCCTACACACTCATCAAACTTGATGATAAATGAAAGTGAAATTTGTTAGAGATCCCATATTGATTAGTTACATGACCAAAACAGTATATATAAATGGTGGACAACTCTCACCTCATGAGCTAACTTTGGGGGTTAAGTTAGACTCAAACCCAATGTATAAGAAAATTAGTTAGAAGTATATTAGACTAGACTCTAGAGAATGGACGGTTGAACACACTAAAGAACATATATATGAGGATTGATTTTCCATAGTTTGAAACCAAAGATTTGTCATGACTAAAACAACCAAGGGGGATATTCATTGTTATAATTCACTTAAAAAGTTTATTAATAAAAAAAAATGTAAAAGTTACAGTAACTAACAGGAGAATGAAGTGATGATGCGGAAGAGTGATCAGAAGAAGAATCCATGATGAGATTGAAACAGAAGAGAAGAGCCCTTGATTTGTGCGAAGTTTCCAAAGCTGAGTAACAAACGCAGACGAACAACCCAAGTTCTAAAGAGTTGAAGCATTGTTAAGTTTTATTTGTGGATCGCGGAACAAGGAGAATATTGATTGCAAGGAGGTGACGGAAAAGGAACGCAATCCTCTACGGTTGTGATTTATCCGTGGATAAAAGTTATATACAGTAATATAGGTATTATTGGTGTTATTTTTTAATTAAAATTAAAATTTTACTTCGATAACATATATTGGCATTTAGTAAAAATTTTATTATATAAATTATCAAAATAAATTTTCAACTATAATTAGAAAACAATACCAATAATATCTATAGTAATGCATTTAAGTTTTTTTCTTTATCTGTAGGGTGTGCAGTTCCTTCTTTTTTACCGTTTAGGGTTTACAAACTTGCATTTTTGTTTTATAGTTTAATGTATAAAAAATATTTTGGATGGAGAAGATTTGTATATAACAAAAACAATTTCAAAGGCAGAAAATCCAATTCCGACAGTATGGGACATTTGAGCAACAGAAATGATGGTGACACTATCCTGATTTAATTCTAGTTTAAAAAAGGTATACTTGGTCAAATTTCCCTGTCAGCCAATTCTATTCTAATAATTATTAATTATTTACTCTTATAAATTATAATAGTTTAATGGTCATACACTGTCAGTGTAAAAAGTTTTACATTGTCAATTAATCAGAAATTATTATTAGTATGACTTTTAAAGTATTTATTATAAAAGTCAACAAACTTATAATAAATGGTAGCTTATGATTAGATAATAGTGTAAAATTACTTTACATTATCAGTACATGACCTGTTTTCTCAAATTATAATACGCAATTTTGAGAGTAAAAGATTGTTACTTTCTCTATTCTCTCAATCATACACATCAATATTATTTCTCTTCTCTTTTTTTGAAGATGAATTTCACACACCAATTTTGCAACTATCCAAAAAGGTCTCCATATGTATATTTAATCTTTTTAATCATTTATTTTTTTAATCCACTTTTTTCTATATTTATCTTTAAATTGAATTTTAATATTTTTGAAAAAATTATTAATAATTAAAAATAATTTTATATCATTATTTAAATTGTTTATTGTAAAATGGAAAATATAATCTATATATTTAAAAATATTTATTTAATATAAAATTTAATTATATAAAATTAAATATTTATCGTGTGCACTAGAATACTAGTTTCATTAAAAGTATACATAATATGACTAGATGCGAATAACTGTATATCGATTGATTCAAGTGTTGCACGTCTAATTTTTTTAAGTAAAATTTTAGATTAAAAAAAAAAAACAAACTCCCTCTGAAATAACTAATAGCACGTTTGGTTGCAAGCTCTTGATGTGATTTTTCATATTCCCTTTAAAGTTAATAAATATAGCTTCTGCATTTTTTGGGTAAATTGATATGGTTTATAATGTCTTGACCGTGTTTCTAAATAGATGGTAATTCAATTGTGTGTGGAAAAAGTAGCTTTATCATTATATCAAAAAAAAAAAAAAAAAGTAGCTTTTTCATTTTGGGAAAGGTTGTTATATTTATACACTCAATTTCTTTTTTATTTCACTTTCACCTCATTTTATTTAGCTCTCTTTCATTTTTCATCTCATCATTTATCACATCTATCAATTTTTTTCTTCTTTTATTTTTTTCTCCCAACCTCTTTATTCCTTTTATCCATACATTCCACAAATGAGATGTAGGATTAACATTTTCCCTTTTGAAATATTTCCCACTTAAATTATATTGTTTTCACTAAAAGACACTTTATCCTCCTATATCAATTGTCGTTTGTTGCATGAATAATTGAATATGGAAGGGCAATCGATATTTTGATATGATCAGGCGTTTGTTGGCTTGTTCTAAGCCCCAATTGACTTTTCTCCATGGTAACTTCTTTTTCTTCTTAAATGACGGGTTTCTCTCAATAATAAATAACTTGTTTTTTGGGGGTGGAAGAAAAGGACAATGCGGGCAACTCAACTAGAAAAATATTGGCCCACAAAGAAGTGTATTATGTGACTCGTTCTTAGTTGACTATGTGAAAAACGACAACAACAAAAAAATGTTGATTGACGCGGTAAAAATGTCATAATTACAGCCAATAAGTTTGTAGCTTATGGATTTTACTCCTCAAGTGACATCGAAGTCTTTCGAAGATTATGGTTACTCCATTATAGAGAGAGAGAGGAAGAGGGAGAGAACATTAGCTTAAAGGATAAATTTTGCAGCTTAAGAAAGAATAGAGATAAATTTTTGACAACATTTTTTGAAAGAAATTAAAAGATATATATTTTTTTAGTTTGCACCAAGAATATACCCCAACTAAAGGTCAGAGACTAATTCTTTCAAAGCCTAGAGATCACTGAATAGATTTTGCCCCTCCCAACAAAGTCTTTTACATTCACATGACCAGGAATCGAACCTCTGACAACATGCTTAAGAAATTTATCTATCTATCAATTGTGCTGGACTTTGTTGGTAATTAAAATACATATATGAATGAAGAATTTAAAGAAATGGATTAAATACGGTATGCATAAATAGTTTGGAAAAAAATATCTCAGTTCACTATTCCAGACTCCAGTCAATTAATTAATGAAAAGGAATGGTAGTGATTAAGTGATAAATTAGTGATGTAAAGCACCATACATATAATTTCCACAAGTATATAATAAAATTACTACAGACCAAAATATAATGAAAACGAGCTTTGTGTAAATAAATTAGCTTGGGCATATAATTACCAAGCCAGAGACTTGTAGAAAAGGTATAATAGTAAACAAGTCCCTACTCCCTAATCCAAGGCCAGCTTATCACACAACGATTGATAAGCAGCGCTGCAATGCTTGAACTTTTCCTCTGCTATAACCTATCAACATGCATAATAATTAAGATTATTAGTAAGCTTTACATGTATGATAGAAATTCCTCAATAAGGAAAAGAACAAAGAGGAGAGAGAAATAATCAGCAGTTAGAGCTTGGCAATACCTTAGAAGAGCCATGATGACGATCTGGATGCCACTTTAAGGCACATATCCGGTACCTGATTTCATAAAATTGTTTATAAAATCACACTGAAGAGGAAGTGGAAAAGAACGAATAAACCCTCAATTTTATCCCTGAAGTATTACCCTCTCTCCCAAGTCATGCTAAGTAGTCTCTCAAATATTTTAAAACCCTTCAAATTGGTCCCTGAGCATTAGTAAAATATATCAATTAGGGACTAAATTAATGGATATTCAATACTTGAAAGATTACTTATATAATCTTATTACTTTAGGGACTATTTAGGAGAGAGGGTAATACAATTCATGGAAGACCAAATTGATGGGTTATTCGGAAAAGAACTCACAGAGCAGTTTAAAATTACATCGAAGAGGAAGTGGAAAAGAACTCACGCATTTTTCACATCTTCAAGTTTCAGCGGGCCAGAAGCACTCAATCCAAGGGCTAATCTATCTGAAACTAAATCTGAATATGAATACTCCGACTCGGACTCAGTTGATGAGCCATATTCATTTTCACTCCGATGTCTCCAATTCCAAGATTTCCCATGATTAGAAAAGCCTCCTGACCTCCTCCACTGAGGATTTTCCTCATTTATAAAGGACCAATAGAAAAATCGATTGCCACCAAAGGAAGAGCGGAAAACCGTTTCAACATCAAAATCATCTTTGCAGAACTCATGATCTCCTGAAAGACATCAAGTTTGTTTGAAACATATGAATCCAGAACAAGCCCCATAATATCCGGAATCTTCTTTGCACTAAAAATAATAAACACAATATAGCTTATTCAAGAAAGCTTATGATGCAAGTTAAAACCAAAACAGTTACATGATCTCTACTAGTTAAATCCACCAATACTACTCAAGCAGACATGAAAGTTTTTGCAGACAAGATGCAATTAGAAGATTTCCCAGAAGAAACCATCTAACAAACTCTAATCAAGAGAGCCTTGAAATATATGAATCCAGAACAAGCCCTATAATATCTGGAATCTTCTTTGAACTAAAAATAACAAACACAATGTGGCTTATTTAAGAAAGCTTATGATGCAAGTTAAAACCAAAGCAGCTACATGATCTCCACTAGTTAACTCCATCAATCCTACTCAAGTCGAAATAGAAGTCTTCCAGACAAGATGCAGTTAGAAGATTTCCCCATCAAGCATACTCTAATCAAGAGAGCTAGTACTGCAAGTCAGTCATATGTTATTACAGCAGAACTATTTCAAGCATCCTTACTCTTTACCCAATGTTTTGATCCTTGATTGCCATTCCTGTGCCTTCTAGAGCCCTTAGGAGAATATTGTTTTCTGAACCATGAGGGGCCTTGACTGGGAGATGGATCATCCTCATCAATATCTTCTTTCCAGCTCTAAGCCATGGAAGAAAAAGGAAAGCACAAGAATTTTAGATGTAACATCTTACAACCAACAAAATCAGGCAAGAACGCACGCAAGGGAACCATCTAGAAGTATGACCAAAGAGTTCATATATATATAGATAGATAGATAGATAGATGGATAGATAGATATAGATATAGATATAAACTACAAAAATCAATGATACTGAGGACTTCTCAATATCATATTATTGGGGAGGAGCACAGCAATGCAAATTTTATCTAAATTACCAACACTAGAAAGCCATATGGATTCCACTACAAACATAGTGAACAAAGACCGAACCAATCATATCACAGAGCAGTAAGAACGTTAGCCAGTAACAGGAGATAAAAGGTTATAGTCCAGATTCTACTAATGCAAAAGCAGTTACAGTGGCATTAAGTCTACCAGAAATTCTGTTCACCATGGAAAAATAGTCATTGCAGAAGTATAACATAAAACAAAGGACAAAACTTAGATGCAGTTTTTTAGGTGTTTGGTGTTGCTTTCCAATCATGATTAAAGTTTCACCTCAGAAACCAGTGATGACTTTAAATGTGGACCTTTCTTGCACAGGTTACCAAGATGACACTCTAATTTTAATTAATTAGAGAACAACACCTAAAACATCTAAGGACCTGTGCCCAAATTTTGTCCTAAAAATAAAGCATTGATAAAAATTTTAGGAAGGTAAGGTGTGGTGACCAAGTTAAGTTCTGGCATGATATCTAGCTTGGTTCTGTTAGCCTTAAACAATCTTTTCCTAGATTGTTTATTGTTTTGGTGGATAAAGATGCCTTTATAGATGGAATGGGGGAATGGCAAAATGATAGTTAGTGTTGGAATTTGAAGTGGAGAAGAACTTTGTTTGAGTGGGAAAAGGAATTAGAGGTTGAACTAATCAATTTGATTAATGCTGACCAGCAGAATAATAAGGAGAATGACAGCTGGGTTTGGAAGCCAGATTCTAGTCATGTTTTTTCTGTTAAATCTGCCTATCAAGCACTGTCAAATGGTTTGGTATGCGTGCCCCCTAATGAATATGATGGTTCAGTTTTTCGGTCATTACGGAAATGTGATGCTCTTTAAAGGTGACTGCCTTTTCTTGGTGAGTCTTGCTTGACAGGGTGCCTACCCGGGCAGCTCTATTTAGGAGATATATAATTTTAGATCTGAAGTTTGTTCTGTGTGCGCTTTGTAACTGGAATGTGGAGTGATCAGATCATCTTGTTTACTCTTTTCCAGTTTCTCTTCAAGTATGGTCTGTCTTCTATGCTTGGATTGGACTTACTGTTGTTCTTCTGGCTTCTGGTTTTGGTCATTATCTTCAACATTGAGGGTTGGTCAGGGGAAAATTAGTATTCTTTTTCTATTATACATAAATGTTCTTTTGGATATTTTAAAAAAATATACGTTACTAATCCTTTGTGTATCTTGGTGTTAATTAAAGAAAACATGGATGATACTTTGGCGTGCAGTAATATGGTCTATTTGGCTGATGCGCAATAATGTATTTTGGGTGGTTCATTGCATTTGCTGCAGTTGTTGGATGCTATCAAATTTTGTTCTTGGTCATGGTTCCTAGCTAGAAGTGGGAGATACCATTGTAATTTCTCTGACTGGTGTATCAATCCAGCCGGCTGTTTCTCACTTTAATGTTCTTACTTCTTCACTCTTGAACTCTATGTACAGGTTTGAATACCCCTTGTACTCAATAAAATTCTTGCTAATAAAAAATAAAAGATCAAAATTTTAGGAAGGGAACAGGTATTCATAAATGTTCTCTTGAGTATGGAGATAATCCAAGTTTTAGGACAGCTAACGGTATTTTCAATATGAGAACAGTAAAAATATCAACAAAAACTGCAAACAAAATAAATAAATAATCTCGAAAAAAATTGTAGACAACTAAATAAATAATTGGCAGAATTTTACAGTTAAGACCCTTGATTGAGTTCTCCAGCCCCCCAAACTAAACCATATTATGACACTGAACTGAAGGCAGTAGCTCATTTTTCCTATTGGTTTAATTACTCATTTGATCCCTATATTTGTGTCATTTTTACCTTTCGGTCCCTATACTTAGAAACTATTCATTTTAGTCCTTATACATGTATTTTTGATATTATTTTGGTCTTTGTCATCAAGTATGTCTTAATTCCGTGAAGTAAAACCGTTACAAAATGAAAATTGGTGGTATAAAAATGCCACAAATTGGTCTCAAAATAAAAAACATATAAAATTTGTGACAGTTTTACCATTTTGTGACAGTTTTATTTAACGAAGTTAAGACACACTTTATGACGGTGACCAATACGTATTAAAAGTGAAGGGACTAAAATAGATAGTTTTCAAGTACAGGAACCAGATGATTCAAGTATAAGAACCAAATGAGTGATTAAACCTTTCCTATTTGATGCTAAGCAGTTAAAGAGGAAAAATATGTTACACCACAATTACTTGTCTCACATCTGTTACACTATAGAATATTAGCATTTACCCAATAAAAATTAATTTGATTTTGTGAATAGTATTTTGTTGAAAACTTGAGAATCCACCTCAAGCAAAGGCTAGCACTGTTGTGGACGCATAAATTTGCAGTGGTAAAACTGAAAGCGACGCTAACCTGAAACATGAATTGTGCGTAAGCATCGACATCGCGGAGCAGTGTTTGTTTGACACGCAGTCTTCTAAATCTTCTCGAGTAGTGGTTGCATCTCTGCGATCAAACGGGTGTTAGAAAAATACGTGGAAGTCATGTTGAACCAAACGAGGTGCGATTCAAGGGACTAACAGATTCCCAAAAGGTGCGGGGTTTGCGTTCCAAGAGAGAAGTGGAATGAAAGAGTCTGGTGAAGATGGCCTTGTTCATTTTCTCAAAATTTTGAAACTAAGATAACCCAACCAGAATCATCATCACGGGGAACGAAGAAACCTAACAAAAAAGAGGAAAGAAACTTAATTCTTCATAAGACGGAGAAACCATTTCACTCGACCAACGTGTGTTTTGGGAGCAAATTAGGGGAATTGAACCAAAAAAAAAAAAAAGATAAAAAAACTAGAAAAACGAAACAAATGAAAGTGGGTAAAGAAAGAAAGAAATTAATTGTACTTTTACTCTTTAATTTTGATGGTGTTTTAATTTTTTTTAAATTGATAATTTTCTTTAATTGATTAAGTTTTTTATTTTTTAAATTAAGTAAATTTGGTTTAATAGACTTAAAAGCTGTAAACTATCTTTTATATATATAAATTAGAATAATTATCTTGAACAAAAACGTTTTTAGTTGTCATTTTTGAACAAGAGTGTTTTTAGAAAAAAAATTACCTCTTATCTCTTTCAATCTATTATTTTAAAAAAATTGATTCTAAGTTGAATTTTAATATTTTTTTTAAAAAAATTATCAATAATTAAAAATTAATATTGTATTATAATAATTATTTATTATAAATTTAAAATATAATCTATAAATTCAAAAATATTTATTTATCACAAATTTTAATTATAATACAATTATATATTAAAAAATATTTATTTATTATAAATTTAAATTATATAAAATAAATATTTATTTTATGCAATACGCAGGCTACAATACTAGTTATTTTATATTCAAGTATACGAGGGTTTATGTTAGATTTAGGATATGAAATAATTTTAAAAGTTTAGATGTTGGAAATTTTGTAAGAATTTCATAAAATTTGAAGGATTTTATAAAATATGAAATTAAAATTTGAATAGACGAAATTTGATTTTATTTTTATTTTGGTAATGAAATTTAACATTTTAGTTGGTAAAAATTTTAGTAAAGAAGAATTTAAAATAATTTAATTGATTCAATTTATAAAACTTTTGAATAAAATGCGACTTTAAGGATTTTATATACAAGAAAACTAATAATAAAACTAAATTTGTTTAATTTTAAAATGGAAAAACTTAATCGGTTCGAGAAAAAAAAACACGAAGGATTAAAATTTTACATAAAAGTACAATTAAATAAAAAATTATTCAAATATAGTTTAATTGAATTTTTGAATTCTATTATATTTCTACGAGATTAGATATTAAAATTAATCTGTCCAAAAAATTAAGTTTAACTATACGACGATTATTACATTCTAAGGTCTGATTGTCTGTAATTAAAGAAATATTTTTAATTAAAAAGAGCCAAAAGTATTGTAAGATAATTGTATGAATTAAAAAATAAAACTCAAATAAAGTAATTTTAATATTTTTTACAAGTTAAAGAAATAAAATTTAAGAAAACATCATAAAAATATGTTTTAAAAATTATACAAATGCATCTTAAATTATATTTATAGTTTTTGTATATGTAGCCTTACAAGTTACAGTTTGATGTTAATTTCAAATAGAAAAGTTCATCTTTTATTTATAAAGGAAAAGTTAACGTTTAACTTGAGAATAAAAGGAAAAGTTTCAAGTAATGTTTATATTTATTTATATAATTATATATTAATGTATTTATGTAAAATTTGTTATTGACATTTGATATAAATATTTATATTTATGATTTAAATATTATGTTTATATGTAAAAATTGTATTTCCTATAATATAAATATGTATCTTTTGCGTGTGTGTGTGTTTTCTTCTCGATCAATGTTCTCCTAGGAAAGAAGGGGGGGGGGGGTACTAGTTGTCAATAAAACACTGCACTAGATTTTTGTCCCTCATTGTTGTGCACTAAACACTACATTAAGACCTTTTTTTTATAACAAGGAGCGTACACTAAATCCTTATTAAGAGGTGTACACTTTATCTTTTTAAGTGAGTCCATACATATCATCTCAATTTTAAGTCACAAATATCCTTTCTTTATAATATGTAAATCCTGAGCTATGAAACAATACGCTTACACGTCAATATCTTATTCTTTCGCCATATCACATGTTTTACTTATGTATCATTCTCTCCATGCAATTCCTCACCATTCCTTTCACGGGGCCTTTCATCCCAACACCCACTCAATAACTCTCATTTGATATTAAATCTTTCGTAACTCCTGTCTCCACAATTAGTGTCAATACACCCAATACTTAAATTTCGTGACTCTCATTTTTGCAATTTGTATGCTATTGTCATTACAATTACATTAAAACTTTCACAACTCTCATCTCCACAATTAGTGCATTGTAGCCATTACATCCTATGAATTGAACTCAATATCAAATAAAGAAGAATCAGAGCTTACAGTCTCCAAACCCATTCTTTCTTATATGAAGTCCACTAGCTTCATGTCAAAGACCCCATTCAATTGCTAAACACCTGCATTCCTTTCAAATGACAATGCTTCATTGATTTATATGACATGTTAACTAATTTGTAGATTGCTCAGTCAAAGGACATAAACCCCAACTTCTATTGTGTATTCTTTTGGAGAAAAAGAATTTTGATATTGATGGTAGGATCAACAAGCTTCTATTGATTCTATTCTTATTTGTTACTTTTCTACATTGTTCAATATATCTAAAGTGGCAATGCTTCCTTGATGTATATGAATATCAACAAATTTATAGATTGCGTGGTTAGAGCTATAAACCTCAACTTCTATGTTATACCCTTCTGAAGAAAAAGAATTTTGATATTTATGGTAGAACTAAGCTTCTATTAATTCTGTTCTTATTTGTTACTTTTCTACACTGTTGAGTTAACATTACATTTCTTTAGTCTAATGTATAAATGTTACTTACTATAGAATCCTAATATCTAGGATATAATATGGATATTTTTATATGTTTATATGTATACGATTGGGTAAAGAGAAAAAAAAAACAGTAGAAGTCACCGTCATAATAAGAAAGCACATGAATAAAAACCAATTTTTAAGAGATTTAATCTAAAAAGTAAATTAACAACATGTTTATGTGATTTTTGTAATGAGGATGTTTATTATTCCAAATTTAAAGTTATTTAGGCAATTTAAAACTTTGCACTATTTGTAGTGCTTCCTTGTGGTTTTTTTATTTTTTATCAATTATTGATTTATTTTGTTGTTTCAATTTGTAGGGTGGTGCTTACGGACTCTAACATAACTTCAAGAAAAATGAAGCCTCAACAAATTATAATTTTTAGGTAGATCTAAATTGGAGTCAAAAATTTATAAAATCATACTAAAATTGAATGTTTTTCACACTATTTGCAAGCATTTATGTGAATCAAAAGTTACATAATCAAAACTAAGATAACATTCAAACAAAATTTGATCAGTTACTATCTTTTCTTTCCCACATGACACTAATGTGAGAACCATTATGTTTATAAACCTTGCATTTAAGCAAGTCTCATATGTATTTTCCTTTGTTGCATTTCTTGTGTTGGAATATATGTAGTATTAAGACTATTTATTTAACTCAACTAATTATATAGTTTACGTAAATGTTGGCAAGGAAGTGCTACCGAGGTCGGCTTATGGTTTGGTCCAAAACCCATCATCATGTTTGTTTTCTATCGAGACCATTGGTCCTCACAAAGTTGTAAGTTTATTGCTTAGTAAAATAAAACAAATTGAGGAACCAATATATATTTTTATTTTTGGTGAAGAAGATATTAATATAATGTATTTTGTTGGAGTTAAGGGGTGTACACCTTAGAAGTAGTTGTGAATCAATTTGGGAAGGCTAAAGTTGAGAACTTGAAAGCTCCAATTCAATGGGTATCACAAACAAAAGATAATTAACTATGCCCAAGCTTTCACATTAGGATATGCATGATTTTGCAAATGACATGGAATCACTACTAGAAAGGATATCATTAAAAAGAGCCATGACGGAATGCCTCAAAATAAAATAAAAAATTCCTTGTTTAAAATGGTGGAAATTCATCCATATAAATCTAAATTTTGCTACACTTTACTCATATAAATTGAAAAGAGAAATAATAATGTAATATAAGATGACACTTTTTCTACCAAATAATTTAGCCTCATTCTTTGTTTATGACTCAAATTATGGTATTGTTTTACCACTATAATGTTTGAAGAAAGCTCTAAAAAATACAAAAGCAAACAAAATTTTATATTACAGGAATTTATTTAGACCTATATTAATATATTATTAATATTAAATTCGACCTTTCCACCCATGAAAGGCATGGGTCACCAGCTAGTAGTATTTTATTGTTAAGTAACCCATGCAATATAGCTAAGCAACTCCTATTATTGATACTCTAAGAGGCTACAAAATGGAAGAGAGAATTTCTTCATGTATATTTCTTCCTATTTCACCAAATAGTAGAAGTAGGAGTTTTTTCCATTTTCCCATTTCTCTTCAGCCATCTTTACGATACCTTTTTTCTTGATGTTACACCTTGTTCTCATGTTGGAATTATGCAGTGCTACCCAAACAGAAATCCTACCTTGCTTGATGATGATATCCATCAATTTTAGGCTCCAAGGATAGAAGTAAAGCCTAAGTTTATGTTAATAATATAGTTTATAAGCCGTGGCCCCTTAAAAAAAGAGAATTTATATTATAAGCCATTTACCTATTGATGAATCAATTCATAGTCTTTGGTGTAAATGACCAAAATAACATAGTTATCTATTTAGTGGCAGCTACCCTTCTATAGTATGTCTAGATTATTGTGGTTTCTTCTAGGCAAAAGTTGAGAAAAAGAAAATGACATTTTCAGTTTAATAACTACATGTGAAAGGGGTAGAATTGAATCAAAAGTTGATAAAAAAAAATTGAATCTAAAGAGGAAATTAGTCTTTATAAATGGAGAAATTAATTCTTCTAAATCTACAAACCATTTTGCAAGAATATTGCAAACAATTCTTCTAAATATTTTGGTGCATAGAAGAAAAAGAAGAATTTAAAAAAAATTAAAAAAATTCTCTCTCATCTCCGGTCTCCAACTCATTTCTCTCTCTTCTCTCACCTCTCCCGCCTTAGTTCTGCATCTAGCAATGTCCATTCTGCTCACTCTACAGCCTTTTTCCTCGTCACATCTCCAAACCAGTCTTTGTACCATCATTCCATGCCAACCATGAGCCCTGCACACACCAAGACCATAAAGCTGTCAAAGTGAGTTGCAACCCAGCTGAAAGAGCAAGAAACGCACAAGAAAGGGGGATTGAATTATGCGTTAAAAAAACTTTTTGCAATTTAAAACAAGTTTGTAAACATTTTTAAGCAAAGGATAGAGAAGAACAAGAACACAGAGAATTCATGCTGGTTCACTCAACCTTGAGCTATGTCCAATCCCTTCACCTAGAAGGTATTTACTAACCAACCTTAGGTTACAAGTATTCTTCATGGCCTCTTCAGGCTTTACAACACAATCACCCTAGATTGCTTTAACAACCCCAAGTATTCTTTTCCACTAAGCCTCTCTAGGCTTTCACAACAAATTCAGTTGATTACAGAGAAAAACAACTTACAAAGTGAGAATGTAAAAGATTAAGCTCACTACAGAATTATTTCTGACTTTTCACTATTGCCTAGTGAACGCAGGCAAGCAATGTGTTCTTTTCAAAGGATTTACAAACAGCGTCTATTCTTTTGACTTGATCCATTCTTGTTGTATCTACCTTTTGTTCTACTTTCTTGATAAATATATAATCTTTAGCGAAAAAGAGCCGTTGAAGATGACTAAGCTTCAGTCTTCAAGAAAGAGGCACACGTATCGAGCTTTTCAAACAGGTCAGAAAAGGCAACTTCTAAACTTGCACCAAAATGGAAGGTGCAGGACTGTGTTAACGGTTTGCTTTTCTGAACAATCTTCATTTGGTTTGGCAGCTTGAAAAATTGACTTCCTTTTTTTAAATAGCTGCACTTTTGCACTAGAAAGTTTTTGTCTACCATTTAATGCTTGAAATATTTGAACGTTAGATCTTAAAATGGTAAGGCACTAGTCTCGAGTATATATGAAGGACGTATAGATTGGACGAGTATTAAAAAAAAAAAACTTAGTTGTCAAAGAGCTTATGTTTGGACGCGTCTAATATGAGTGTCTAATGTTTAAGACACATAGTACATGAATGACACTTACTCTTGGACGGTCATCATATATGAGTCTATTGGACGCTCATTTAAGATTGGCTCGTTGGACGCCATGAGATTGGACGCTGTAAATTCATTAATTCATACGAAGACTTAAACTTTAATAAGTTTGTTATCTTCAAAACATAGAGGGATTGGACGCTTCAATCATCTTTGGTTTCAACAATCTCCCCTTTTTGATGATGACAAATCTTATTAATTTTTAAGTTTTGCAAATATTTATCAAAAAGAAAGAATACATAGTATGAAAGGTTTCGATAGACTTACTATGCTCCCCCTGAGTCTGATATGTCATATTTTGCATAATTGAGTCATACATGATATTAGTCCAGATAAACATCAAGATATCGGAGTATACAATGTTTATGCATGAATGTCAAGTAATGCAAAAGGAACAAATATCAGAGCAGGCAAGTATTAGAGTAAACTATAAAGGTATTAGAATAAAAAAAACTTTGAAAAAAAAATTGAGAGCAGTTCATACAGAAAACTTACACTTTTATTCAACAAAACTTAAGACCATATAGACAGCTTTCACTTGATTTCTCCCCCTTTGTCATTATCAAAAACAGACAAAAGAAGAAGATAGTGCCATCATCGTTACTTGGGCGCTAAGGGAGGTGGAGGTGGAGAAGGTTGTGGTGTGCGGAGGAGTTCTTGTTGGTTCTGGAGGATTTGTTGGAAAAGGGTGAAGATGGGTTGTAGTTGGCTAGTGACGTACTGTTGGACAACAGGGTTACTAGTGGAAATAGGTGACGGGGCGGTAGTAGAGATGGGGAGGCTTGCAGATGCTTGAGATCCGGGAGTAGGCAGGTGGTGGAGGTGTTGGTAAGGGTGGTTGAGAAGGGGTTGCTGGGTGAACTTCAGTGGATGGAGGTGGCTGCTTCTAAGAGTATAAGGTTGGGAATTTCGAGTTGGTATAAACAAGGGATTGTCCATGGGTAAGGTGGTTTAAAAGTGTTGGGATGTGTTAAGGCAGCAAGCAGAGTGTACAAAATAAAGGATTCTGTACCAATGAATGGATGCACATTACTTCGATGCACAAAGGCAGTAGAAGTGTCTGAAAAGTGATAGACACGTGTTGGACGCTGCATGTACTCATAATTCTTCGCTGTTGAAGTGTTGGCCTTGTCGTCTTGTGAGATTTCGCTGCTAGATGCTTCTTGTTCATAAATGAACATATGTTGATGCTAGAAACGTTCAGCGTCATCCTCGTCCATGTCTTATGAAAGACGCTGAGTTGTGTACCATTTTGGAGTAATGGTTGGATGATGTTGAATCTCAACTTTGGACGGCAGCAGTAATAAAAGCGACTTGGTCAGAATTTTCTCCTTCTTGCTGTTTACATCCATGATTAAAAGCCTTAGGCATATGCGATCGAGTTGGATGCAGACGGTTGTGGATGGTTTGATGTGTTAAGTGGGAGGGATAAACAGCTAATACTTCAAATATGCAGAGCTCTTGATAAAGTTGCAAATCATATGTTCGTAAGAAGAAGGGAAGAAACCAACTTCTTCAAGGTCTAATGGCCTAAACTTCAATTCTGTTGGCCTTAGGTGGACTGTTCGCTTAAATGCTCTACTTCGCCTTTGTTGAAAAGCCTGTTCTATTTCTTCCACTAGAGGTACTTGATGTTAAAGTATTCCAAGAGGATGGGCAGTTAGGCACCAGACTCACATAAATCTTGGATACCTTCATCGGATGAACCGCTTGAGCGGCAAATGCTCAATTGAACCAGGAGGTAGCGCCAAGTATTCTACAAACAACTGATGAACATAGTCGTCCATGTATTTCTTGGGGAAGATAGGTGAGTAATCGAAGCCAAAATCTGGCTCAGGAAGGGGCTCTGGATGCAGGATGATAGCATTGTCGCCCATCAGATTTTGCTGGTTCCCTTCAACAAATAGTAACAACCACTGTCAGTTGATTTTCACTAAGTCTTTTTGGTGGGTGGATGATAGGGCTATGGGAATGATAGCAAATGAAGATGGTTGTTTGGGGGGTTTTATGGAAAGGTGTAGTTTTGTGAGTCCGGGGGTGGGAATGGTGCAAGTATAACCTTCATCACCAGGTAATAACATCTCTAATTCAGGTGTGGCTTCTATTTCGGTTTGCGTTTGGTCAGAGGGTTGTTCAAGGGGTTCAACAATCAGAGTTTCAACAAAAGCAACATCTGATTCAACAACAGTAGGAACAGATAACTTACTTTTCTTTGGCTATGCTGTTGTTGGTTGTGATTCTGCCGGTGGTTTGGATGGTTAAGAGGGTTGGACAGCTAGTAGTTGTGGTTGGGGTGGAACAGCGACTACAACAATCTTTTGTTTCTTAAGAAGAACTCCAATGGGCTCATCGTCAGATTCAACAATCAGTTGGAGTCTTCTCTTGGCAGGTGCCGTTGCAGGTGCAGATGCGATTAGAGGAGGAGTAGTTGCAGGTGGGGGAGGAACAGCAACTAGAAAAGACAGGGCAGCAGGTTATTGCATCTTGGACCTTGTTGCTCTGGACGTCCTCGCTCTGGATGATTGCCTTCATGTGGACGGTTTGGCAGTTGAGATGGGGTGGATGAATAGAGCCTTATTGTCCATCGGCTCAGCTGGTTGAAAAGCTGGTTGTTCAACTTGTTGAGGTTCCTCCGCTACTGGTTCTTCTTTGACGTCCACCAGTTTGTCAGACTTCTCCAATGGTGTCTGCACAAACCCACCTCTCATCTGGGCAATGTTACTTCGTCCAAAAGGCACTTGGGTGAACCTGTGGCCACAACCTAGCGTTTTGATTTCAGACTGCTCACCAACAGGTAAAGCAAAGAAGGCGTGATATACCTTCTATATCTAGAAAACCCTGTTCAGAAAAGCGGCGTAAGTGATCTGGTAATGTTCTCCTCATCCCTTCATGGTCCTCATGATATTGCTAAGGATGAGGTGAGGCAAGTTGAACTATTGTCTAGTAATCATGTGGAACAACGCGAACCTATGTAGAAAGGTTACGCTATCCTTGGACCCAGCCTTGTGCAGTATACCCTTATTCAAAAACTGCTGGTATACTTTGCTTTCTTTTATCAATTTGTTGTACTCAATGGGGCCTTCGCCTTCTGGTCCCATCAAGGTGGCATCTACAATTTCATGGCCTCCAAAACTGTCTTCCCACCCGTTTTTGACGCAAGAGCCAACCCTTTTGCAGCTAATGGCTTACGCAACGCTCCCAAGGTCTAGAGTGACCGTTACACCCAAAATAGTTCCAACAACGTTCATTTGAGAGAACACTACAAATTTCTAGAAGCATCTAACGAGCTCTAGGTAGATGATCTCATTCATGTGGAAATAGTTGAGAATTCCACAACGCATCAAATTGTCCTTGACCTTGACACCTATGTCGTTGACAGCTTGGATGTCAAAACGGCTCTCTATAAGGACCATAGCGTTGTCTAGGCTTTCCACACAAGCCACAGCCTTCATGGCGGCACCGATTTTCTCCATCACAAAAGTTGAAAGATTGAGGGTTTACGGTTCAAAAGATTTTAGGAGAGAGAAAAGGAGTTTCTGAGTTCATAAAGGTCAGGTAAGTGTTTTTGGTTGCAGGTGTTTAAGTGTATAGGAAGGAACTTATGGGTTTCTCCTTTTTGGAGGTTTTTTGAATTTTTGAAGAGAGATAAAAGCGCATTTAATGTTAGTTTAGGCGCACACGTTTCACGAGGGCAAATTTCAGCGCATAAGTGACTCAGACAAGAAAAAAAAACATTTATTTCAAATCATCATCAGTGAAAACATGATTATATACGGATGAAGATTTTTATGCATATAAATATGAAATGTTATGGAATGTGAATAGTCATGTTTATGGATGCATGTATAATGGCGATGTAATGATAATGGACGTTATATGACATTGGAAGCTACTAGTCATTGGATGGTTGAGGCACATAAAAGTAAACTATTCCTTTATAAATTCCATACCAAAACAATCTCGGATATAGATGAGTTTATCTTCAGGAAGTGGTTTTGTATATATGTCTGCTAATTGATTTGTATTAATAAACTGAATATCTATAACCCTTTTTTGAACATAATCTCTTATAAAGTGATGTTTTATTTCAATGTACTTTGCTCTTGAATGCAATATAGGATTTTTAGATAAATTTATAACAGTAGTATTATCACAAAGAATAAGAATTTTACTCTCATAGATACTGTAGTCTTCTAACTGATGCTTGATCTACAAAATTTGTGAGCAACAAGATGCTGCTAAGATGTATTCTGCTTCTGCTGTGGATAGGGCAATCGTTCCTTGTCTTTTGCATGTCCAGGAGACAAGATTTCCACCAATGAGGTGACATACTCCACTGGTGCCTTTTCATTCTATTTTGTCTCCGACATAATTAGCATAATAGAATCCAACTAACCTGTATTCTTTATTAGACTTAAAGCATAGACCGAGGTTAGTGGTTCCTTTAAGTATCTAAAAATTCTTTTTACTGCCGTGAAATGTGTTTCTCTAGGATCAGACTAAAAGAGAGCACATAGACATACACTAAACATGATATTAGGTTTGGACGCTGTTAGATGTAGTAGAGATCTAATCATACCTATGTATGTGGTTTCATCTACCTTTTTGGATGTGTTGTCCAGTCCAAATACTGAAGATGGATGCATTGGTGTACTCATTTCTTTAGCATCGTCCATCTTATACTTCTTGAGTAGTTCTTTTGCATACTTCGTTTGATGTACGTACATGTTGTTATTTTGTTTCACTTGTAATCCCAGGAAGAATTTAAGTTCTCCCATCATGCTCATCTCAAATTCTATTGTCATAAGCTTAGAGAAATCCTTGCACAAAGCGTCATTAGTAGCACCAAATATAATATCGTCCACATATATTTGTGCAATAATAAAATGTGATTGGACGTTTTTGCGAAATAGAGTGGTGTCTATTTTTCCTCTTATGAAACCATTTTCTAAAAGAAAAGAACTTAGCTTTTCATACCAAGCTCTTGAAGCTTACTTAAGTCCATATAAGGCCTTTTTGAGTTTGAAAACATGTTTAGGAAACATATCACACTCAAAACCAGGAAGTTGTTTCACATAAACTTCTTCATTTATTATACCATTTAGAAATTCACTTTTTACATCCATTTGATAAAGCTTCATATTACTATGAGCAGCAATGGCTTTTAGTCTAGCTGCTGGTGCAAAAGTTTCAGTAAAGTTTATACCTTTTTGTTGAGAATACCCTTGAGCTACCAATCTCACTTTGTTTCTTACCACTTTGCTAGCTTCGTCTAGCTTGTTACGAAACACCTACTTTGTTCCTATAATAGATTTATCTTTGGGAGTGGGAACTAGCTTCCAAACATCGTTTCGTTCAAACTGACTTAGTTCTTCCTTCATGGCATTGATCTAGCCATCGTCTAGGAGTGCTTCGTCCACTATCTTTGGTTCCATCTGGGAAATCAAGGCAGTTTGAGCTTGCTCTTTAAAGGTTGATCTTGTCTTGACATGATCTCATACAATTCCAAGAATTTGATCTTCTGGATGATATGTCTTCATTGCCATTGTCGTTCAGTTGGTTCTTTTTCTTCTATCTTTGGATCATCCAATTGGGTTTTGGACGTTGGTTGATTGGAATTGTCCAACTTCATATCTGCAAAAGATTCGTCTAGCTCTGATAGTTCTCTATCAGGCTTATTGTCATTAAACTTTACATGAATGGCTTCTTCAACCATTAAGGTTCTAGAGTTGTAAACTCTATATGCCTTGGACGTTTCAAAATAGCCTAACAATATTCTGTCATCACACTTAGCTTGAAAAGTTGACTTGTTTTTTTTAAATAGCTGTGCTTTTGCAGTAGAAAGTTTTTGTCTACCATTTAATGCTTAAAATATTTGAATGTTAGATCTTAAAATGGTAAGGCATTAGTCTTAGATATATATGAAGGATGTATAAATTGGACAAGTATTAAAAAAAAAAATACTTAGTCGTTAAAGAGCTTACATCTGGTTGCGTCTAATATGAGTGTCTAATGTTTAAGACACATAATACATGAATGAGACTTACTCTTGGACGGTCATTATATATGAGTCTATTGGACGCTCATTAAAGATTGGCGTGTTGGATGCCATAAGATTGGACGTTGTAAATTTGCTAATTCACATGGAGACGTAAACTTTAATAAGTTTGTTATCTTCAAAACTTAGAGGGATTGGACGCTTCAATCGTCTTTGGTTTCAACACCAGCGAGCCTACCCTACCCACCACGAGTTCGAGTCGAGTTATGTTAAAAAAAATTAACTTGCAACGATTATAAAAGAAAAATCGCCCAACTCACTTAGCTCACAGCTCACCTGGGTTGAACTCGTGGTGAGTTAGGCTGGCTCACTGGTTAATAAGGTGTCTTTTTTAAAATAAAATATCTTATTACAATATTACTAAAACCGTAAAAAAACATAAGCGCTCTCACTCTCAGACAATCATGACTCTCTCACGACTTAGGGTTTAGGCTTCAATCCTTCCATCATTGACAATTGCACAAGTCTCACCTTCTTGCTCACAGCATCATGCGTTTTGGCATTCGTATTGTTCACCAACCTTTGCGAGCTTAGATGACATTTGCTAGCTCACGTCGGTTCTCCTCAATGATTCGCATTTAACCACGATGGAACAAATTTTGCATTGCTGACTTGACCTCATCGACCATTCTCATTGCTTCCTCTTATACTCTCAGCAATCACTAGTTCCAGTCCACCATTCTTATTGCTATCTTGATGACCTGACCTTGTCAATGACTTTGGTTCACCGAACACTGTTAGGTTTTTTTCTTTCTTTTTATGTTCTTGTTCGATACTGATTGTTTGATTGGCTTGTGATGTGGGAATGGTTGAATGGAATCACAAAAAAGGGGTTTTGGTTGAGGTAGGGTTGATTGTGAATGTGGGAAGAAAAGAGGGGAAATTTTAAACTCAGATTTATTAAGTGGAAAATAGGTATAAGAGTTGTTTGAATCTTGTGAAGCATAAAATGTGTAGCCAATTGTTGATTGAATTCTTATTTTCCAAAAGAATGTAATACGATTTCTACTTGTCTGTTGAAACATTTCATATTATCTTAGATCAAAGAACTTCATTAAAAGATTGTCAAAATCTATTTTAATGGGCTAGACATTTGTAAAATATAAAAAGTTTAGCTATAAATGTCCTTCTTATACTTGACATTAACCATGGGTGCCAGTTAAGCTGCAGTCAAGTGAGTTTCTCATAGTCTTGTTTACTATTGATTAGTTATATCAAGTCAATTCTTATCTTTATGTTTTTAATATTACACACACACACCCTTTTAAATAACTTAATTAATATTCTATTTGCATTTGATTTCCATTTTTTCAAAACAATATGAGCTTTGTCTACCATCCTTTTATATAATTCATTGCTCTAAAATTAGCATTCTTTCCATCAATATTGTGCAAAATCATGTTGGTGGAGTCAAATGGATTTTTTAATTTATTATGCACAAAGTTCCAACTAACATTCCTGTTATTGAAAAACTTATTTGGAATACAAATAATAATTGGTTGGTGTTATGTTCTATTCATTTACCGTCGGTTAGAGTGCATATGTTGATGTGTGCTATGGTTTTCATGTGGTTCTGTTTGTTTGTTTTCATGATGAGTAATAAGTTTTTACATCTTTGTTTGTTAGAAATAAGTTTTTACTTTTTTGTTCATTATATATGCAGAATAGAATTTAAAACTATACATCAAAGTGCAAATGTAAACTGTATTGAGAGGGGTTAAATAATATGAATGAAACTGTGCCACCAAAGCCAAATGAGATTGAGATAAAGGGTGAGGATGAGGGTGGTGATGTTGGAAGAGCAAGTAAGAGGCGTAAGACAACCACGTCTGAGGCCTGTAATCATTTTAGTATAATTAGTGTAAAAGATGGTAAAGAAAAGGCTAAATGCAAAGGGTGCGAACAAGAGTATGTTATTAGTGGTACCAAAATAGGGACTTCAACATTGTTGCGTCATGTAAAAAGGTGTAAATTAATACTGTAAAACACAGAAATAGCACAATTCAACCCCCCTTCTTGTGTTATTTTTGTGTTTCACAGTTTGGTATCAAAGTTCTGCCTCTAAAGGTTGAGTACCTTAACAAGTGATAGAGGAAAAGATCCTTATGGCAAACCTTGAAGGATAGTTCATTCCTGAAGAGCCTCCTTGTTAAGGCCTCTAACCTTCAATGGAGAAGATTATGCTTACTGGAGAGATAGAATGGAAATGTATATCAAGTCCACTCATTATAGCATCTAGAGAATCATAACTCACTGAGATCTCATTGTAGCAAAGCTAGAAAATGAATACAATCAAGACGACTTCAACATGCTACAACAGAATGCAAAGGCTAGGTATATTATAACCTAGTGCCTTATCTAAAACTGAATATAACAAATTTTGCAGCTACAGATCAGCAAAGGAAATGTGGGATGCTATATGCATAACACATGAAGATACTGAAGATGTCCATCTGAGAAGAGCAGCAACTCTTCAAAGACATTATGAGATGTTTACCATGAAGGAAACAAAAACCATTGATGAGATGTTTGAAAGATTTCAAACAATTCCCAATGGACTCTAGAGTCTTGGTGTCGAGTTTTCCAAAGCTCAAAACAACCTCAAATTTTTGATAGTCTTCCAAAAGTTTGGGAACCCAAGGCTACAACTATAGCTGAAGCTAAGGACATGAAGACTTTAACACTTAATGAGTTGTTGGGAGCTTTAAGAGTCCACGAAGTTCATCTCTTTAAAAGAGATAAAATCAAAAGCAATGACTCTATAGCTCTAAAGAGTGGAGAAAACTAGTCGAAAAGCAGACTGAAAAGACAAAGACAAAAATAGAAATAAAGCCCTGAAGGTTCAGTCTGATGAATCAGAGAGCTCAGAAGAAAGCTCTAGTTGCTCCATAGACAATCAGATTTCTCTCATGACCAAAAAGTTCAAGAAGATACTCAAAAATAAAGGAAGATTCAAGCAATCCTCTAGAAGAAAAGACAATAGATTCAAGAAGCCTACTTCAAGAAGAAAACAATGAAATTATATGTTTTGAATGCAAAAAGCCTGGGCATATAAAGGCTGAGTGCCCCAAATTAAAAAGGGGATGAACTCAAAGAAAAGGAACAAAAAGAAAAGTCTTCTAACAACCTAGGAAGATCTGGATAGTAGTAGTAGCAGTTTAGACGAAGAGAAAGCTAACATCTGTCTTATGGCGAATACTAAAGAATTAATACCTGAGGTAAATATATTCCTAAGAACAATTTGTCTTCGTCTGATAGTTGTGAAACTGAGTCTGATGATGAAGAAGATATGTCCTATGACACTCTTCTTGCAAATTCTCACATGATCACTCTTGAGTATAAGAAATACAAAGAGAAATATAAAGAAGCAATTTTAGAAAATGAATTACTTAAGAAAGATCTGAAGAGTATGCATAAAAATCAAGCCTCAGATCTTGAAAAGACAATACTTTTATCTGAAGTCAACAGACTTAAGAAAGAGGTTATTAGTCTGAAACTAGATCTGGCTAAATTTGTGGATGGGTCTTCAAAACTACAATTGATTTTGAAACACAAAAGGCCTTCATCCGACAAATTTGGCATAGGTTTTGAAAAAGACAAGGACTCTAAACCATCGTCTTCTAAACCTTATTTAACCTTTTGCTACTTTATTAGAAAGTCTGGACACACATCTCAAAGGTGTTAACACAAAAGGAAACGAAGGTCAAATAAGACCATTGGGACTAATAGAAAAGGACCCAAAAGTATTTGGGTACCAAGATCTCAAATAATTCTTATTGTAGATATCCTTAATAGGAAAAAAGAGGGATTCATTTTGGTACCTGGACAGTGGATGCTCACGTCACATGATGGGAGAAAGGTCTATGTTCCTAGACCTCCAACCACATGAAGGAACTGTTTTATTTGGAGGAAATGGAAAAGCCAAAATTATTGGTATAGGTAAAGTTGGTAAGCTACCTCTTCCTTCAATAGATAATGTGTTGTGTGTTATAGGATTGGAATATAACCTACTTAACATAAGTTAATTTTGTGATAGTGGGTTTGTTGTGTCTTTCAACAAGGAATCATGCACAGTAAAAAAAATTATGAATCTGCTCTTTTTACTACTAAGAGGCATAACAATCTATACAAGATTGAGTTTGAGGATCTAAACAAACAAAATGTTACATGTTTAATGACCAAAGAAGATGAAAGATGGATTTGGCATAAAAAGCTTGGGCACATAAATTTGAAACATATTTCAAAATTACATAAAAAGATGTTTTTGATATTAAATTCATTAATATAAACCATCAATAGGCAAATATCTTCACAAAGGCTTTACCAAAAGAACGCTTTAATTTTATATTAGAAATATTGCACATGAACGTCTTGCAAGATTAGAATGTCTTGCATATATCGTCATATGATCTATCATCATATCGTCGTCTTACTAAAACGTGTGCTTCAGTATGTGAAAAGGTGATTATTATCTAATTTTATCGTCTATTGTTTTAAAATTAATTCTCATCGATAACCCCCCAAGGAACGTGCACTGCTTTTCCCTGCCACATCACTTCTCATTAAATGCACGTCTCTTCTATACTATCAAACCCTTCAAATATTCGAAAATAATTGCCTATTATTGTTACACTCTCAGAAACCCTTTTGTACTATCAATCTCTACTCAAACCCTCTAACATCTTAAAGACTTGCACTCATGACCGCTCTGAGACAACTTGCTCCCATAGAACTGATCTCTAGAAGGCAATTTTGTGGTTGGCAAATAGGTAGACCTAAAAAAACCAGAGGATGAGGTTTCCCTTTGATCCTCTTCATCAGAAATGTTGGATGGGAGTCCTTCGCACAGAAGAGATCACACTATTACCATGCGCCTTATGCCTACTTCTGGGCTTCTGCATCTAAAGTTGATGGGACTATCACTAGGAATAGTAGACAACCAAACAATTATCATTTCTACTGATTCGATTGCAGTAGCGTCTGGCTACAAGGAAGAAGGCGATGTGTTCATCAAAGACTGGGAAAAGGCCATCACCCTAGAAACCGTCAACCTGGCTCTGTATGGGCGTCCCAGACCCCAAATCGGACAACAAAGACATGTTGAAGAAATTTCTATAGTCATCAAACATGAAGACGAACTGCAGACTTATTCACAACATCCTTCTGCACATTATCCTGCCTCACAAGGGCTTGAAGGATAATGTATATTCCAGAGATAGATTCTGCCTGTACAAGATGCTCACTAGACAAAAAGTAAATTTTCCTGCTCTCATTCTAGACAACTGGAGGTCATGCCTCACCAAATCCAAGGAGAGCTCTAAAACCAAACAAAGGTACCTGATTCCTTATGCCATGCTCTTTACTAAGATTATCAAACAGGTTGGTGTAAATGAATCTAGTTGGGAGAAGAAAAGGTAGGGTTCAGAGATCGACGTATCCATTATAAGGAAGATGAGGATAGCCCATCTTTTCCCTGGATATGTTGCCATGCACCCTAAGTTGGCAGTGATCAAGGAAGAACTTATTGATGAAGTAGTTAGATTTGCTTTCCGGGTAGGATCATCTGCTGATCCTTCTGTTGGCCCGACTTCTGTTCAACATCCTCTACCACTTCCACCACAGACCAAACCTAAACTACCCATCAAAAGACCATCCCAAAATACACACAACCACAAACACATGACCAACCCACTTCCCCACTTAAAAAACAAAAACCCCTCACCATTCGTTTGAGACCTAAACCAACCCCCTAACCCAACTTAGATGATGACTTTCCCATCAAACATCTGCTTACAACCACACACACAGTCATCCCTGAACCATCATCAAAGAAGTATCTGTCCTTATAAAACCATCCAAAAAGTCTCCAAAGTCTAAGAAAATCAAAGAACCTAAAACAAAAGCACAAGAGGCAAGGCAGTTGAGAAGAGCCAAAGCCGAATCAAAGAAAGTTGAAAAGAAGAAAAAGGAAGAAGAAGAGGAGCTCATTGCTCAAGAGGAGGAGCAAATTGAGGAGATGGTGCTTCAATTAGTCATTAAGCATTGGCTACAAACAGCCTCTGAGGAGCCTGATGAGGAATATTAATTTACTCAAGAAGACATCATCGCTACCTCCAGAGGGAGATTGCCAAGATCCCTTTTATGGCAAGTACCTCAATCTGTATCTCTATCACAAGTCTTCCAACGTCTTGCAACAGATCTCATGGCTAGACCAAGAAATGATCCGTCAGCTAGAGCTGTTATATTCCGTCTGCCAAAAGCTGAAGACTCTTTGTTTGGAGGTTTAGCGAAACCTATGATCGACAAAGCCTCTCTTGATCTCTACTAATTAGAGACTCCTCCCTCTAAATGCCTTCAATAAGACACTATTCAATACGAATATCTAGAGTCTCGAAGCGACGACAAATCAGTAGAATATGAGCCACCAAAACCATTTAACCTAGAGATTTTTTAAGCCTTGATTGATTACGAACTAGGGTGAAGTCAACAATCTAAAAATGTGGAGAACAATTGTTGAAGAAGAATGGCCTTTATGGTGCACCATGGGTATGCAGAGAAAATGGTAGATAATGAAGACGCAACCCTAGCTCTCTCTTACGATCCCCACATCACTCCACACATCTAGAAGGAAGGGTACAACACATTGTTAAACGCATCCATCTTCGTCTACCCTCCCTCCACCAAAACCAAATTCCCCCATGTATATGAAGTATGGAGACAAGGGGGAATCCTCTACCACACCTCCTCTTTCATGCTCAAATGCAATTACTTTGAGTATCTGATCATGTGCAGAACCTACAACTACAAGCCAAAGATTATCTGTCCATTCTACCATGGGAAGATCAAGATTTATCTTCTCGCCATCTGTGCAGAAGACAGTCTAGACTTTGAAGAATAGAGGATTGGTGATGATGACTGGGAGTTGGGCAAAGTAATGTATAACTTTCTTCGAAAGAAGATGCAAGTCTCCCTTCAACATGCCATCTACGAGAAAAGGTGTCCCAACCTTGAGCTTGGTTCACCCAAACTCATGGCAAGATGAAAGTTGCTTTTACTAAAGCCATGGATAACCGTCCGCATTTGTTGTCAGAAGAAGTTCAACTGTCAAAATATGTCTACGGGGAAAGGCAAAGAGCCTAAATTCATACGCGACCCTAAGAGACATCTAATGGTCAGAAAGAGAGCCCTCTCCCTTGCTAAGTTGGTTATACTAAAAGGGAAAGAGACTTTATAGAGCGCAAACCGAAAAAGGCTTCAAGATCATGTAGATGTGCTCAAGCATTTTTTGGGTCTGACTATTGAGGAGAAGACCACCTTGAGTCACCAAGCCACTATACACCCCACTAACCACTAGCTGCAAGTCTCTTTAGCTCCTTCTTCATCTGATCCACACCCCACTACCCAGCTTATCCTGAACTGTCTGCGCACCTATGTGCTTTTCTCAACAAATAGAAATACATTTGAAGTTTTCTTGCCTAACGGACATTTTTGGCTCTGTGGCCCTCTTGTCCCCTATGTCTGTAATCTTTGTTTTGTAGAGGAACCTGAAGAAGGCCCTTTAGATGTTCATCAAGAGGTAAAAGAACTGAAGCAAACTGTTCAATGTCTAAAGGCTACACTTATCAAGGAAAGCAAGAAGTGAAAGCGTGCGAAAGAACTGCTTATGAAATTGGTGAAACACTTTAAAGGCGAGCTGAGTTGATCAACCACGCTTTCAGATTCTGAATCTTCTGATTGATGATGCCAAAAGGGGGAGAAAATAAGGAAAACAGGAGCACACAAAAGATCACAAGAGGAGCAAAGTTGTAAGGGGAGTATCTCTTATCACTTTCTTTATTATTACAAACTATATGGGCTACTTTAGTTATAATCAATATTCAATGGATATTCAATGTGCTCTGATAAACATGTCTATGATCATTAAAAATTCTTTGCATGAAAAATGTAGCTTGTTAAAACTTTAGTCTTAAAAATCCTTTTAAGAAACAAAGATATTTGTCATCATTAAAACAAGGGGAGATCATAAGACAAATGACGAATCTATAACCCTCGTATTTTGATAATAACAAACAATCTTATGCTTAATCCTCTAAGTTAAATATTTTTTAAAGTCCATTTATTTTTCTTTTGTTATTTTGACTATTATTTAATACTTACAATTGATTATTTTATTTTATTTCTCTTATAATGTCTTAGGAATATGTTGATTATTTGAGCCAACATGTTAGTGACACTGGAATGTTTGAATTGGATCTTTATTTGGATGAAAGAAATATTGACCCAAAGTTTTTTTGATAAGCTAGATGTGTTGATGTATTGGGGGGATCGTCGAGACCATTATCCAAACCTTTCTAAGATGGCTTGTGATGTGTTCAGTATTCCAATCACTACAGTTGCCAATGAATTCGCTTTTAGCATTGGTTCTCGTGTGTTAAACAAATACCGTAGTTCTCTTCTTCCTAACAATGTTCAAGCACTCATTTTAACTGAAAAAAAGGTTGAATGTCTTTATTAAATCTGGTAATTTTTACATCTTATTAGTATTTTGTTATTATATTACTTAATAGTTAATATCCATTGTTAACTTTTTTTTTTTATTATTATTGTAGATGAAGATAATGAAGATGTTGAAAGAAAGGAAGTTGTTATAGATTTAACCGTTCAAAACTCTAATGTTGTTAATGAAAAAGAACAATGAGCTTAGACCTAGTTATGACTATTTCCTTTCATCTTTCATATCCCAAACTATTAGCTTTTAATTTTTCTGTCAATATCTTGCAGCTGTAGGGAGTTCAGAGTCATGAAGGAATGCCAATATGCCATCCTGATCTATCCCTGTTTTGATGTATTTTGCAATTTAATGTTGCAGTTGAATTAAGCTTTTTCAATTCTTGGAGTAATCACATTCTTGTATTAAGTTTGGCTTTTGTTTGGACTTTAATTTGTGACTTGGCTTTGTATTAGACTATTAAGTTTGGCTTTATGTTTGGATTTTAATGTTACCAGTGATGATATTATTTTACTACTACTTAATTTTGTTGTTGTAAATTTAAAAAATATGTTTTCATTGGTAAACTTGACAAGATACGCTTAAATTCCATTTTAGACTTGTAGTGGGTACGTTCTTATTCTTACTCCTCTAGTCTTTCAACATTTGGTGCTTCTTCAACTGGCTTAGGTCTATTTAACATTTATTAATTTACTTGCAGATGTTTAGAATTCTTGGCACACCAAATGAAACAATTTACCATACATGGTAATCTTTGATTGGAGAACAATGTAAAAAACCTTTACACACTCTTAGTGCATTCTAATTTAATTCTTAAATATATTAGATTGTAAGTTTGCTCACTTGTCATGGTTACCCCTAATTTGTAGTGAATGTGCAGCCTCTATTTTGTTCTCCTACCAATTTTCACGTTTACACTGTATTGCTAAAAGTCTAAAACCTCATGATAGAATCATGGCACTAGATCTTCCATGTGGAGGGCATCTTTCTCATGGATACCAGGTATTATCAACTTCCATTATTCATTTCCTATTATAAAGATATCTATGATAGATGTGTAGTTTCTTAGTTATTGATAACATGATTCTCAGAATTTCTTTATGATTAGCTAGAGATGACTTTGTAGTCATTTATAAAAATTAAACTTGCTTAGTTTTTACATTATTGGGACACTATTTTAGTAATTTGCAGTGTATATACAACATAAAATTGCTTACGTTTAACAGACAATTAAAATGCCTTCTTTTATATATTATTTCTTTGTTTATTCTTTTTCCTCCTTTAAGAATCTCTCGTTATTCTTTTACTATCTTCTGTTTAACTATCCCGATGAAAAAATAATAGTTACTATTTTCACTATGCAGATTGACACCAAAAAGATATTTGCAGTCTCCATATTTTTCAAGACAATGCAGTCTCCATACTTTTATTGTAATTTTTTGACTACAGACAAGTCATTGACTCGGTATCTTTCAATAGAAATTTGTTTGGGTTGGTTTTTCAAAAAAAATATTTTTTATTTCTTTTAAAATTAGGTGAGCCAACCCGTATAACCCACCAACTTGTGGTGGGTTAAGCAGGGTTGATCATTTGTTGGCTCACCAAAAAGTGAGCCAAGTTGGGCTGGCTTACTTTTCCATCAACCCGTGGTAAGCCAACTCGGGTGAACCGGGTTGGCTCACTCTAATAGCTCATTACCAACAAGAAAATAATATTCACCCAGTCTCTCCTATTCTCTCATGCATTCATAAGACCCAACAACCTCACCTCACAACACTCTTATCCTCTCCCACATCTCATACACACTACACAAGCACAATCGTGCTCATTGCTCAAGAACCCTTTCACATACTCATCTTTTTCACATTCACTCTTTTCACTATTATTCACTAGTAAAAACCTCCCAACACTCTCACCCACTGTCAAAACCCATGAAAATCTGATCCCATCGGCCAATACAACACAACAACCTCAAGCCTACGTCAGTCTGCCATCACGCAATCCCAACCATCACCATTGAAATTGTACAGTTCCCTCCCCCTCTCATGTTTGTTGTGTCATATGGCTTTCTAGGTTAGAAAAACTTCATGAGATGGATAGGAGAGGGGAGAGGAGAGAGAAAAGGTTTTTTTAATTTTTTTAAAAAAATCTTAAATTATCCTTAAAAGGAATTAATTAAAACAAAAGAGACATTGGGTTTTCCGTCCCAATTTTTTGGTGTAGGCTGCTAACATACTCTAACTAAAAAAGAAGTGTATGTTAGCAATATATATATATATATATATATATATATATATATATATATATATATATATATATATATATATATATATATTATATATATATATATATATATATAAGGGGCATATATTATGAGAATGATCTTTGTATGTGAGAATGAGAACAGTCAATCTCAACCATTAGATTAAAATAGAAGGCTTAGATTAAAAGACTTATTTAAAACCCTAAACTCATTTAAAACCACAACCACCACTATCGTTGCCATCACCACCACTATTGCTGCTATTGCCACCCCCACCACCACGATCACCGCCACCGTAGAACAGTGACGATGGTGGAGGTAGTGGTAGTGGCGGCGATGACAATAGTGGTGATCTCACTTAAAACCACAACCATCCCCACCACCACCGTTATCCTTATTGTCACTACCACTATCCGTCGCCACTGCCACTCTTACTCCCATCACTACCAGAGGTGGTGGTGGCAACAGCGGTGGTGACAATGGTGGTAATGGTGGTGACAACGAAAATGGTGGTTACGGTTTTAAATGAGTTTAGGGTTTTAAGTAAGTTTTTTAATCTAAGCCTTTTATTTTAATTTAATGGTTGAAGTTAGTCATTCTCATTCTCACATAAGAAGGTCATTCTCATAATATACACATCCTATATGTGTGTGTGTGTGTGTGTGTGTGTGTGTGTCATTTATAAGAAAAGTTGATGCTTGTCTTGAGAATAAAAAGGAAAAAAAAAATATTCCAAGTAATATTTATATTTAATTATATAATTTACAAATTAATATACTTATGTAAAATTGTTATTCATGTTTGATATAAATATTTATTTTAATTTTATGATTGAGATATTAATATACTCATGTTAAAAAAATTATCTTTTACATGTAATATAAATCTGTATCATATAATTTATATATTAATACAATTTTATGCATTTTTTTTATCTCCTTGTGATGTAAATATTTACTCTTGTAGGATAAATATTAGGCTTAATTACACTTTTTGCCCTCAAAGTTTTACAATCTTGTGAATTTTGCCCCCAAAAAGTTTTTTTTCGCAAAATTTGCCCCACAGCTTACAAAATATCACAAATTTTGCCCTAACAGAAAACTGCCACAATTAAGACATTTTCTAACGATTTCTCTTTTAAAGCACCACAATTAAGACAAATTTTGTAGCAGTTTTTCCTTTAATTGTAGCAATTTTTCTTTTAATTGTGGTGATTTTTCTACTTAAAGGCAAAATTTATGATATTTTGTAAATTAGGGGGCAAAATTCGCGAAAAAAAAAAATGTAGAGCAAAAGGTGCAATTAAGCCTAAATATTAATAGATTTTAACATAAAAGATTTATTCTCATTTTGTGAACATTATGTACTCTTGTAAGTATTTCCCTCAGATGAGGATGATCCTTTGACATCCCCTCATTGCCCATAGTGGGTGGTGAGAGGTGGGTTGTGTTTCGATAGTAAGCTAGTTGTTAGGGAGTGAGTGTTGTGCCCTCATTCCCTTTTTGTTTTATATGTATATAGATAAGTGCTTAGTATATATATGCACACACACTTCACTCCAATTTTCTTTTTGAGATACTTTCTATTATTTTGGGGCTAACCTATCTTTATTTGTAGGATGGGTAGGACTTTGACTAGGTTACTTTTATGACAATGATGGTTGTCTGTGACTTTATTTGATGTTATATTCACGTGGGTAGTTATTATTCAGCAATGTCTCTTGTTATTTTATTATCATAAAAAATTTACTCGTGTTTTTGATAATAAATTAAACAAGAGTTTTAAATAAAATAAAATAATAAATGGTTAATTTTAGTAACACAGAGGGTTGTTACAAAAAACGCGTTGTTTAAAATACATGGCTACACTTTTATAACTATGGCTTAAACATATACTATGTATGACAATATTTAAAAAACTATGGCCTAAACGTTTAGTCAGCGATTATATAAACATGGCTTAAACACTTATTCTGTTTGTCCACATTGAAAAATCTATGGTCTAAAATATATGGCTATACTTATAAAAAAGTGGTCTTTTTTTATTTTAGGCCACAATTATTTCTACACTATGGTCGAAAGTAAAAAATCGTGATCTATTAACAAATATCACGGTCACTTAGAGTGCAACTAAAAAATCATGGCCAATTTGTAGCTTAAATTTTAGGCCATGTTTTTTACACATCTAACCACGATTTTTTATTGTGGCCTAAAACCAAAAATGTTGTATGTCTCATATTAATAAAGAAAACAAGATACAAATGTAAGTCAAATAATCAGATAAAGTATTGGCCTTTAGGGCTTACACCAATAGTAAGGACCTGAGACTAAGCCTTGCCTTGATGTAATCCTATCTCTATAGGGAAGTCTTTAGTCTTGCCTCATGGAGTTCTCACTCTAGTAGTTACCCCTCATACATGTTTGTATAGCTTAGATGTAAGTTGCACAGATACTTTATTTTTCCAAAGTCTTCCACAACACTTCTCTTGGCACTCAATTCTAATTTTTTTCTAAGTCAATAGAACTATATATAAATATTTTGTTTTACTTTAATACATTTCCATCAACCCCATAAAAGACTAAAAATGTGATTTAACTGTTTAGACAAACTTCTCCATAAGTACTTATGGAATAAGAAAATAAAAAGGTAAAATGCATTTAGCTTTCTCCATAAACTAAAATCAACTTATGCACATTAACTTTTGAAAAAGTTAAATGAAAAGAACTTTTATCGAAATTAAAATCCATAAGTTAATTTTAGCTTATACAAAAAATTTAATTCATTTTACCTTTTTATTTTATACTCCTACAAATATTTATGGATAAGTTATCCAAACCTAAGCTAATCTTTCTATATGATACCTCAGTTAGGTAATTGGCCAATTGCAAGCCATTTTTCATCTACTTTTTTCTTCCTTAGTTTGCTTGCAACAAGGTGATGTTTAGCCATCATTAACATGATTCCTAATGGAGCTTATTGCACGTACAAATCCAAAGGAAAGACTTTAGACAAGAAGTGGTATGTTTTCTACAATAAAAAATGATTTTGTATAGTTTCAAATACATAGTTGCATCCTGTTGGGAAATACAAGGGGGCAAAATCGGGGGAGAACTCTATCAATGGCCACCAGTCAACCATACAAGTGAACTTGACACCACATCCATCTTAAAACTTTAAGGCATCATGTTTATGGATTTTTCTCACTTATATGTTACTCAATATACCCATCTCTATCCAATGTGAGACTTCTTACGCACACTTGCACACCAACAATCTTCCCCTCAAGTGTAAGTCTCTTCCACATTGTATACTCTCCTTCAAGCGGAAGCCTTTTTTTTTTCATCCACGAATATTCAATGGTGGCTCTTAGAGATTAGCCATTGCCACTAATATGCTTCACCGCCATTATGGCTAAAGCTTTAGCCATTACTACTAATATGCTCCATATATTTGCACTACTATTAGCCCAAATAAATGGGACACGCCGCCTAACCTTCACATCACCAAAAAGATTTTCGATACAAGGGATCCCCATGTACAAATCCATACATGAATCCATCGCCAATTTCATCCACTCGTCTAAGCCAGTCACCTAATCGAACCATTAGCTCTGAGGCCAATTGTTGGCAAATATAAGGGGATAAAACTAGGGGAGAACTCCATCAATGGGCCACAAGCAAACCACACAAGTGAACTTAACACCACATCCATCCCAAAACCTTAAGGCATAAAGTTTATGGGTCTTTCTCACTTATATATTACTCAATATATCCATCTCTATCCAATGTGAGACTTTATACGCACACTTGCACACCAACACATTCGTTTTCTTTTGAAATTATATATTGATGGAATAGAAAACACTAGACGAGTCTATAACTTTCATCTTTTGATCAAAACTTTATATACCGATTTGAATTTACTATTTTATAGTTCAATAATTTATGGTAGACAACAACCCACAATCTTTATCCAAAAAAAAAAAAAACCGCAATCTTTTTATTCATGTAGGCAAGTTAAGATTAATAATTCGTTAAAAAAGAAAACATTTTTGCAGTACACATTAATATGATTCAAGTGATAACACACACACGTATAAAGAAATTATAATTTATTAGAGAATGCAAACACCATTGACCTGTTTCTTTCGTTCTTCAACTAGCATTTGTAAATTTTGTTGATTCTATCTTTCAAAAGACTTTAGAGTTTAGATTTAAGAAAAAAAAATATCAATAATTTGTTATACATCAAAGATAGAATTTTTAGTTTAAACTATAAATATTTTCTACCAGAAAAAAATTCTTTTTGAGTCGAAAAAACATGCACATCATAATGAGTTAACTATTCTAACAAAAAATATATTTTTATACACAAAATTTAAGTTAAAACTTTACTTGAAAGAATAATAAAAAATGAACGTAAAAAAATAATAACAAATGTAGCACCTAAATCAATCACGTGTTAATACATCATAAACAGAATTTGATATGCATGAATAGGCGAAAATCAGAGAAGATATTTATTTAAAGGGATCATGAAGATTTGACAATGGTAAAATAGAGGGTGAAATGAGAAAGCAGAGAAGCACAATGACAAAAAGCCAAAAGTGACCGTTGTTAACAGAATAAACATACTTTAGTCTGAGGAAGGAGACGACGTTGTAGTGTTGCAGATGTTGGCGGTAATACAAGATGCAGCCTCATAGGAGAAATTATTACATAATTCTAGACTATTACGTGTCTATAGTTGTGATCAATTTTTATACAATATATAACCAGAGATGGATGTAGGGGAGGCAAGCAAGGACCTTAGTCCTCCATTCTTCTTTCACTCTTTGAGAACTATATGTTATATTTTAGAATTAATTCTTCATGTTTCAATTGTTATAATGGTGAAAAATAAGTTTAAAAATAACAATGTTCACAACTTAAATAAATAATATGATATTTTTAATTATTATAATTTTATTTTTATTTAATTTTTTTTCTGGCTCTCTCTTTAATAGGTTATTGAATCCGTCCCTATATATAACTAAAATTTTTAATTTATTAAAAAATAATAACTTTTAATTATATATTAGTTTTTTATTATTATTAGGCTTAGTTATTGTAGTTTGGTTATTTTTTGCCAGGTTCATGTTAAAATTGATTGGGACCAATCCTTTTGGCCATATAATAATAATAAGGGTTAAATATGTTTTTAATTCTCTAAAATATAACAGAATTAGTTTTAGTCTTTAGAAAAAATTTTCCTTGAATAAAGTCTCTTAAATATTAAAAATATTCTAATTAAATTATTATGCTAAATTCTGTTTAACTTTTCTATTAAATGATGACTACATCAGCATCACAGTCACTATTAATTTGCTGATGTGGCCGTCTATGTCGATTGTTATGTCTAAATCAAATTAATAACATATTTTTTAAATAAAATTATTACATGTTTAACACTAAACTACAAATTTTTTTAACCCTAAAGCAAAAGTAACTATATAATTTTTTATTAAAAATTATCATTAGACACTTCAAGTAATAAAATACGTTACTGGAAAACTGATTTGCCAATCATTTAAAAAAAAGTTAAATAAAATTTAGCACGAAAATCTAATTAAAATATTTTTAATATTTAAAAGACTTTATTTAAAATTTTTTCTTAAAAACTAAAATTAATTTTGTCATATTTTTAGAGGACAAAAATATATTTAACCCTATTAATAATTTCTCCATCGACAACCAAGGATCCAATCGAAGCGACAAGAATGTGAGTGAGTGGGAACAGCCTTTGTGTTTGAATGTGACAGTATGCAATCAAACACCCATGATCTCTCGACAGCTGCTAACTGAATGGTGAGTTGGTGTGCATAATTACTTCCACTCCCACTCCTCACCAAAAAGTCAAGAGCGAAAATTCCAAACTCAACAAAAGCGAATTGAGCAACCTTTCAAAATAACAAGAATCAACTTAACTTTTTTTAGTATGCCCTGTGTCTAGTTTAAATTATCCTCTTGTATTATCGATCTACCAATATATTTTTATAGTATTAAAAAAAATTATACATTTTTATTATTAAATAAATTTTACCTAAATCTGGAATAAGACTAATATGATTTAATTAATAAGTTTTATATAAATTTTATTTAATAATAATGAACGTGTTTTAAAAATTATATTACTAAAAGAGGGTTGCCAACATCCTCCCTCGTTCTTTTTAATCAATCAGTACTGAATCCAGCTGAGCTTGTGATATTTTGCAGTGTTGGCACTGTATGAATAGACTGCCCCATATGAATTTTGATAGGAGCCCTTCACGCTTAAAGCTTATCATTAATTTGTAGAGAAAGTTATTAAGGAAAGGGAATTGCTCGGTATTCTTTTTCAATGGACACATCTGTATCCAAAATATTTTTTATATTTAATAATTTTAAAATTTTAGTAGGGGTGTAAACGAGTCAAGCTGAACCGAGTACTTAAAGTTTACCCTTGGCTTGTAAAAAAATTAGTTGTCCAAGCTTGACTCATTTATAGAGCTGGCAAAATTGGCCTAGCCTAACAGGTCAGGCCATTAAATGTTTGGCCTAATAAAAACCGAGCCAGGCTAGGCCCCAAAAAATTTGGCTCGAATGAAACCGAGCCTATTTGGCCTGGGACTATATATTTTTTTTTGTTTTTTTTCTTTGTAAAATATACAAAAAAACTAAGAAAAAAAATAGTCACAGCCCATTTTGGCTCGGCCCAATGGGCCTATTGGGCTAGGCCAGGCCAGAAAAAATATAACCTATTAAGAATTCGGCAAGCCTAGCAGGCTTTTGACACTTGGCCCGTTGGGTTAGGCTAGACCGGGCCGTCCTGGTCCATTTGACAGTTCTACTCATTTATTTAAACAAGCCTAATTGAAAGCTTGAGCTTGACTTGTTTAAAAATATAAGGCTTGACCTTGGCTTGTTTAGCTCATTCATAACTTAATTATTTTTGTTTTATGAAAAAATCTTACATTTTTTAACTTTATTAGTTTAATATTTAATAAAAATTTAAATACCATATGATAATCTACAAATAAAAATATGTGCTTAATATGTAACATGTGAAACTCAAACATTCTAGACTATAACATTTTCATAATTCAATAAATAAAAAATTTATAGCTTCTTGACTACTGTAAAAAAGAAACTTCAAAATCAATTTATTGCTCTCAACAAAGTTCTACATATTTTCATAATGAATATATAAATAGCAAAGGATAATAAAGTCCACAATCATTAATTTAAATAAACGAGCTATTCACAAGTCATTAATGTCGAGCTCGTAAAGTTTGAGCTTGGTTCATTTAAATAATTGAGCCAAATTTCAAGCTTGAGTTTGTTTATTTAATTAAACAAACGAGCTTGAACGAACATTTAACGAGTCGAGCCTGAATAGTTCACAAATAGCTTAGCTCATTTACACCCCTAATTACCACATAGTATGTTTTAAAATATATTTCTTCTAAAGTTATTTTATATAGTGCGGATTAAAAAAGTCATTAAATAGTTCAATTAAAAGAAAATATAATTGTATTTAAGTAAATTAACATTTATTGTAATAATTAAAACTTTATTACTTCATTAATGTTTTCTTTCATTTCATTAGGATACCAAAAAATAATTAAAGAAAATATTAATGAGCACATTCAGAGTACTAATTAAGAAAAGGAAAATAAAATATAGTTATTATACTAAAAATAAAAAAAATTTGCTTTAAATAATAAAAAATATTTAATGTAACAAATTAAATGTTCTTTAATTCATGTTTTCATGACACTGATTCATAAGAGAAAAATATTAATAAAGTTAAAAAAGTATTAATATAAATTAAAATTCATAAAGCAGCAGATAAAATTTGTAAATGTGAAAATGTTTTTTTTTTTTATCATACTTTCATTTTCCTTATAACACGTGTCTTTACTATTATTTAAAACTTATTTTTACATTTTTAAAAAATTCTCAAATTGTTAATTATTTTTAATTTTTTTCTTTCATGTTTTGATTTTACATTTTCAAATCTCAATTTAATTAATTATTTTTTATTTTTATATTAAAATTTCCCTTTTCATTTTAAATAATAATTACTTATATTTTAAAATTTATTTTTTATTGAATTAAAGCTACTTATATTTTATATTTAAATTAAAAATATCCACACAATCGTGATACTTATTCATATTAATGAAAATATGAAGATTTTTTTTTTTAAAAAGAATGCACAATTAAAAAATTCTCATACAAGTGAACAAAAGGGAAAAGTAACACCAAGGGGGAAGAGGATCCTCTCCAATTATCAAAAAACTAGATGCAATCTCAACCCTTGTTTATTTTTAATATTTAATAAATTTACATAAAAACTATGCACTGAATTGTGGGAATTAAAAACTGGACACTCTCCAGTTTTTTCAACTGGAGAGGATCCGGGTCCGTCTTGTTATTAGAAAGAGTGTGTTTATTTTTTGTACAAAACAATTATGGTAAGAGGATAATATTCTAATTATAAACGGGACTTATATCTATTAAAGAAAAACTTATATTTATCTTATCCGCTTAATGTGGGTGAGACGTGAGATTGTCTTTAATCTTTTGTTTATCCAGAGAAAAAGAATTTTTTTTATTTAATTAAAGAAAAAGGAGAGAGAGAAAAAAAAATTCTAAAAAAAAAAATTCTTTATTTTTAATTTAAATTTAATATTTTCCCTTCATCCAAATAAAGTGTGAATGATTAGTTCTTTATTCTGAAAATTTAAAGTCACGAATTTATGTATTTATTTAGATGCGGGGAAGGAAGGAAAAGTTGCCAGCTATTTCCAACAATAAAACGTGGATGAGATATTCGAAAATGAAACAGACGGTCACGATATGCCTAAATCACATTTGCGGTTCATTTGAGGCGCATTTCATTTGCGACAACTTTCCTTTTTTAAACAACCGCGCGGGTACCTCAGCCACACAAAGCCAAGTTCGTTAAAAATAGAAAGCACAACACATAAGTCACTTATACGTAGCTTCCTTCATTTCGGAAATTCTAAGGTACTCAACACAACACATTCTCCACTTTCTTCTTTTCTTCATTCACATATTCCATCATCAATTCTTCGCAGGTGACAATTAATTCGTAACAATTTGCACTCCCTTACACATTAGCTTAATTTTTTTATGTGAGACTCCCATCGTATTGAAAATGCAGCATTTTTTGTGTGTGTTGATCATGAATCATGATCTTTTGATTAATCCTTTCCCTTATGTGGCACATTGAATTGAGATTTAATAACCCCAGATCTTATATTGCACATTTGCACCTTAGTGAGAGATGTTAATTCTTGTTTCTGGTTCATTGTTTATGAGTTTTTTTTTAAGAATGTTTGGTATCTTTTGCAGCAATCAATAAACAATGGCAGATGCTGAGGATATTCAACCTCTTGTTTGCGATAATGGAACTGGAATGGTCAAGGTATATATGGATCCATTTGTGTGTTGCTTGTTGGTCTTATAGGCAAGGTTTAAATTGCGGTTGCAGTCTCTCGCAATCCTTGATGTTGCGAGAAATTGCAGACGAATGCAGTTGATGCAGCTGCAATTACTGTCGCAATGCGATTGCAGTGATTCCAAAAACCTTGATGCAGTCAAAATCGTGATCGCAGGCCGTTTTTGAAAACCTTGCTTATAGGTTTTGGTTTTTGATGATCTTTCTCTTTTGGTGTTGATTTGTGTTAAATTTTGCAGGCTGGATTTGCTGGAGATGATGCTCCAAGGGCTGTATTCCCTAGCATTGTGGGTCGTCCACGCCACACTGGTGTGATGGTTGGAATGGGACAAAAGGATGCATATGTTGGTGATGAGGCTCAATCCAAGAGGGGTATTTTGACATTGAAATACCCCATTGAGCATGGCATAGTTAGCAACTGGGATGATATGGAAAAGATCTGGCATCACACTTTCTACAATGAGCTACGTGTGGCCCCAGAAGAGCACCCTGTTCTCCTCACAGAAGCACCACTCAACCCCAAGGCCAACCGTGAGAAAATGACACAGATTATGTTTGAAACCTTCAACACTCCAGCTATGTATGTTGCCATTCAGGCCGTGCTTTCCCTTTATGCTAGTGGCCGTACAACTGGTAAAGATTCCTCAATATCTGTTTTTCCTTTTCTTGGTTTCTGGTGATTTGGAGCATGGTGCACGGTACTTGTGTATGTATTGTTTAATGTCATGTCACATGTATTTTATTAGAGTTTCAAGATGATTTTCAAATGACATATTGACATTATTAATTCCCACAATATGTTTAAAAACAAATAAATCAAACTCGATTGATTAGATTAATATATACAATTTCATGTGGACATTTAAACTATATTCATTAGAAAATCATCTTGTAACCCAAAAAAATCATCTTGAAATTATAATCAAATACAAGTGGCATGACATCAACAGATACCATGCACCATGCCTCAAAATCCATTTCAATATGTCAAGCTATATAATGACTGAATATATATTGCAAGTCCCTTAGATCTCATAATCTTACTCACATTTATGAAAATCTGCACTCATGATGAAATAAACAGAATGTATGACATTATTAATTCCCACAAAATGTTTAAAAATAAACAAATAAAACTCGATTGATTAGTATTTACAATTTCATATGGACATTTAAACTATACTCATTATCATCTTGAAATTCTAATGAAATACAAGTGGCATGACATTAACAAATACATGCATCAGAATATATATTGCAAGTCCCTTAGATCTCATAATCTCACTTAACATTTATGAAAATCTGCATTCATAATGAAATCAACAGAATGTATGACATTATTGATTCCCCCAAAATGTTCAAAAATAAAAGAATAAAACTCGATTACTATACACCATTTTATATGCACATTTTCATGAATGTTAAGTAAGAACATGAGATCCGAGGGACTTGCTTGACATTGAAATGGGTTGAAAACGTGGTTATTAACTTGTTATGCTTTCATATAGGTATTGTTCTGGACTCTGGTGATGGTGTCAGCCACACAGTTCCAATCTATGAAGGCTATGCCCTGCCACATGCAATCCTGCGTTTGGACCTTGCAGGGCGTGATCTCACTGATGCCCTCATGAAGATCTTGACCGAGCGTGGCTACTCTTTCACCACTACTGCTGAGAGAGAAATTGTGAGAGATGTTAAGGAAAAATTAGCCTATATTGCTCTTGACTATGAGCAAGAGCTAGAAACAGCGAAAACAAGCTCAGCTGTTGAGAAGAGCTATGAGCTACCTGATGGACAGGTGATCACAATAGGCGCCGAAAGATTCCGTTGCCCTGAAGTACTCTTCCAGCCATCCATGATTGGGATGGAATCTCCTGGCATTCATGAAACCACTTACAACTCCATCATGAAGTGTGATGTTGACATCAGGAAGGATCTCTATGGTAACATTGTGTTGAGTGGTGGTTCAACAATGTTCCCTGGCATTGCTGATAGGATGAGCAAGGAGATCACAGCATTGGCACCAAGCAGCATGAAAATTAAGGTGGTGGCACCACCAGAGAGGAAGTACAGTGTCTGGATTGGAGGCTCCATTTTGGCATCCCTCAGCACCTTCCAACAGGTACAGCACTTGGTTCCAGTTACATGTGAATGAAATTGGTAGGGCTTTTGTAAAGATGATGCAGGAAATTAATCAGGGAATTCAATTTGAAGAATATGTAGAGACCAATAAAATTTAGGGAAAAGAAAAGCAGGAGGGAATAACCAACACATAATATTCAGTTAAAGGGAAGGAAACTAGTCTAAATTAAAATGGACGTGAAACAAATGTAGTTTGTAGAGGCTTATATAGTGCATGGTATGGTAATGGCACAACTTTTTTTAGCTTCCCTTCTCCTTAAGAAGCAGCTTCTCTAATTAACTTTTGTGAAAGCTCCTTTTGGTTTATTTTCTTGAGTCTTTTTATAATTGTATTTGGTTCAACTTCTCCTTTTTGAGAAAAAAAAAAACAAAAAAAAGTTGTGCTAAACACTATCTTAGTACTGATCAGATCCTTTTTCTGATAACATTTCCATGTATTCCTGATATTTTTTCCTTTCTGAGAGCAGATGTGGATTGCAAAGGCAGAATACGATGAATCAGGACCCTCAATTGTTCACAGGAAATGCTTCTAATGATGCAAAGAGTCCAGGAAATTTTAATATATACTCGTACTACAGAAATACCATAAACTGGTTGAGGAAGTTTCATTTTCTATTCTTTACCATTTTTTAACCATGTTTCTGTGTTTTCCTTTATTGATATGTTGGGATAAGAGCATGAAACCAAAGCATGATATATAATTCTTCTTTTTTTTCATTACCATTTTGGTGTAGAAGAACTGTGTATTGTTATTGATTTGATTTGGTTGAATCAAATTCTCTCAAGTATTTTGATTAGAGTATTTGATTTATTGTGTTCGTATTCTCTCAAGCAAAGTACGTATTTGATTTATTATTCTGGGAACGAAGGAATCATTGTTGTACACGGCCCAATCTTTTATCATAATAATTGATATTTTGCCAACTTTGCATGTGATATCATAACAAAAATTATTGCAGTGTATTTTCCATTTTGTATGTGTTCATTTTTCTCGTGAAATTAAAGAAATTTAAAAATGGGTCATATGAGCGGCATGAGTTTCCACCATCTCAGTCACAATAAAGCCACACAGAAGAATAACAACTTGCCACGTATGAGGATTGGAGAACAAGATCACCAACCACACAGGATAAGAGAATGAGATCATAAGCCATTCGAGCTCACAATTTAGCTGTAATAGCCTAATAGGTAAAGAAGTATAAAATAAAATTGGTATCAGGAAAGATGAATTGTGAAAAGGAAGGCTCATATAAAATTTAGGAAGAGAGGACCAAAGACTAGACCAAAGTAACTTACAAGAAATAGCAAAAGCAGAACAACCAACCTCAGTAATGAAGAATTACTTACCTAACATTAACAAAAGAAATGCTAAGTTGAGCTTAATCATCCATTATCACTATGTATGGTTGGTATTAATTAGAAGCTTGTGTGGTTGTACAACCTCAATAATGAAGAATTACTTACCTAACATAAAAAAAACTCATTAAAATTGGCCTAGCAGTGGAAGAAAAAATTTGAATAGTTTGTATGAAGTTTTAGATTCTACCCTTAATTTTGCCGTTATAAACTAAAAAAAATAAAAATCCTTACCTAACATTAATGAAAGAAATGCTAAGTTGAGCTTAACCATCCATTATCACTATGTATGGTTGGTATTAATTAGAGGCTTGTCTGTGTGTGTATTAAAAAACGGAAGCTTATGCTACGGAAATGTGACAAGCTACCACCGCCATCACCATTTACCATCTCTCAGATACGAGAATCGCATAGATTTTAGATTTAGTGACAGCTGACACAAGAAAATTGACGAGTAAGAAACGTGTGCGGTCTTAAAAGAATCATTATATTCACACCATTGTATGATGATCAGAACTTACCACTTGCACTGAAAAGTAACTTTTGTTCAATTGATCGATGACAGAAAGTGGGTTGGAATTCCACTAGGATTAAAATGAAGCCTTCGATATACGGTACCAAAATTTTTAAGGTACAAATGTTCCAGAAAAATCATCATTCATCAAAATTTAATTCTTTTTTTTATATATATATTTTTTAGTCAATTCACATGCAAATGCTTGAATTCGACTAAATGTAATTAATAGTTATTGAATATTTAACTACTTGTGAAAATAACAATGTCAGTGTAATTTTCTCAACGTGATATGTAAGATGTAGCAAGACAACGAGACAGATCGGTTCGTCAAACCATAACGATTAAAACTAAATCGATAAAACCGAACAAATGAAAATAAATGCATTTAGAAACTTATAAAGCAACTTTCGACGTATTTTCTGGTTATTTTACGTTTATTTCAGCTTTAGACTTCTGCCAAATCATCATCTGGAATTTTAATGTGACAACACAGCTTTTCAAACTTGAAATAATTAAAACCCACTATTAAATTTTCATACAACTTTACTTCTCAATGCCAGAAAGTATTTGACTAAAGAAAAAGGCATAATGGCACGCTTGCTGTTTACAGTACAAGAAAGTATTGATGGAAAAAGTAAATTTGCCAAATGCTTCCAAATTTACGCAGGAAATTATCTAACATTTAATTTGTCAAAAAAAAAAAAATAACGTAAATGCATACAATTTATAATTTGAACTTAATTTTTAATCCAACAATAAAACTTTAGTTTGGAACTGGGACTGCATCATGCTGTGCTTCATTCCCAAAAGTGCAAAAAGCAAAGCCACTTAAGAATCAAAAGGGATCCAAAGTTAAGGACACAAACAAGTATATTTTAGCAGTAAGAGTTAAAACCATGCTTCTCATTATCAACATTATATTCAATCAAACAAGGTATAACGGTATATAAACAATCACACTGCAAAGTGCACCATCACCAATAAAGTGAAAAACATGGCTTCCTTCATTTATCACCAGCAAACGTGTTTCCAATAGACCAGGTATAGTTTAAAACTTAAGAAGTTAAGTGAGAAGAGGTGTTCAAGATAAACAACAATTAGATGCTGCAAAAATGTCTAATGAAGTATTGAATTTCTTTTAGCTTCCTTCTGGACAATGAAGCAGAGCCAGTCAAGTTTGTGGCTACAGTTCTAGAAATGAACCTTGTGATCATTCCAACGCCCGGAAATTTCTAAAATTCGATGGTCCAACTGTGTCAATAAACCCTTTGATGGACAACTCAGGAACTGTAACTTTCGTCCCGCGCAACTCGTGGTCGATGAAGACAACAACCACTGTGATATCATCATGGAAGAAACGCCTAATCCCCTTTCCAATCTTCTGAAGGTCTTTATATCTCATTTCCCTTTTTCTAGCTGCTTCGTTTAAAGCTGCCTTAAGAAGTCTTCTTGCAATCCCCTGGTGCTCAAAGATAAACAGCATACAGTAAGAAAAACTTCATAGTTTTTCATATCCAATGGCAAATATGATTGAAGGAAAAAGGACAAGTGGAAAAAGCATCATACGGTTCGCGGATTGTTATGAACAATCTCAGCAGCTTCCTGGTTTGTTATATGTTCCCAAAGTCCATCAGATGCAAAGATAATGAATTTATCATTAGGTCTTAAAACTCTTGAACATACAGATGGTTCTGCGGTTAGCACAGGTCGGCGGATAGGTTCAGGCAGGTGGAACCGTGGGAACGAAGGATCGAACGAGAACTCCGGCCGCTTCAAATATGCGTCTCCTATAGATCTGGATACCTGATCTCAGTTGTGGGGTGGACAAGAAAACTTATGTTACAATAAGCAACCCCAACCAACACAGCAGACATCTCATTAATAATTGTCAAATTAATTACATAAGCAAATACAATGATTAGCAAGGAAGTGAATCAAAATTGAATGCAGCTATCATAAATGCTTATTATATAAGCATTTGTGTATAAGTTGTTTCTATCTAATCGAAGAGAAAATAAGATTAAATTGTTTTCACATCAGTTGGAAGTTGTTAACATAAGGTATGCTGGAGAGCTTATTGAAATAAGCTGAAAACAACTTATGGACAGATCATAAGCTATTTTCATAAGCTTTCTCAAACACTTATACAAGTGCTTATGTCATAAGATAACTGTAAATAAGCTCTTTCAAAATATGATTTGTATAGACAAAAAAGGGTATGAAACCAAATATAAAACCATGTAATGGAAGCTGTGAGACACCTTGCTAAGAAAACTAATTCCCATAAAGCCTCAACAGTGTATAGACACAAGGGAATAATGTTACATATAAACAGAAGCGAAAAAAAAAAAAAAACAACAAAGCAACAACAACAACAACATAAACCATTAACAGAAATTATTTCTAAAGAGAAAAGAAAAGAAAACCTGGATGATGCCTTTAATTCGCCAGGTTCCTTGCTTCATAACCACAATTTGTGAATCTTCTGGATGCAAAGACCTGAGTTCTCGCCTAACCTCCTCTTTGCTAGCGTTGTGCTCTTTGGTCAACTGTTCAGCAATGATCTTGTTAGATCTACCTATAGAACCAATTACCGCACGAGAGTCTCCGAGATTCGCAATATATAGTGTCCCTCTCCAGATAACACCAACCAGACAACAGGAACCCATTGCTGCTATCAATGGCTTTATTCCATAACTCCTTCGAACAAGAGTCAGAAACCCATCCTCAGTAGCAGAAATAGCATTTCTAATAATATCTTCAGAGATAGAACCATTTTCTTGAGCAACCCCTGCAATGAGATTCAAATTTCAACATAAAACTTAAATAACTTCCTAACAATGCAGTATCCAGGATATGCACAACAAAAACAACAGTAGGGGAAAAAAGGCACTAGGTTAATAAAAATTTACACATCACCAGTCAGATAGTAAAAGTGTTTATATATTTGAACTTACATGAGTACATACCTATCAATTTAGATACAAAAAAAGAAGCAGAACTAAGAGAAAATAAAAACTGAAAATATGGAATTTCATAAACCATATGAATCCAGAATTAGTAGGTAAATCAATTAATCACATGTGTGATGCGCCCTTGATCTCATCATATTATGTGTGCCAATTATTCAAATATCTTAAAGAGAAACATCATGCTCCATACTCCTATCACTCCAAACAACAAACATAAAAATGTCACATTAATTTCAAATGACACACTATGGGAAAGATCTACTTGATTAAGTAGGTAGGTGCCTTGATTGTATGAAGCCAAGTGAAAATAATTCTCAACTTATGTTATAGCCCAAGGATGAGTAAAGTGATCTTCAAAAATTTCCATCTTCTCCCTTGCCACTTACCCAGCAAAGCAAACCATAAATATAAAACTGTATTTACTCAACAGTCAAAAATAAAGGCATATGATTGACTGATATAAAAGAGGAAAACTCAAACTCACAAAACAAAGGAAAGATAAATTGAGGAAGAAATACATGATAATTAAAAAGGTTCAAACTTTTAAGAAAATATTTTCCCTGTCCTCGCTAGGATATATACATATGTACACATACAAATTCAATAATTAAAGAACACCACTCAAAAAACAAAGCAAAAAAAAAAAAAAAAAAACTGAAAGGAAGACTAAGACCCCTGCCTCTGCTTCTGAAAGCAAATTGAATTTTCCTCAGTTTCTCGTAGCCACAAAAACATGCAAAACTAAGAAACCAACAACAGAACCGGCCAGCCAGAAGCACATAAGCCAAATTAAAGGTCCATCCAGATAACACCAAGACCCAAAATCTCATAATCAACCAAAAAGTTCCAAAATATCAACATTGATCAACCCTCCCCCAAATCAACGACACATCGCCCCAAAACAAACCCATAATATTTTTTTTTCTTTCACAAAACCACATATATCTTCCGTAAGAAACAATTCTGCTCAAGTCGAATAAAACCATTATAGGCAACAAAACTTTCTCTCTCTCTCTCTCTGAGTATTTAAGGTGGTAGTTGCACACTTAAGTCTAAGTTAATCCACACACTTGATGGAGGTGGTATTGTTGTTATTGTTATTATTATTATTACAAGGAAAAAGAGACTCACTCGAGATTACAGAAGAAAACTCTCTCTCTGAATATCTAACACAGTTATAAACTTACTACTAAGTTGATCCACGCATTCGATAGTAGTAATATTGTTGTTGTTGTTACTATTATTATTATAAGGAAAAGGAGACCCACTCATGAGATTATAAAAGAAAAAAAGAAAAAAAAAATTCTTTCTCTAAGTACTTAACGTAATTATATATTAGTTGATCGACGCCCTCGATGGGGGTGGTATTGTTGTTGTTATTATTATCATAAGGAGAAGGAGAGTGGACTCACTCATGAGATTATGGAAGAGGTGGTCGTTGATGAAGCGCGAGGCTTCGGGGCCGCCGTGTCCGTCGTAGACGCCGACGAAGACGGCGTCGGAGCCGGTCTCGACCTGGCTGTGGTCCTCGATGACTTCGTTGGCCTGCACGACCGCGAAGGAGAACTCGCCGCAGGAGTGCCTCTCGAGGTCCCTGTGCCACACGAGGGCGTCGCCGACGGTGGACCCGTCGTCGACGTCATCCTTGCTCATACGCGCATATCGCCGCACCGGTCTCAAGCACGCCGACACTATCCTTGCCAGCCACGAAAACATCCCACATTTCCCTCCCTCACGGATCCCGAAGAGAGAAAGAGCGAGAGAGAAATGAATGATGAAAATACGAAAAAGACCCGGATTGGGGGAGAGGGAGATTTGGCGGTGAGAGACAAGATTTCCGGCGATGGGGAGAGAAAAAATTGGAACTTTGAAGGGAGGGAATTGGTGGGCAGGGAGGGAAGTGAGGAAGAGTGTGGATTGGGTGTGAATTGTGATGTGAAGAGAAAAGAGAGAGAGAGAGAGAGAGAGAGAGATGGAATCAGAATCTTTTGAAGATTGTTTGGGTTTAGAGAGAGAAGGGGGATGGTGTTGGAATTTTGGGCGAAAAAAAATGAAATGGAAGGATCTGGGTTCTGGTGTTTGAGAATGAAGATGAGGAGGGAGGGTTTTTTTTTTTTTTTTTTGGTTAGGGGTGTTGAAGGAGAATGGTTAAATACATGTTGTTGGCGGGTTGTACATAATGAATGGTGTTTTGTTTGTTTGTCTGTTATGTCTGTGAGAAAAAAGAGAGGGTGGAGATAGCGGGATCGTGGGGTAAGTGAAGTGGGGTTAATAGATTCTTGTGATACAAGGGAGAAAAGAAGGGAACGTTGTCTCTGAAAAAGAGCGGAGATTGAAGAGAAGTCTAGGGTGGGGGACGGGGAAGCGAGAGGAAAGTTGAATTATGCCTCCGTTTGACTTTCAGACGATGAAGGAGAGGAAGAAATTGCGTAGCGGCTTTCATTTTGTTGAATTTGTAGTGAAAAATGTTTTTTTAAAATTTTTTTTCTTTTTCACACCTTATTTAACAGCTTGCATACCGGATAAAAAGACACAGAGATAATATAATGAAAAAAAGTATAAAATAAGAGATTAATTACGAGGCGTGGTATACATCATTTTTGACATATTCTATTATTGTTAAAATTTATTAAAAATTGTAAAATTAAAAGAAATAATCATTAAATAAGAAGTAAAATCTATCAAAATTTGTTATTTTTAATAAATTTCAGTCAATAATAAAGAATGTTAAAAAATATACTATTATTTTTTGTTTAACTATATTATTCATTATTAGTGTAAAAACAATCAATCAAAAATTATTATTAAAATAATTTATAAAGCAAAAATAATCAAATTTATCATATATTAGCAAAAAGACAAACACATCATGCTTGTTTATCCGTATTTTTTATTTTCTAGAATTAAATTCGTTATATATATATATGTGTGTGTGTGTATCATTAGTGCAGCTTTTTTTTATCAAAATAATTGATGTAGGAAGTGGAAATTAATAGTGAAATGGTTTGAAACAAATAAGAACATCTACTTTATTATTGTTATAGATGATGATTTGTGATTATATGAGAGGAATACATTTCAATTAAATTCATAAAATAAACTCTAAAATTTAGAGTATGAAAAAATTAATTTAATTTAATTTATAATTGCGGAAAGTTATTATATTAACTGTTTTTTTAAAATATTCGTTAACAAAATGTCTATACAATTGATGTTAATTTCATATTTTTAAGAAATGAAAGTGACAAAAAAGGTAAATGAATTGCAAGTTTTATAGATTCAAAAACTAACAAATATACATACGGTTTAAAAAGTAAACTGAAGGAGAGATTTCGTCCGACTAAATCATTTCTATTACTCTTTATTCAATTTTTCTTTTGCTTTGTTTGGTATCGGGCAAAGAAAAGAAGAGAAAGGAAGGGAAGAGGTGAGAAAAGAAAAAAAATAGGTGAAAAATAGAGTAGAAATTAAGGTTGTTTGGTTGAAGAAATAGAATAGAGTAGAAATAAATGGGTAAAGTTGTTTAGTTTGATAGGAAAGAAAAGAAAGAAAATTGGATTATTACCATCCCCTACATGTTAAAGTATTGTTTTTTTGTGGTTAAATTGATTTATAGTGATCAAAATCGATTTTCCAATAGTCTCAAAGAGCACTTTAATAACACAGCATGATAAAAATCAATTTCCATTTAAATAAAATCAATTTTTTTGGAGCTCCAGAGATGGTGGATTTTGAAATGTTAACTTTAAATCAATTTTACCATGAAACAAAATTGATTTTCATAAGCATATCCACACCTGACACGAAGAAAAAATCGGTTTTGGGAAGGAGTAAATTGATTTTGGCCTACTTATCTACAATACCAATCATTTTAATTTAATAATTATAATATTAAAATCGATTTATGTGTAAATCTTAAAAAAATGTGTTAAAATATTATATAAATTTAAAATATGAACTAAATATATTGTATAAGACCTAATTATCATACAAAAATTAACACAATAATTGCATTGACTAGTAGCTTTAAAATTTAAGTTTAGTAGTTCATAACCAATTCTTCAAAGTATAAGTCCATAGTGCATGAAGTATAAGTCCTACAAAGCACAATAAAATCATTGCAGCAACCTGCATCCTTGTTTGCAATTGCTGAGCATTACTTATTGTGGATATTTTAACTCCCATTCCATTATTAAACATTTCTTCCCATCCAACTCATCATTGTCAACATTAGCCATCTGCTCAATACATATGTCTTTTTCAATATTTTGAACAGTGTTATCTCTCTCCATTTGACCATTTCAAATAGTATATAAGTTCAAATATAAATATATGTTCCAGCAACTATACTACTCCTTATAAAAAAAATTATAATCACAAAATAATTACAAACACATACTTCCAATCATAGTCAGTAATTCATTTTTTTTTAAATTACCAATTAAAAAATTGTGCTTCATTGTGATCAACATAATATATTAAAATTGATTTTTGATCAAAGAAAATCAGTAATTGTGGAGTATGTCCATTCTAATAAATCAATTTTGTTATTCCAAATAAAACCCAAAATCATTTTTCGAATAATCATGTCAATTTTATGACTAACCAAAATCAATTTTATGAAGCTAAAATCGATTTTGTGCAATTACAAGAGCAGCCTCACATATCAAAATCAATTTACATCGATTTATCTCTGTTACACGCAACCTTAAAGTGGAAGGTCTTTGTTCGAAGAAGATGCACCCAGTGGAGCTCCTCTAGCTCTTCAATGTCCACAACAACCAACATGACCAGCTACAACAACTGCAACAGCAACACCAACAGCAAGACTTCATCGCAGTAGGGAGGCTATTTTTGATCAAGACAAACGAATGTGTATGATTTCTTCCCAATCTTTTCATATTAGCAAGGATAAAAATAGCCGTGGGTCTCACCTTTTTTTTTTTAAATTTCTCCATGTTTCGTCGGCATCAAATGTGAAGAAATTTTATAAGTTCTCTTCTCTTCCATCCCTTCCCGCGCTCTCCTCTCCCATTTCATCGCTTCCAAACAAGCTTATGTTGAATTTTTTCCCAATGACCATTAGTCCATTAATATTGTTTTTTTTTTTTGGGTGAGATTAGTCCATTAATATTGTTTTTCATCCACAAGTTGACAAGATGACTGTATTTAACTAATCACGACTAATTTCATTTGGTTGATAAGAATGCTGGACGGTGACCAGCTTCCAACAAAGCTGCGCCCTTTTTAGATTTCACTATTCTTATTAAGAACATCAATTTCAAGTCTTACACTCGGTCTATGGTCGATTATTTATTTATTAATATGAAAATTTTATTAGAATTTCTCCTCAAGTTAAAAAAAAAAGTTAAATTAATCAGTAGGTCTTTAAATTATTTAAATTTTTTAATTAAATTTATAAATTAAAAAAATATAATTAGATCATTGATCTAGTAAAATTTTTATAATTAATTCTTGATTTAAGAACTCAATTACAAAAATTTTACAAAATCAAGAACTTAATTATAATTTTTTTAACTTAAAATCTTTATTAAAATTTTTCAAATTATTTAAAGACCTACTAATTAATTTCATTTAACCTTTAAAAAACTTTTGTATGCTTACAAATTTACTCCACCTTCTTTACGTTAATCAAATTATACATATTGTTAGTCCTTGTGATCTCTCTATTAAAGAATCAATATAGTACATGATTTGACGATTTCAAAATCTCACGGTATGTTTGGATAGACAGAAAGATTTTCCGAATTTTCTATGTTGCTTGTTTTCTAGCTATTTTTTGTTGCTTAGTCAAATGGGTAGCTGAAAGGGTTTTGGGTCATTAAATATTTCAGTCCAATCATTGCTTATTTTGCACAAATTATTTGAGCTCGTACGAACTTGGATGAACATTGGCCACAAGTTATGCTACTCGCCCAATGCAATCAAAGGTTAAGAAGGAGGGACACCTGTAATTGAGTAGTTGTGGCGTATAAATTGTGCAACATGTTTGGATGGATTAAAGGAGGAAATTGGCATTGCCGAGGTAGAGGGCAATTTGTTTTCCAAAGGAAAATGGAAAGTCCCTTATACACATGTGGCATGTGAAGTGGTCCTTTCTGAATCTACTCCCTAACTGATACAGTTGCATTAAAGGTTTGTGGTTGCTACCTAGGAGGCAGGGACCATTTGATCCCCAAAATAATTATCTTCCTTTCTTTTCCATTATCACGTGGTGGTGACATCCTAGACCTTGTATGGGCTATTTCAGAAGGGATTCATTGCTCTCCCATTAGTCAATATTTCAATTTTCAGCCCCAAGGTTCACCTATGTTCTACCCAATGCGTGTATTATGTCTCAGCAGGCCTAGCTACGAAATAGTTGGTCCTTAAATGTTGCTTTAGCCTTAAAGCATGTATTACCTAAAAAAGAAAGAAAAAACTCAAAGCATACATGTGTTAGAAGGGTGATTTACGCAACTCAATGTAACTTAGTTAGTAACACACGCTAAGTTTGTGAAAAAGACATTGATTTAATTCTTGCATAACACATTCTTGAAAAGGAACAAAGAGTTTTAAGTGTGACTAAGTCTTGAATTGAATATTAATTTCATAGCTAGTCCAAAGAACTAAAACTTATAGTGATATCTAAGAGTCCCATCAAAACATCAAAAACCCTAATTACAGTAGTTATTTAAAAAGAAGAAGAAGAAGGGTGATTTGTGCATTAAAAAACCTTATCTCATTTTCATTTCTGATCCTAGCTATTGTTTTTTTATATATATTAAAATTTTCTTTTTCACCTCAAATTGTAAGTATTTATACTTTTAAATTAACTATTTTAATTTTTAAATTCTGCTCTTTTATAAATTTCTACTTATTTATTTCAATTAATATGTATGTTTTCTCATAATTTAAAATATTTTCTTTTTTATTGATTTTTTACAATTATACTCAAATTAAAAATTACTAGCACAATGCACATGATATTTGCTAGTAGAATATCGTTGATAATACTTATAATTGTAGTCACTAATATAAAAAAATTTCAAAATTAAAATTACTTAAAATCCTAGGCTAGATTAACTATATTGTAAGATAATTTAAATAGAATATTCATATTATTTATTAAGAGTAAAACATTAAAATCACTTAGTTATAATACTTTGATTAATAATTTTGTAAATTAAATGGTAGGGAAATAAAATAAAAATTAATTATTTATGTTAAACTAATTTATCACATTTAAACATAATTTAGCATAAAAGTATAAAATTTCTAAACATGACAAATTAAGTGAAAATTCTTGTTATTGTGAAAATAGCATTAATAAATATAGATTATTAAATTATATTTAAATTATTAAAATATAAAATAAATGTCTATAACTTTTAGTAGTCGGATAATTGGTTTTTAATCTTGATCGTTTATGTATAATTGTATGATCTAAATTTATAAATTTATAATTTTTATATTCTTAAAGTGAAAATATATATATATATATATATATATATATATATATATATATATATATATATATATATATATATAAGGGAAGGAATCATAACGTAAGGAGTATAATCATAGTGATTGAATATATTTGAAATTAAATTTTTCCATCACCATCTTTGCTTTAAAAAAAAAATTGAAATCAAGCTCTACACAGAAAGTTTTATTGATTGATGTTCCTGAATGTTGAGGAAAATTGCCTCAAACTTTGGGTGTTGTTTTGTACTATGCAACTAATAAATTGTCTTACTCTTGTTTAAGGGATCATAAAGGGTTGTTTGCATAGTATCGAAAAGTCAAGTCTTTTCTTTGATTTTGGGAAAGAGAGTTTATAGTACATTTTTAAGGAGTTTAAAGAAGCTATTGAATAATTTTATATTACCTAAATTTTAAAATAGAACAAAATTTTGGTACAGTACTTGAGGTAATGTAAGTGCTGCTCTCTAATTAAAATTGAAGATTCACCTCAATAATCTAGAAAATTCTTTAATACATGTTTTCTTATGCGAATTATCGAAATAAATCTCTCTAATTTTGATTGGAGAACAGTTCCAATAACATTTTAAGTATTGTATCTAAGTTTTGTCCTTTAAAGCATAATAAATACTATTTGTACTTCCTTCACACATGTCATAAGACTCATGTGTTAACGAATAAAAATGAAAATTATTAATTAAAATTTAAAGTATTTAACATCAAATCCAAAACATTTAATACCTTTCATACTTAAGTAAGCTAAAAGAATTTAAGGAAACATGATAAATATGTTTTTTTATCTTTTATGATAAGCATAAAAAAAACTCTTGAAAAAAGTTGCTTTCCAAATTTCCATTCATTAACTTAACTTATAGGCTTAATTAATTTTTGTTCTCCCTTTGTTGTAAGACGCTCGTATTCAGATGTACATTGAGCATCTAAGTGATCCAACTAAAGTTGGATAAAATTATTATTATTATAAGTAATAAAGTTCTTCCTCCAAATTTTTAATGTAGCTATAGGTTTATTGGTGTGAGAAATTCACTTGGCTAGCCATGGAAACAACTAATCACCAACAGATGATTCCCCCTTGTCAGGCGATTAGCTTAAGGAAGGGATTCTGTCCCTCGATTGGGTTCTTAGTTTACTCCAACGAGCTTCCTAGCATTCGTAGAATTGAGTTTTCTATGCTACATTACTCCTAGATTGAAGTGCGGTAAAGAAAAGCTGTAAACGATTGAAATGTAAAGGAAAGTAGTAAAGAAAGCTATAAATAAAGCAGTAAAGAAAGATGTAAATTATGAAAAAATAAATAACTGAAAGGATAAATTTGATTGATCGGTGGGGACCTAGTTTACATCAAAAAATGAACTATTAAAATCCCTTGTCCCCATGACAGTCGTTTCATTCTAATCACTACCCACTATCATATTTTTTAGGGAGACATAACAAATGCACTAGAAACCACTCCTCAACTACTAAGAACATTCAAATTTTCCCTTCGATAGCATATGTTTGTCACTGGCCTTTGGCCATAACCAAACTATCCTTGACTTAGGCCCACTTCAATCGTTAACCACAGGCTAAATTAGTCGTTAGCTGATAGACCCTAGCCAATAGTTGATAAGAAGTAACTATTTCCACATTTTTAATGCCAACATAACTGCTCCTTTTTTTTTCGTGTCATTCAATTTTGCAACGACTCTAATCATAAATGAGCAACAAAATAATGTTGGAAAAACTCAAATTGGTGTTAAACTCTCTCTATTTCATGGCTTCCCGAAGCAACGACTTTTAATTCTAGATTTAAAATTCAAATTTCTGTATCCTAATTTATCTGTTGCCCTTAATCCTCTCTACAAATAGAAATTGGTTACTTGCCCAGCTTCATAGAAACCCTAATGCTTGCTTCTCCTTATGCACATCTTCCCTTTCTTCAATCCTCTTCCTGAAAACAATATCATTAACTCCTAGTTCCGATTCTCAAAATCGCAAACATTCCCTTAACTAGGAGGAGTTTTCCCTGAGTGACAGATCAGCAAGGCAACCAATCTAAGTTATTGCATGACTCTTCTGAAGCTGCGTCCTAATCGGCTACTTAGACCTTAATTCTTGATAAGGAGGAGGAAAAAGAATACCGCTAAGGTCCTTGTCTGACTTTTGAGGATAAGATAAGGAATCGACTTTGCATGACGTCTTTACCCTTGATAGCTACCTTATTCCTATCACTTGCAACTATGCACCTGGCCTATGGCTCTCCTTGAGTTTATAACCAAGCTAAACCGAGTCACAGCTACTAAAGGTACTAAGTGGAAGAGCTAGGCTTATACGATATCATAATGCTTTCTTCAATTGAAATACCTTAGCAACGTGATGTTCTAATAGCCAAACTAGGGTTTTGGTCAACAACTATTATCGACTATATCTTTCTACAAAGGACTGCTGCCCTTACTTTTCTTGATGTAGCGACTATTTTGGGTTTGCCCATCAACAATGAGGAACTTCCAGTATTACATACGATGCTTATGACTACCACCTAGTCTGGGTATCAATTTTTCCAAAAATAAGTTGACCTACAAAAAGTTCATTTTGGCTAATGCCAAGTCATCTAGCTTTATGGTCGCAAGTGAACACCATGCCTTTTTACTCTTTTGGTTTTGCAATTACTTTGTTTGTATTGATTCTATAGGGTGTGGTAGCCAAATACAGTGGGTTCATATTAGCTATTTCATCTGGCCGATGGCTAGCCCTGCTTCCACTTTTCTTGTCCACTTTATGACTTGGCATTTTTGGCCTTCTCGACAATCTTAGGGAAGGCCGTGAATTCAACACGGTTGTCAACCCTTTGTGGTTCTTGGTTTTATGATCACGACTATATTTTCTAGATGCCTTTTATCCTAGTTTTCCCCCTCTACACACCTCCCAGAATGATACCTATTATGCACAAGCTCTCTCTCGGCTACCGCATTTTAAGGCTTCAACTTTCAATGTAGCCAACTAGCTTTACACAACAGATTTCATCTATGTCCACTCTTTAACCCCTTTGCATCGAAGACTGATTGGTCCAGCATGGACCCCATGTGAATACCGCTAAGATTAAAGAAGATGACTCGGCTACCCAGGCTAATTCGGCCTTTACACTGGCTGCCAGAGCCCTCCTATGCCAAATCAAGCCAATTGCTCGTAACAATAAAATGTTTGTTGAGGGGTACTTCCCTAAATGCTTTGCACAACAATTCAGTTTGGTATAGGCCATCCCCAAGTCCTTCCCATTTCCATTAGCCATTCTCTCAGGTGCTAGGGTGTCTTGTCATGCTGTTTGAAATCATAGTAGCATTGAAGACACCAACCAAAAGTTGAATACCTTTGTCTTCCATTCGTTCGCTAATTACCCTTAACAAACACAGGTGTTTTGTGAATGGTGGGGTATCATCACAGCTATTGTCTTTACCAAAACAACTATTGATTATCTAGGTAGGTTGATTGATGAACGTTTTGACGAATCCGACGACCAACCTGCCCCTAATCCAATTAAGCCTCCTTTAAGCCGTAGACCCACAGATTCCACCAATTCTCGAGGTACAATTCTTTCTACCCCTTTTTTTTTATCAATGACTAACTTGACAATACCCTAAGCTTTTTTCCTTCCTTTTGGCAAGTCACTACACCAGCCCTATTAGATCTTCTCATGTTGTTGATGTGGACACCTTGCTAGACTCCCTTGTTACTCAAACGACTAGCTAGAGGTGTCAAAGTGAGCTAACTTGGCTAACCTAGGTTAGCTCACCACGAGTTGAGCTCAAAAACGGGCCAGCCCAACCCGACTCACATTCTTATCCCCCTACGCATTTGCGAAGCCACTGTCTTACACACTTGGCGAAACTAGATTGCCCCATTTGTTCACTTCTCGTGTATATGTGTGATGTGCAGTTGAAAACAGGTGGAACAATCCTTGTTGCATATTCGAAAGCTTTTCTGAGTTGCCTTCATACATTTGAAAATAGGTGGAACATTATGTTTTTAATTTAAAAAAAAAAGGTCAAACTAACTCAACCTGGCTTAAACTCATTTGGCTTGCGGGTTAAGTGAGCCAGGTTGCCATTGGGCCAAAATTGAAGTGAGTTGATTTTTTTAAGCCTGGCTCAGCTCGAACCTGTGGTGGGCTGAGTTGGCTCATCCGGTTCTAGCTCGTTTTGACAGTTCTATGGCTAGCTAATCGTCTAGGCCTTTTGGTTGTGTCACGTGACAATCTACTGTCTTGGCCACCGCGACTTCTAAGTTAGCCTAGAAACTTCTTTATGAAAGCCCTAATTCTTCCGACAAGGTAAAACTTTTCTCTATGACCTTGGTTCCTGCTTTTGCTTCCATCACTACCTTTTAATCCTATGTTCTACAAGTCGAAGAGAAGAAGAAAAAGAAGGATAAGGAAAAGAAAAAGGAAAAGTCTAAGGAGCCTTCTGCCACCCCCAGTTGCATCCATCAAGGATCCTTGAAAAAGTAACTATTGATTCACTAGCCAGGGAGCCTATTCCAATGCTTGTATTGAAGCCAACCAATGTCCCTTATGAGGTTTTGTCTAACTTCTTCAGGTCACCCTTAACCAATCCTCTTGTGTTGAAGGACGACTCATCGTTACTTAAACATAAGGCTTATGTTCAAGAAAGAATTGCGGCTCTTTCCTTGAGCATCCCAAGCATGTACACACTTTGTGGCTATCCCTCCTAAAACTGTCTAAAGCTGTTGACTCCTAGCTTATCTTCAAGGATGGATGTAAGGTATACAGCTAGATCGCTCTGCTGCTAAGCGATTTAGAAACAAATATGAAGTGAATGCTCAGCGTAAGGAGCAGGCTAGCGAGGAACTAGAATGCCTAACCAAGCTTGAGGTCAGTAGAGCCAATGTTGGGGCTCAATTTGAGGCTGCCGAAGCAAAATGGCAAGTCGACCAACATCTACAAGCCGATATAAGTGCTACATTGGAGGAGCTCCAAATTGACTTGGCCAAGATTAGGCATGACAACAGGGGGGGAGGGGTCGGGGCCGAGTTTTGCTTTCCCTGTCCTTGTCCCCATCCTCGCAAAAAGCAAGACAAGTTAGGGTTCGGATTTAAAAGAAGTGGGTTTATATTTTGAAACCCATCCTCATTTTCATCGAATTTTATTGGGTTCTGGTAAACCCATGAGAAACTCGTTACTTTTGTTTTTACAATTTTAATTTAGTTATATATTTTTAAATAAATTATATATTAAGTAATTAATTATATTTTAATTCAAACAACATATAAAAATTAATAAATAACAAAGAACTTAAAAAATAAAATTTAAGAATTAAATTATATTTTTAATTAAATGTATAATTATAAGTTTGTTATTTAATTATTATTATAATTTAAATTATTTAACTATTAAAATAATTAATTTATATTTTTAATAATTATAAAAAATAAAAAGTATAAAAAATAACTCATATATATGTGTGTGTGTGTGTGTGTGTATGTGTAATAAAAATTATAAAAAAATGTAATGGGGTGGAGCGGGAAGTCATATTATTGAACCTGAACCTAACTTTACAAGTTGGGAAAAACCTAAACTCGGTCGAAGTTGGTTTTTCCTATCAGGGTTGGGGCATGGTTGGATGGGTACTCGTGGGTTCGAGTTTATTTGCCATGCCTAGCCAAGATTGAAAGGGAAATTAGATGCCTCCAACCCATCCTGACTAGGGTTATAATACGCCTCAATGACCATAACGACAAGAGGATTGAGCTCTACCAATAGGTGTGGAGACTGGATGACGAGATACATCATTTAGTCGAGTAGAAAGAAATGCTCCAAAATGACTTTGACACTAGTTCTAAAGGCCTGGCTAATGCTGACTTTGAATAGGCTGGCTTTCGATAGATGGTGCTGCAGACCTAATAGCTGTTAGCAACCGTGCTAATTTCATCAACTATTTTACTTTTAAATAATGAAGCAAAGGTGACAAGTGCAGGTAGCTAGGCTTTAGAAGCATAAGTTCCTTTTTTGTTTTCACTTTGCTTTTACACTTTTTGAATAATGAACTTTTTTAGGCCTATGCACCTTGGGCAGCTATGACGGCTAGCTTGTAGCCATTAGGACAATTTCATTTAATCTAGTATATGTAAGGGTAATATTTTTTTAAGAATTGTGCATTGGTGCTTTTATTGTGTTCATTACCCTACATATTGACTAATCTATATGCATTATTAGTCAACACTTAGCTAACCACAAATGGTCAACACTTAGCTAACCTTATTTTTTTAAGAATTGCGCATTGTGTTCATTACCCTACATGTCGACTAATCTATATGCATTATTAGTCAACACTTAGCTAACCACAAATGGTACCTTCCATATTAAAGACCATTTCTTGAATCTTGGGTCCTTGTGACCAACCTACAAGTTGAACATGCTTATTATAACTTCTAGCCACCATTTCCTTTTTACGCTTAATATTTTCTAATTTCATTAGTCGATCCTCATTAGCTGATTCTAACTCCAATATTAGAGAACGTTGATAGTATTTAGCTGATACCTGATTTTGTTTCGCCCCTTGTAGAGATTTCATATTTATCTCTAACAACAAGATTGCATCTTGGTTATAAATCAATTGGAAAGGAATGGTAGCAATAGCATTATTTTTTGTATTCCTATAAGCCTAAAGCACTTCAGGCAACGCCTCATGCCGTTTCCTTAACTTGTCCTCCATGGCTTTCTTGATCAAATCTATAATTATTTTGTTGGTAGCCTCAGCTTATCCATTCGCTTGGGTGTAGCACGACGTAGAATAGACTAGCTTGATCCTAAACTATTGAATAAAAGCCACCATTTTTTTGCCAGTAAACATGGTCCCTTGGTTAGTTGTGATGGTTTCTAGAATCCCAAACTTATACATGATTTGGTTTTGGATGAATTTAATAATGTCCAACTGAGAAACAAATACCATTGGTCGCGCTTCTACCCATTTGGTGAAATAATTAGTGGCGACAATGATAAAGTTGTGACATTTTGATGAATTTGGGTGAATTTTCCCTATAAGATCCATGGCCCAACCTCTAAATGGCCAAGGCTTGATCACGCTATGGAGCTCCTCAGTTGAAACTCTTTACAAAGGTCCAAACCTTTGCTAAGCTTCACATCCTTTGGCATATTTAACATAATTAGCTGAAATAGTAAGCCAAAAATAGCCATGACGATAAATAAGCCATCTCATTTTCGACTTAGACCTATGAGATTCACAAAGGCCTTCATGTACTTCATCCATTACCCTCATAGATTCTTCAACACTTATACACTTTAGTAATAATCCATTAGTTGTTCGTTTGTAAAGATCTTCATCTAGTAACAAGAATTTTAAGGCTCTTCTCCTTAGAGCAAAATTAGCTGGGTCGATGGGTCTTCCAAATAGTCTATCAACTCTTTTCGCTAGTCTTACACCATTGTGGAAATTCCATTTGATGCCACGACTAGTCACAGGTAGTTGTCCTCCAACACCTCTAACTCCTTAAATCGAAGGCACGTTGAGATAAGCTATTAACTTCTTGATTTTCCTCTCTTGGCACATATATTACTTCAACATCCATGAATTGTGTGAGTAAACGAACAACCATTTTGTGTAAATGTACCAGATTAGCGTGAAAACATCTGTACTACCTAAAATTAATTATCAATTGGGAATCACCTAATATCTTAATCGATTAGGCATTTTTAGCTAATAAAATTTTCAGACCCACTATCAACGTCTCATACTCTACCTAATTATTAGAACAATCAGCTGGTAATTCATAACTAAATTTTCTCAATTAGCCACAAGGGTTGGTAATGGCTAATCCTGCCCCTACGGTTGAACGAGTTCTAGATTCATTGAACATCGTGACCTAAGGTTTCATCCCTTAGTAGGCATCCAACATGTCAAAAGGGTCTTTAACTTCGAGACAAGGATGTTGGGATAGCTTGATCAGTGCCATCTTCAACATCCTAGCCAGCAGGCATTTGATAGAGTTATTCGCAACTAATATGTAAAGCTTCAACAGCCTTGCAGCTGATGGAGGAACCAACACTTGGGGTGTGGCTAGTGCTTGCCTAATCTGATCAAAAGTTACCTATTGATTTCCTCCCCACACAAAGTCTTCTTGCTTCTTTAGCCATAACAAGGGCGAACACCTTTAACTTACTAGCCAAGTTTACCATGAATCGCCTAAGGAAGTTTATATTCTCAATGAGACTTTGCAACTCTAGCTTGTTTCGTGAGGGAGATGCCTCGATGATGGCTTTTTCCTTGTTCTTGTCTACTTTTATGCGTTTTTAGTGTACTAGAAACCCTAGAAAGTTTCCTGCCGTAATCTTAAAAGCACACTTAGCTAGATTCATCTTCAGTCTATGCCCCTTATTCATGTGAAGGACTACTCCAAGTTGGCTAAATGGCTGTTAAAATCGACAGACTTTACCACCATATCATCGATGTAGACCTCCATATTCCAACCAATAAGATTATGAAATATTAAATTCATAGCCCTTTGATATGTAGCTCCGACATTCTTGAGTCCAAATGATATAACAAACCACTAAAAAATACCAATGGCAACAGGGCACCTGAAAAGCTGTTTTATGGACATCTTCTTCAACTAAGTAGATTTGGTTATAACCTGAGTAGCATCCATGAAGGTCAGCACGCTATCGTTAGTCGCAGAATTGATTAGTATATCTGCGACTAGCATAGCATACTCATCCTCAGGGTAGCCAAATTTAGGTTCCTAAAAAATCAACACATACCTAGACTTACCCATTCTTTTTTATGACAAGGACTATGTTCAATAGCCAATCTGCATACTTAGTTGTGTAAATAAACCCCGCTGATAACAAGCATTCAATCTTAGCCTTTATCTTAGGCAACAACTCTAGATTGAAACGCTTAGGAGGCTGTTTGTGTGGTTTGTAACAATCCTTGATGATCCATTAAGGATCTCAACAACCTTGGCATCTCATGATAATCCTAAGTGAAGCAGTCCTTGAATTAAGTAATTAGCTTCACCAACTTAGACCACTCTTCCTCTTTTAGTAGCCCACTCAACTTGTTCAACCGCAGGTTATCAATTGATCCCAAGTTTATATTCGCCAATGGGTCTTGAACCTTGAATGAAGGCAATGGCCGCTGATTGATTGGCTATGGACTCTACCTATCCCCCCAAGCATTTCCCTCACTACTTTATCAGCCATGCTACCTGGGAAATGCTAGCTCACCCTTTGGATCAAATCATTGAGCACCTTTATTGATCTCTACTGTCTCTTCAACTTGTACATCAACCTATTTCTTAAGCCAAAAATCATGTGAGGTGAATTCACATATAGTAGCAGACCGAACTCTTCCTTGGAGGTTGTCTCCATAATTGGTTGGACCCGAGGTGAATAAAAAAGCAGCCTTTGCTACTGCTACATTGGCTGAAAATGGGCTTTCATCAGCTGGCAACACTTCCATCTTGTCACCCACCTAGAAAATTTGCATTTAGTGCAGGGTAGACAACACACATAAATTAGGATAAAGTTAGTGTCTTCCTAGCAACACAGAATACAACAGCTTTACATCCAACACAAAGAAGGCATATGTGCTTGTCTTGGGACCTACCGTTATCTCAGTTATTAGTATCCCCATACCCAGTAAAGTTAATCATTCTTATATTGGTCTTCAACAAATCATTCTTTGACTTTCCTAGCTTTTTCACAGTTGAGTAAGGCATGACATTTAGGAATGCTCCATTGTATACAAATACTTAGCTAAAAGACCTACCATTAATAATGGCCTTAACATAGATAGGCTTGAGGTCCTTAGCCATATTATCTGTCAGCTTGCATAACTTAGCAATTGTATCTTTGGAAATAGCCTCATCGACCAGGCTAGCCCATTCATATTCACTAGCTTCCACGTCACCTTCAAGGGCTAATGGTTGTTTGACTTGACTAGCAAATTCAACTAGAAGCTCCCATTGAAATGGATGCATTATCAAACAATAAGTCGTCTAGTTCATAATCTTCCAACTCCAAGGGAGAACTAACATCACTATCCTTGGATGCATATTTCTTATAGTGAAGAAGTTCCTTCCTTCCCCTCGGCTGCCTTGGGTGACTGCACCTCATCCCTGTTAATTAATGGCTGTCAAAAAGCATGTCGATCATCCCTCTCAGCTTCTACAATGCCTTTTTTCTTTATAGTCTCCTTTTTTGAGTTCTTATCAAAGGCTTGTCTTCAATTGATTGATCCTTGATGTATTTATTCAAGAACCATTGTCCCTTTTCTACCTCGGGCTTTGGCTTCCTTATCCTAGCCCCCTTCAAGCTATCTTAGTCAACCAAGGTAATCTTGAGGGTTGACCTTCCTTTCTCATGTTCACTTCTGCCACATGCCTTTTAGTGGGGCTTAAGGATGTAGTTTCTAGTTACATTGACTACTTTTGTTGCTTATCCTCTAGTTGAGGGTACTGCAACTGTTAGAAAATTGACTTCCTCAAAGGCTTCTCCCCCTCCTCTGGTTCCATTCTGCTCTCTGGCCTAGCTTCTTCAATCGCCATTGATACTTGGGTTGCTCCCCAGGTTTATAAGACAGCCTTTGCTTTAACTTAGTTGTGATAGTCGATACCATATACACATCAGCCGCTAAAAAAGGATCAATGTCAATCTTCATTTATCCCCTTTTTTCATCTAACTTAAGCTTTCCCTCCTTTAAGGTTCTCTGGATAGTATTCCTAAACACCAAGCAGTTGGTTGTAAAGTGACTATAAGCGTTATGCCACTTATAGTACCTCTTATTTTTCAACTCTTTTGGGGAAGGTATCTTCTGTCCCTTTGGGAGCTTGATCTATTGGTCCTTTACTAAGTAGTCGAAGATCTGGTTAGCCCTTGAAATATCAAACAAATAGGGCTCTTTACCTTCAGCCTCCTTGCTCTTTGAGGACCTTAAAGTAGGGCAAGTATATGGCTTCCCTTTGAGCAATTCGACGGCCATCAGCTCAACCGCTTAATCCTCTTCCAATGATTCAATTACCTCTTCGGCTATCATGGATATAGTATGAGGATTCCTGACACCTCTTTAAGCCCTGTGTTGCTCCCTCTCTTTAATGAATTACTCCACCCTAGTTGCTCTGGCAGCTAATTGTACTAAGTCGACACAATCCCAAGTGATCACCTGTTCCTTTAATTAGGGATGCATATTGCTAACAACTATGTTTTGCATACTTAACTTTAGGGAACTAAACGTTACACTTGCTTCTCACCTTTCTAAAGCCTTCCAAGTACTCAGCAACCATTTTACTAGCCTACTGTAGAGTATTCATCAAATCGGCAACTGACACGTCTGGCTGGGGTGAGTAAAACCTGTCATGGAAGCATCTCTCCATGTCTTCCTAATTCTAAACATAATTAGGTGGCAGAGTCGAATACCACGTAAAAGCGGTACCAATCAGGGACAAAGGAAACAACTGTAATCTATAATAGTCGTTATGACTAGCCTCCCTACATTAAGCCGTAAATCTGCTAACATGCTCCATAGTTGACTTGCCGTCCTTGCTAGAGAATGTTGCAAATTTGGAACTTTGAAACCTCTTGGCAAAGGCACCATCCTATCCACTCATTCAAGATAGGGTTCCCTATAAACTAGCCTATCGATCGGCTTTAATTGAACCCCAAAATGCTTTCTAATTGCTTTGGCTATCACATTAAGGTCTGTGATAGAAGAGGAAGTGGGTCTAGGCTTTATCCAAATAGGGTGAGAAGTCCCTGGCACGACCATAATGTTTGGTTGTCTGCCTATAGCTTGGACGGCTAACTGAAAAGCCTTAGATTCATAAGTGGGTTGATATTTGACTTGCCCCATATAGGGTGGCTGATAACACATTGGTTGCATGTTTCCACCTTCTCCAAACATATTGCCACTCCCTATGCTAATGTTTAATAAAAAGGCTGGATCTAAGAAGAGGTGAATTGGATCTATAAAAAATATCAAGAACCCTAAAGCCTTCTTAAAGAGAAATACTAGATTTTCAAAAAAACCTTGAATCAATTTGATTTGGTGATATGAATGTTGTAGAATTAGAATAATTAACTTGTCTTTACTATGCAACCATGAACAAGATTATCATGAATTTATATGTAATTGATAAAGTGATCAAGATTCAATATATGTGAGGAATGGTAGAGAAAAGAGAGGAACACACAATATTTATATTGGTTTGATCACCACCACTATGATCTACATCCAGTTTCCAATCAAACTGATTGGTATTATCACTATGTAATTCAATTTGTTTACAAGCACACTACACAAACAAAAGAATTACACACAAACACAATCCAAAACCAAGTTTCTTGAAAACCTATCAAGAAAACTTGAACCAATTCTTGTGAAACTCTACCACAAGAGAGACTTGAGAAAACCTTCCTCAGGAATGAAAATAATACTAAAAGTAAAGGTTAGATATCACCTTAATTCGTGATGAATGTAAACAATGAAGCACCAAACAAATCTACCCAATAAGATGACTTCTCTTTATCCACAAAGATGATCTATGTGTGAACTCTTGATTTGATGAAAAACTTGTTGTAATGATGATGAAAAATGTGTTTTGTCTCTTGAAAAACTTTCACAAACGTTTAGAGATTGGAATCCATGTAAAACGAGTCAATAAGGTTTGCATTTTATAGAGAGAAAACTGAAATAGCTAGTTATTCGGTCTTGTAATTAGTTATTTTATTCTTCGCAATTCTGGAAAATGAATTTAGAGCGGAAATAACTAGTTATTTTCCTTCGTAATTGGTTTTTTGCACATAGCTTTTATTTCAAGTTACTTTAAATAACTGATTACATAACTATGTAATCAATTATTTCCACATAGCTATATTTCAGTATTTTAAAATGTAACTAATTATATAATCGCGTAACTAGTTATAACATATTTAAATTAGCTTTCTAGCACAAGTAATAATGAAATTAACCGATTACCAAACCAATTTAACAGATTAAATTGTTTCCAAATACAAGATTGAATCCATTAAGAACTTTAACATAGAGTTATCATCTTTATCAAATTAAAATCATATTTTAAACATCTATTTTGTCTTGGATTCAATTTTAAGCTTATGAAAACTTGTTATCACTTGTTAATCCATTAAGTCTTAAATTTAGAGCCCATCACCATCAAATTATCAAAGATAAAGATTAATCATACATGACACACAACTGCACACACATATAAACACACAATACAACTTTGCACTCATCAAGAAGCTAAATCATCACAAATTTAGCAATGTTTCTTGGGAGCGAGAACAATTCTTCTTGTTACTTCTTCAGCTAATTCCTTGGCCTGAAAACTGGGGTTTGGTGCCATCATTACAAGGTGAGCCAAACCAATAGTTCCAACAACATTGGGAGGTCTACAAGCCATCTGAACTATACCAAACTAAAAAGGTGGAGGCCCAACGGCTTCTGCTCCTAGTTGTACAGAAGGAGAAGTCAATGGTTTTCCAAATTGGTTCCTATGAACCGAGGTAGCTGATGCCTCTTAATGACCATGCTACCGATGTTCTTCTTCACGTGCCTTCTGTATTTCAATCTGCACCATCGGCATAACAATGTCTCCTAATTGCCTAAAGATCTACAACATTATATCATGTATCCCCATCTCCATTTTTTGCCAAATAAAAAGAGAAACTGTGGTTAGTTCCTGCTCCTCAATTGGCATCCCATAAGGGTAACTAGTCGCAACATGTGCCAACGGGTCCATCTCCCTATCGTTGGCCAAGCCTTCTTCTGAGACATCATCAGAGGAAGGTTGAGATGGCCCTTTTTGCACAATTGCTGCACGGGCCACTGAAGTAGTGCTTATGGTTATTACTGGCAATGTAGCAGCCATAATGGTTGGATTTGGGTGCACAACATGCCTAGCACTTAATGGCTTCCTTCTAGAGGTTGATTACATCTTTGCAAGATCTTGCCTCGAATGTAACTACATACGCCAAGGATGATCCAGCGAAAGTGAAAGGAACCTTAATTGTCGTGAAACTGAGGTGCCACCGGGCGTGCCAAGATTATGTTGGTGTAAGAAATTCGCCTAGCTAGCAATGAAGAGGGCTAATCACCAACGAATGATTCCCTTTGTTAAGCGATTGGTTCGAGGAAGGCATTCTGTCCCTCAATTGGTTCCTAGTCCACTCCAAAGAGCTTTCTAGAAGTCGTAAAACTGAGGTTTCTATGCTATAGTACTCCTAGATTAAAGTGCAGTAAAGGAAAGTTGTAAATGGATGAAATGTAAAGGAAAGCAATAAAGAAAGTTGTAAAAAAAGTGATGAAAAAGCTATAAATTGTGAAAAAGTAAACGACTGAAAGGATAAATTTGATTGATTAGTCAAGGACCTGGTTTACATAAAAAAAAATGAAGTATTTAAATCATCTTATCGTCCCTATGACAGTTGTTTCATTCTAATAACTATCCACTATCCTATTTTTTAGGGAGACATGACAAGTGCGCCAAAAACCACCCCTTAACTGCTAAAAACATTCAAATTTTCCCTCCAGTAGCATGTGTCTATCGTTGGGCTTCCACATTTTGGGCCACAACCAAACTATCCTCGACTTGGGTCCACTTCAATTGTTAACTATCGACTAAATTAGCCGTTAGCTAATAAACCCTAGCTGATAGTCGAGAGGAAACTACTATCTCCACATTTTTAGCACCAACAAGGGTAAATAGTCATTTTGGTTCCTAAAAGTGTAAAGCACTATCACATTAGTCCCTGAAACTAAGAAAATCTAGAAGAAGAAAAAAAGTCCCTAAAAGTGCAATTCGTCAATCAGATTAGTCAAAAATTCAAAAAAAAAAAGTGTGACTAAAGTGATAATATTAATATATGTGTAGGGACCAAAATAACAGTAAGTAGATAAGTTTAATGGTTTAGATTAAATAATTAGAAATTTTAGGGACTTGTTTGAAATTTTCTTAGTTTCAAAGACTAATGTAATAACATTTCATACTTTGAAAGACCCAAATGATTGATTACCCATAACTATATTTTCAAAGAATCAAACTTCACAACCCTCATTAATTTAGAATATCACTGAGTTAGTTTATATGATTGGTAGTTAATTAATTTTTATTTTATAAATATATTTTATTTTATTTCCATATATCTCTTTTTCGAAAACTCATTACATTCATTCTAACCATTAATAGCATTAAAATTATTGAGTGAGATGACATGTTATGTAGATGCAAAATGTATAATTGGAATACTATTCAAATAAGATTGGTTTTTTAATCAATGGCTTGGTACAAATATAATGAATTTTATTTTTTTAAAAGAAAAGTTTGGAATGAAAACTATATAAAATAAATATCGGAAGAAAATTACACTCATAATAAAGTTAAGAGAAAATAAAATGTTTATAATAATTTTTATGCATAAACTTTTTTTTTAAAATGGTTTCATTTATGCATTTAAAAAATTATACAATTTATATGGAAAAATTCCTGAAAATAGCATCAAATTGTAGAATTATTTCTCTTAATTAAGACTTTACCATGTCTATAAAAACAATATAAGTGTAATCATCCAATCTTATTCTTCACCATTATTAGTATTACAAAGAATAAAATCTAACTTTCTTTGTAACTACTATTAAAACATTAAATATATACTTCTACTAAACTCAAATATAAGAAAAAAAATCATGTATGGCAGTCTAAAATATAAGTAAATATTAACTAATTTCACTTTATTTAATGAAATCGTCCCTAAAGTGCCATTTATTCCATTCAAATTTTATTTCAAACGACCTTTTTATTCTCGTGATATTAACCACATGACATTTACAATATAGAAAGAGTATTTCCATTTGAAACAAGTTCTCATAAAATTGAAGTCTTCCAACAATTAAAGTGAAAGGTAGTTTACGGAATGAGGTTCATTTTTAATTTTTTTTAAATGAAATTGAGAAAATTATATGAAGTTAACTAACATTCACTAGTGCAAAAAAAAGTTTTTAAAACAGGCTTCTAAATTGGTTTAGAGACTTGATCTAAATTAAACATGTGGTGGCAATTTTGTGATTTTGACGAACATTTTTTAAATCGGTTATTCCTAAACCCATTTAAAAATAGCTTTTTAAATCGGTTAGTTATGCAATCAATTTAAAAACTATTTTTTAAATTGGTTATTTAATGAACCGAGTTAAAAAAAAACTGGTTCTAAATACCTTCTTCTTCTAAACAAAGCTTATTTCGACCTATATTTCAAAGCTCTCTGCCTTTTGCACCCCCATTTCAACCTAGCTCAAAGCTCTCTCCTAGCTCCCTTCGCCATTTCACGCCTACACCATTTCAAAACGAAGCCTCCCTATGCCATTTTGCGCCCCCACTTTGAAGCTCCATCTCCTAACTCAAAGCTCCTTGCACTTACGCCCCTGCTACTAGTACGCCCCTAGCTCGAAGCTCATTATGTTTGAAGAACCATTCCAAGCTCACTTTGAAGCTTAACTGCGCCTCCATTCGCATTCATGCTACTCCTTGCTTCCTCTATTACAATTTCCTTATAATTTCCTCTCTATTTACACACGTTTCATTCAGCTATACCTTCCTCTTCATTTTGGTACTAATTGATTTTCCTTTTTGACTCTATTTAACAATTAGGCAGGTACATTAAGCATTTGGGATTTGAAGTCTGTTTATTCATAATTTTGACAAGGTCAGTGTCTATTTGTTATTCTTGTGCCTTCCTAGTACTTTAATTTTCAATAATTACTTCTTATTTTGATTTTAAAAAGCACTATTGATGATTATTTGTAATTTTATCTTATATATAATATACAAATTGGCATCATTGAGGCATTTTCCTTCATTATTTAGTAATACATCTTTCAACTTAGAACGTATTACTTGGCTCTTGTTTTAATAACTTCATTCTACCTTTGCTTTGATTAGGTTTGGGTGTTAAGCTTTTGGCTTATTGAAAATATTAATAGCATGCAAGACAGCTAAAGAAGAAATAATAATCCTCAAAATACTATTTTTGGAAATAGGCACTCATTGTTGTAACTTTACACTGAGTATAATAGGGAAATAAAGTAGGGAATCTTTGGTGGATTTAAATTCGTGGCCTTTGGACATTCACTTGTTGTCCTATAAATAGTGATTTAAATCCATGGTGA